>CM054167.1:31454927-31774927 GCA_028751875.1 Rapana venosa | reverse complement strand
CTCTCAGTTTATAAAGAAAATCTCCAGGATGTGAACATGTGTGAAATTTTTATTAATGCCTTTCAGATGATTGATGAGAACATTAATGAAGCTTTAGATTTGTTTAATGGTTTCATAAAAGCCAGTGCTGAATGTATGAGAAACAGTACATATCAATAAAGGTCCATCAATGATAACTTGGTTTGATAATGAATGTAAAAGTATGAATATAAGGTCATGAAAACTTCTGAAGACTTTCCGAAAAACATTAAGAAATGAGGACAAAACGTGTACTGTGTCTCAAGAAGGAATATAAATGCATGCTTGAACGAAAAAAGAAACAGTATAATAAGACCTTACTTGCTGATATGATGTCATCTATCTCTTCTCAAATCCAGTTCTGGAAAAGTGTTAAGAAGGCGTCATTTAGAAAAAGTCAGCCAAAGAATAGTATATCAGTTGACAGATGGTTTCAACATTTCAAAACCCTGTTGGAGAAAGACTCATTAGCCAACTCCATGATTACTGATGTTGACAGTGATGGAACTGAGGACGATTTTGATCGTCCTATATCTAAAGATGAGATATTAGGGGCACTTAGAAAATTAAAGAGTGAGAAAGCAGCCGGTCCTGATCAAATCATTGGTGAATTGCTAAAATATGGAGGTGAAAATATTGTGCTTTTCCTTCTAAAACTATTCAACAAAATTTTTGATGATGGTCTTTTCCAGATAACTGGGCTGAATCTATAATACTAACATTGCATAAAAAGGGTGATGTTGATACCCTAATACTACCGGGGAATTTCTCTACTGACATAAGTAGTAAGTTATATAGTACTATTATTAACAATAGGTAACAAGAATGGGTTATGAAGAATAATATTACAGGTGAGCACCAAGCTGGTTTTAAGAGAGGTTACTCCACTATAGATCATATGTTTACTCTGCTTGCGTTTGTACAGAAACAGTTTGCTCATAACCGTAAGCTCTATGTAGCATTTATTGACTTTGAAAAAGCATTTGATTCTGTTAACAGGAACTTGTTGTGGCCTATTCTCCTGAAAAATGGTGTGAAGGTAAACTATTACGATGTTTGAGAGCCATGTATCAGAATGTCAGAAGCAGAATAAGATGTGGAACTAAAGTGACTGACATAATATACTGTACCACTGGTGTTAAACAGGGTGATGTATGTAGCCCCTTATTGTTTTCTGTTTTTATCAATGAGTTATCCAGAGACGTCATCAATAATGGTAAACATGGTGCCACGTTCCCCAAGATTTCTCAGAGTTGTTTATTCTTCTGCTTGCTGATGATGTTATCTTGCTATCTGAAACAGTCGTAGGTTTACAAAAGCAGTTAAACAGCTTAAACAGTGCTTCAACAGCACTGGATCTTAAGGTTAATCTGAGTAAGAGTAATATCGTTGTATTCAGAAAAGGTGGATATTTAGCTGCTCATGAAAAATGGTTGTACAATGGAAATATCATGCCTGTGATTAATGTATATAAATATTTAGGAATCTGTTTTTCTACTAAGCTTAGTTTCACAACTGCATGTAAAGATCTGGCAAGTCGTGGTAAACGAAGCTTGTTATTTGTGTTGAAAAAACTACAAATATTGAATAATAACTCTTTTGATTTGTTCATTAAGATATTTGATGCTCAAATACAACCCACTGTGTTATATGGTGCAGAAATATGGGGCTTGGATGCAGCTGTAACACATTGTGAATCAGTACACCTCTTTGCTTTAAAGCAGTTTTTAGGCTTAGATAGACGTACACCTAATGATCTTGTTTATAGTGAAACTAATAGATACCCTCTCTCTGTTAATGCTGCTGTAAGATGCATTAGATATTGGATTAAGATTCTGCATATGAATGAAGCAGGCTACCATTTAAATCCTACAAGATGCTTTATGATCTAGATGTCAAAGGGAAAAACAATTGGGCAACACAAATACGTACCTGTTTGTGTGAACTCGGGTTTGGATTTGTTTGGCTCAATCAAGGAGTCGGAAATTGTAGAGAGTTTATTAACGCTTTCAGGCAAAGATTGATTGACTGCCGATGGCAGCAATGGAGTAATCATATACAAAACAGTGAAAGATTTCAAATGTACAGACAATTTATAAGTTCGCATGATGTCAAACCTTATCTAAAACTTGATATGGATATACATTTGAAAAGAATAATGTCCAAGTTTAGACTTGGTGTATCAGATATAAATGTTCATAAATTCAGATACAGAGAACATGATATTGACGACGTCAGGCTGTTATGCCCATTATGTAAGCAAGCTCCGGAGGATGAAGTACACTTTGTCTTGTGCTGTCCAGTATTTGAGGATGTATAGGCAGAACTAACATCCTGTTAAATATAGTAGACAGCCTAATTTATTTAGACTCTGTTTACTCCTGGCATCAAGTCATCCTGAGGTTGTGCGCAGCCTCACTTTATATTTGTGTAAAGCCTTCAGAATAAGAGAGATAATGTTATCCTAAGTGATATTTTTGTAGCTGACTTTGTGTTATACAGTAACATGTTGGTCTGTGTGTGTGTGTGTGTGTGTGTGTGTGCGTGCGTGCGTGCGTGCGTGCGTGCGTGTGTGTGTGTGTGTGTGTGTTAAAACTAAAATACTAAGCAGTTCGGCAACCCCCTTCATGTATGGGCCAATGGCCTTTTTGTGAATAAATCGTTGAGTTCGAGTTCGAGTTCTCTCTCTCTCTCACTCTCTCTCTTTGTCTCATTTCAGAGTTTTCTCTCTCTCTCTCTCTCGTCCTCTCTCTCTCTCTCTCTCTCTTACTCTCTCTCTTTGTCTCATTTCAGAGTTCTCTCTCTCTCTCTCTCTCGCTCTCTCTCTGGGGAGCACAACGGAATAGCCTGGTGCGCAATGCGCTCCTGATCTGCTGACCCCGGGTTCAAATCTCATTCAAGAGGATTTTTTCCTTTGGAGTTAACATCAGTGCCGACTCCACTCCCCCTAAAAGTCCTTCGGAAGAGACTATAAACCGAACGCACGCAGAACATCTTTCGCAAACATTAAAACCCCATGAGTGCTTATTCCATTATCCTCGAAATATAATCTCTCTCGCTCTCTCGCTCTCTCTCTCTCTCTCTCTCTCCTCTCTCTCTCTTCTCTCTCTCTCTCTCCACTCTCTCTCTTGTCTCATTTCAGAGTTCTCTCTCTCTCTCTCTCTCTCTCTCTCTCTCTCTCTCTCTCTCTCTCTCTCTCTCTCTCTCTGTTTGGAGAAGAGGGGTTGTCTGAGAATAAAAACGATCGGCACTTCCGGTCGAGGAACACAAAATGACGTCTGCGTTGTCTGAAAACGTGCTTCATGATATACGCCTGTATTGCTAATCCCGCAAGCCATCCGACACATTACACACGGGGACCGAGTATTTTAGAAAAGCGTGCAAATGTTTATTCCATAATCATCGAAATGAAAAGGCTTTTCTCCTTGGTCTTTTAATTTTTTTCCTTCTTCCTGAGTCAACTCTTGTGCACACAACCTCACAGAGTCACAATGCACAGATGGGAAGCGTATGCATACACAATGCAAGCATGTTCATACCCAGTACACACGTACACACGCATATATATATAGGCGTGCGCACGCGTGCAGGTATACTACACAAAAGCACGCGCATGCACACGCGCGCAGGCACACACGTAAGAACACATGCACGCGCGCGCGCACACATACCAAACCACACCACACCACAAAACACACACACATAGGCGTGCGCACACGTGCAGGTATACACATAAGCACACACATGCACACGCGTGCAGGCACACACGTAAGAACGCATGCACGCTCGCGCGCACACACACACACATACACACCACACCACACCACACCACATAACACACATACACACCTCCCCCTCCACACACACATACTACACACCACCATCACTACCATCGCACCACACACTACACTTCACTACTCCACACCAAACCACACCACGCACACACACACACACACACACACACACACACACACACACACACACACCACACTACACTACACTTCACATCACACACCACACACACACACACACACACACTACACTTCACTACACCACACCACACCACACCACACACACACTACACTTCACTACACCACACCACACACACACCACACACACACACACACTACACACACACACTACACTTCACTACACGACACACACACGCACGCACACACACACACACACACACACACACACACACACACACACACACCACACTTCACTACACCACACATACACACACACTACACTTCACTACACCACACCAAACCACACCACACCACACACACACACACACACACACACCACACAACACACACTAACTTCACTACACCACACCACTCACACTACACACACAACACACAAACCACACACACCACACACACTACACACACAACTACACACCCCCCAAACCCCTCCACTCACACACACACACACCCCCCTCCGAAGGAAGAGAGGGGGGGGGAAAAACATTTTATTTACGCATAAAGGAAAGAAGACATAAAATGGGGTGGGGGGTGGTGGTGGTGGTGTGGGGTTTGGTGGGGGTGGGGGCTGTGTTTCAAAGGGCAGGATTTAAAAGGGCGGGGGGGGGGGGGGGGGGGGGGAAGGGGGGCGGGGACGGAGGGCCAAAAAAGGGGAAGGGGAGGGACGGGGCAAGGGGGGGGGGGGGGGGGGGGTTGGAGGGCTGACCGTATTCAAAATGGTCCGTGGTGGAAAAACACAGTAAAATATGGATGTTTTTTAAGGGCTTAGAGTACAGTCTTTTTTTTTTCTGACCTCACGCGATTGGTGCTAGAGAGAGAGAGAGAGAGAGGAGGAGAGAGAGAGAGAGAAGAGAGAGAGAGAAGGAGAGAGAGAAGGGGGCACGAAGAGAGGGGGGGGGGGAGAGAAGGGGGGGGAGAGAGAGAGGGGGGAAAGGGGGAGGAGAGAGAGAGAGGGGGGAGATAGAAAGACGAGAGATAGGAAATGAGAGAAGGGGGAAGATAGAGGATAGAAATGCAATGACAAAGAAAATTATTTTTTTCGAGGGTAAGGAAAAGCACCATGTGCTTTTTTTTTTTTTGGGATCCATCCCGCCCTAGGGAACACTTAAAAAAAAAACCCCAAAACTTTTTACTCCCCACAGTAGAAAAAAGGGGAAAAAAAACCCTTTTTAAATAAAAAAAAAAACAAACAAAAGAGAGAGAGGGAGTGAAAGAGAGAAGGAGACAGACAGAGAGGGGGGGGGGGGAGAGAGAGATGGGGAAAGAGAGAAGTGAGAGAGAGAGAGAGAAAAGACAGAGAGACAGAGAGACAGAGAGAGAGAGGAACTGAGGGGGAAGGGAGAGAGATATATGAACAGAGACAGACACAGAGAGAGGGGGGGGGGAGAAAGAGACAGAGAGTGGGAAAGTGGGGGGTGGGAGGGGGGGAGAGAAAGATAGAAAGAGAGAGGGGGGGGGGGAGAGAGAGACAAGAGACAGAGAGAGGGAGAGAAAATTCAGGAACTCGGGATTTTAATTGAAAGGCCACTTGTCGGGTATAAAAGGGGGGTACCCATTTTGACAGGAGAAAACTTAATTAAAACAGTACCAACGAGTATGAATAATGTTGGCATTTTCAATAGTGACTTTCTCTTTAAAGAAGAAGAAGAAGAAGAAGAAGAAGAAGAAGAAGAAAGAAGAAAAGAAGAAGAAGAAGAAGAAGAAGGAGGAGGAGGAGAGGAGGAGGAGGAGAAGTAGAAAGAAAAAGAAGAGAAGAAGAAGAAAAGAAAGAAGAAGAAAAAGGGAGCAGGAGGAGCAGGAGGAGCAGGAGAAGGAGGAGAAGGAGGGGGAAGGGAAAAAGAAGAAGAAGAAGAAGAACAAAGAACAAGAAGAAAGAAACCTTTTCTACTTTTGTACACCAATTATACTTGACAAAGTCCTCGGGGCTTTCAGAGCATAGGATTATAAATATACATACCCAAACGTCTCAATTGGTAAACATGTTCACTATTCAAAGTAGTTTGAAGGCATTGTTCATTTGCATTATTGAAGTACTGAGAGAGAGAGAGAGAGTGTGTGTGTGTGTGTGTGTGTGTGCGTGCGTGCCTGCGCGTGCGTGCGTGTGGTGTGCGCGCGTGCGTGCGTTTTGTGTGTGTGTGTGTGGTGTGTGTGTTGTGTGTGTGTGTGTGTGTGTGTGTGTGTGTGTGTGTGTGTGGTTTTGTGTGTGTGTGTGTGTGTGTAGTGTGTGTGTGTGTGTGTAAGTATGTGTGTGTTTGTTTTTTTGTTTTGTTTTGTTTAATGTCTATTCACTACATGGTGATTTAGACACACCCCCCATTCATACCAAAGACCTATTATTACACACCGCATCTCTCTCTCTCTCTCTCTCCTCTCTCTCTCTCTCTCTCTTTTCTCTCTCTCTCTCCTTCTCTCTCTCTCTCTTCTTTCTCTCCCCTACACGCACCCACATCCACACACACATAGGTTATAAATATATACATTATATATTTATATATATATATATATGAATGTACATTATATATAAATTATATATATATTATATATATTATATTATATATATATATATGAAATTACAGTAAAGGTTTTACAGGTGAAGAATATATGAAATTCAGCAACTGGGCACTTTTGAATTGCTGAGAGTCATATAAAACTTCTTGACTAGTGGCATATTTCTTATGAATATCTAAACCTCTCCTTTTTACATGTCAAGAAGAATTGGGCAATCAAACAACAAATGGTGGACTGAAAGTGGAAATTTGAACAACAAAATGTTACATTTTTTGAAATATTTAGTATTCCATGCATTTAAAAATCAGTTTATGTATTAGAATTTCTAATTCCGTGGGCAAGGAAAATGCTGATAATGTTTTTCTATAATCTTTGAATGTATGCATTTCATTAACTTAGAATGAATTTCATAAGACGACAATGCAGATTAGAATCAAACAATTCAGTACTGTATTCAGAGGCACCTTGTTTTGCCAAAGAATCAACCAGCTCATTCGAATAATTCCACAATGAGAGGGGATCCAGCAAAAAGTTATGCTGATGCCTCTGCTTGCAATGAATGTATCAGGAATTTTTATCTCAAATACAATATCATTCCTTATTTTACAATGCCATGACTTTAATGCCATTAACACTGCCTTTGAGTCAACGCAAAACAGAAAATTTGGCAAACATCAATAGCAGTAAACAGACAAAAAAATTCAAAGCCATAAGAATTGCAAATAATTCAGAAGTAAAAATAGAAAATGTTGTCCTAAATGAAAAGTTTTTTTAACTTTAAAGTCGGAATCACATATGCCACCCCTTTTGCCTGTTTTTATTTCAGATCCGTCAGTTACACGATAGTTTAGGCGTCTAGTCGAGGGTGACACTTTTCTCAGACACGGGATGAGGTCAGCATACTAGTTGGGCACGCGCAGTCGTCTGTTCAACGAAATTCAGGACGGTTTTGTCTAGTCAGTGAGTAGAATGATTTTTGTTTAAAAAAAAATTTTAATAAAAAAAAAATTAAAAGAACTGAAAAAAGTGAGGAAAGGAGGGGATGGGGGGGGGGGGAGATATTTATGTATTTATTTATTTATATCGAGGATAATGGAATAAAGCACTTATGTGTATTTTTTACATCTATTTATTCTTTATTTATATACGAGGATATAATGGATATAAGCGTCTTATGTGGTTTTGTTTCGGTCCTAGTCCCAGTGGTGTATGCGTGTTTTGGTTAGAAAAGTCTTGTAATCCAGTTACACCAACGGCGACGCTATGCGCTACTCCTTACGAAATGCGGAAATGGATTTTTTTTGTGTGCGGCAAGATGTTTGCAGGATTTGTTGGCGGGCAGTTCGGGTGTTTGTGCAGAGGCGTAATATGTGCATTTGTACACGGCGGGCTCGGTTTTTTAGGAGTATCATTTGAAGGGACTTTTGGGGGAGAGTGGTGTCTGCAGCTGACGTTAACTTCCAGCGGGAATACTTATCCCCTCTTGAACGGAGTAATCGAACTCCGGGTCGTCTAGATTGCGAAGGGAGGGAAGGGAGAGGGAGGGGGATGGAAGGGAGGAGTTTAGGAATGGGGAGAGGGGTGGTCTGATGGAGGAAAGAGAGAGAGAAGAGAGATGGGAGGGGGGGAGGGATTTAGTAGATGAGAAGGGAGTGTGAGAGACGAGAGAGACACGGAATGAATGGGTGTCTTTATTTTTCAGGGGTTTGACAGATAAGATTACACATATGTTATTTATCTGGCCTTTGACCTGATTAGGGAACTACCCAAAAAACAAATGTAAAAAAAAATATAGAATAAAATAAAATTCAATCCTACTATTTTAAAGAAAAGAGTTTATATGTATATTCAATAATGATATAATCCTTAAGTGAACTCAAATAACATTAATGTTAAAATATGTATTGATTATAATGAAGAAAACTAGTAGAGTGAAAACAGAGATTCAGATAGTAGGAAGTCCTCTAGAGAGAGAGAGAGAGAGGAGAAGAGAGAGTGTGAGAAGATCAGGACTGAGAGTGATTTTGAGGAGAGTGAGAATGAGAGAGAGAGATGAATGACAAATTCATTTTATTCCGAGAGATAATGATTAAGCATACTCATGTGCTTTTTTACATCCAGTCCCCGCCCAATAGGGATAACATCTTAACAATTAACCCAAACACTTATAACAGTCACACAGTAGAAAAAACATGGGGAAAAAATAATCCCTTTTCGCAAAACAGCACCTCCCCCCCCAAACAACCCACCCCTCAAAAATGAAAACTAATAAAAGAAAAACCCTAAAAAACACCCCACCCACCACCACCCACCCCTCACCCCCCCTATGAAACAAAACTCCTCTAACCAAAAACAAACAAAGATACAAAAGAGAAAGTTGCATAGAGCTCCGGAACAAACCAAAGAGACTCTCTTCTACCTGCTTTTTACTGTCTAGACTTTGTTTTTTTTTAAGTAGATAATATGCAGCAGCAAAATATAAACTTTCTTGTACAGTATAATATCTATTTTTCGATGTACCAAGGACACAGAGTGCAAGATGTTATCACGATAGTCGTTAGTGTCTTGTTCTCCATGCCTTGAGAAACTTATTATCTTTAGGGATATTAAAAGTCTTTTCCTAGCTTCAGTTTATCATTTGGTTGTGTTGCATTCATTACAATTACTACTTTCTAGGTTAAAATTACAACCTGTGAGAATTTGACATACTGGTTAGTATTGAAGCCACCCTTTCATTACCTAATTTCAGTTTTGGTAATTTTATATGCAGTTGTACACGTTATTAAAAAGCACAATGACACGTTTTTTTCTGCTGATAAATTAGTAATTTATGTTTGTCATTTATTTAACTACCTGATATTTATCTAATTTTCCGGATTATTTTTCTCAACAATTTAATTGATCACTCTCTTTTTCGTGTATTTTTCCTTTACACTGGAGCGTATTTATCAATAATAGCATTATAATCTGACACATATATAAAACATACTAGTTTTAGGTGACAAAGAGATAGGATGTTCCATTGTACAAGAATAAGTAATAACAAGATAGGTGCAATTACTGTTAACCTTGTGCTATCACCTGTGTGTGACTGTGTGTGTGTGTTGTTGGTGTGTGTGTGTGCTGTGTGTGTGTGATGTGATGTGTGGTGTGATGTGCAGTTGTGGTAAGTATGTGTGTGTGTTGTGTGTGATTGTGCGTGTGTGGTGCTGCGTGTTATTGCTTACTGTTGCGACGGCGTATGTATGGGGTGTGTTTTCCGGTACTTTGTGTATGAATTATGTACCCATATTGTTTGCCTGCGTGCATTGCATGTGTCGTTCTGGGTGTTCGTCGTCTATGCGTGTGCACCATCAATGAGTGTGGGCCGTGCTTAGTGCGTGATTTCGTTTGTCGTGACCTATATGTGCGCGCACGGGATGCGTGGGTGTGCTGTACGCCGCGCGCCGCGTATGTTGGACGATTTTTGAAGCGTTGCGCCCGAGCTATATACATGTGGGTTTGTGTGTGGCGTATTCTTACGTGAGTGCGTGTGTGAGTGTGTGTGTGAGTGCGTATTGCGCGCGCACGCGTCCGTTGCGTTGGGGTGATGTTGTGTAGATGTGTGTGTGATGTGTGTCGTGTGTGCGTGCGTGGTGTGCGTGCGTGGAGTGCCTTTGATGTGTTGTGACGGCCCGGCGTTGCAGCCACGTGGGCATTGTCTAGATAACTATTTATTAATATATATATATATAGAGAGAGAGAGAGAGAGTGATCGACAGGAGACATTCAGGTAATGATGAAAGTGGAGAGAAGGAAGAGAGTACTATGAAAATTGAAGAGTAACAATAAATGAGAGAGAAGAGTGAGAGAGAGAGAGAAATTGTATTGTGCAATATTCTATTTTCTGGGGACCTTTCTGTGTGGAAATATGAATCATTTAGAAGTTGTTAGTTGTGTGTGCGGTGTGTGTTCGTGTGCATTAAAGTTTGAGTGTTGTGTCGTTATAGATGTGCTATGCTAATCACCATGCGTGCGCGCGTATTGCATTGCTTGCAATGCAAGTTCGCGTGCGCGCGGCGTATATAATAACTTCTAAACCTAGAAATCATGACTCTTAAAACTTCTATCTGCATTTAATCTTTGCACTTTGTAGTATCCACAGTGTGTATACTGTGTGTTTTTGTGTGTGTGTGTGGTGTGTGTTGTGTTGTGTGTGTGTGTGTGTGTGTGTGTGGTAGTGTGTGTGTTGTGTGTGTGTATGTGGATGTGCTGTGTGTGTGTCTATATACCTCAGTTAAGTATGTGCGTCCCGCGATCTTGTGGTCTGCCGATGTGTGCAAAGTGCTCAATTCGTTGCCACCTTGCGTGACGAGCATCATGCTTGGTGCACGTTTGCGTGCGGGCAAGCGTATTAGATAATATATTTATATATTTAAATGTCTTATACTGCAAAGACACGATTCTTCAAACTTTCGCACCATTTCTTAGCTATTCGGTCTAGTATCCACGAACTCTCTCTTGCCTACCCATCCCTCTCCTCAAAATCGGGTGATCCACTCAACTTACGGCAACCTCCTGGAGTGCGACTTAGGTAATGTCCCTCCCTCACTATCCCATCTTACCACTTAGGTTTTTTCTCCTATCCCTCTCCTTCCCTCCACTTCCCTCCTTTTCCTAAGCCCTACGAGTACCGTAACCGAAAAGTTCTCCTAAGAGTTTATTTTGGCCGGCAAGAGGCCATAATTCCAATAGTTATTAAGTTGGGGCTTGGGGGCCGCTAAGCTAAAAAAAAAGGCACTTTCTCTTCATTTCTTTCTTTCGCTTTATTGTCTGTTTGTTACTGTTCTCGTATTATAACTCCTAATTTTCCACCGCTTGTTTTCGTTTGTTGTTTTTCTCTCTCTTGCCGTGGCGGGTTGGACTAGTGTTTGTTTTGTTGTAATTATTCTGTGTGTTGTTGGGGGGGTGAGGGGGATGGGGGGGGGGGGGAGGGGGAGGGGACCTTTAGTGTGTGGCAATAATGGATAAAGAGTTGTAGTGAGTGAGAGAGAGAGAGTAGATATAGGAGGAGAGAGGAAGAGGACGGAGGTGAGTGAGATGTTGTAGTTTTTGTGTTGGGGACATGTGTGGGTTGGGAACGGGGGGGGGGGTGGGGTGGGGGGGTGTAGTGTTATGGGCGGTAAGGGGGTGTAGTATGTGTGTGGGGGGGGGTGGGGGGTGGAGCTAATGGGGGGGTTAGAGAGTTGTGTTGTGTGTTGCGTGTAGCTTAGTGTGTGAGGGAATGTGTGTTGTGGGGGGGGAGGGGAGTGAGGGAGGAGGGAGGGGGAGAGTGTGTTATGTGTGTGTTGTTGTACTGTGGGTGTGGAGTGGGAGACTAGGTTGTTGTTGTGTGTGTGTGTGTGTGTCTGTGTGTGTGAGTGTGGGTGTTTTTGCGCGGTGAATGTTGTTGTACGGTGGTGACGTGTGGCCTTTGTGTGCGTGCGTGTGTGCGCTCATATGCCGTGTTGTGTTGTGTAGTTAGTGTGTGTGTGTGTGTGTGTGGTTGGTGTAGTTTAGTGTTGTGTGTGTGTGTGTGTGTGTGTTTGTGTGTGTATGTGGTGTGTGTGTTGTTGTGTGTGTGTGTGTGTGTGTGTAGTGTGTGTGAAATCAAAGATGGTCATTTTTGTTCTTGAGCAATAGATTTTACTTTTTTCTCTCTAAATTTTTTTACAAAACTGGAAACCACAGAACATAAGGAAAAAACTAGGCGTGATGGAGAGTGATGAGAGAGAGACAGGGAGAGGTAGAGAGAGAGAGAGATGAGAAGGAAGAGAGAGAGAGAGATGACAGACGATGATGAGAGAGAAGTAGAGTAGATTAGAATAAAGAAATAAAGTTAATAAGGAATAAGAGCTCAAAAGAGTAAAGCTTACCACCCCCTCCCCTCTCTCTCTCCCACTCCTTTATTTGGGACCTCTCCTACCCTCCGCCAACCCCCCCCCCCCCACACCCCCCCCCTCCCCCCAACCCCCCCCTCCCCCATCTTAATATAACAAAAAAAAACGTTTTGATCAGTCAAAAGTACCTTGGCCACTACGTCAAACCTAATCCCTCTTCTTCTAAAGTTTGTTCTTTCCAGAAACTATAACAATCCCCCCAGTTTTTAAACCCGTTACCCCACTCCGTAATCAAAAAACCCCCCTCCCACCCTCCCCCAACAACACACACGCACGCTGACGCACGCACACACACGCTACGCACGACACACTAACGTACGCACGCATCGCATCCGCACACAACGCGTGTTTCTATTTTTCGGGGTGGGGGGTTTAGCATCAAACCAGCCAATCGAATATCAAGAACACAAAAAAAGAAACAAAATCACACTTCACCACATCACAACAATCGCAACTAAGAACACATAGCTAGCAACAACAAGCAAATCGGACAAACATCCTCCAACAAACATAAACTTAAAAAAATATCACAACAGTACATATCAACTAAAATTCAATAACACAAAAAACAATGGAAAAAACTAAAGAAAAAGAACCAAAGAAAAAACTGAAAAAACAAATAAACAATTTCAAATGAAACCCAACCAGCCAACCAACCAAACAAAATCTTATTACGATACATTTAATTATCTTATCACCGACATCAACCATTCCTTACCCTCCAATCGTCATGTTTTCTGTGATACACAATAAATGCCCTGGATTTTAGTTTGATAGACTGACATGACAAGACAGACAGAACTGACAGACAGACAGATAGTTAGATAGAGTGATAGAATAGATAGAATAGATAGGAATAGATAGTTAGATACGACTAGATCGATAGATTATCAACCAAGAGCCACCTACTATCACAATTGATCACGATAACAGACAAATCAACAATAGCGAGGAAAGGGAAAAGGGGGCAGTAAAACTGGGAGGAAAAGCCTGATAACCACTAATCATAGGTGTGCAAATTAATAGCAAAGATGGTTTAAGAAATAGCTGATAAGTGTATGATTTCTTAAAACGAATGACAAATAACATTTGATCGTTATTTCACAAACGCATGGTCACTACACAAAATCACAACATAGTTTACTGAGTTTTCCTTCGACCTTGTTCTGCCGCATCTGGGACCGTAATCGTTCCCCTGGCTAACGTATGGATAACCTTCTTTCTTGCTGCTTTTCTCCTCCCTATTCCTTCCTGCTGGTGCCTTATCCCACCTGTTTTACATCCCACTTTGCTCTTCTCTGCTGCTATCCCATCCCATTGACCAGCTTGTGCTTGGGTTTTATAGCAGGAATCTGGACACTCTTGGACTTTGGTAAAAGGATGGGATGCGCTAATTTTACACTGGGATATGGGACCTTTTGAGTTTTGTTTGGATTTGCAAGCTGTGATTCCTTCCTAACCCGTTCAAGATTTTCCTGAGGGCCACCGTGCCTGTTCTGGCATTCTGAGTGTCTTTCAGCTGAAAAAAAGTCTTAGGAAAACTGGACCTGTTTTCTAGGACACGATCTCATCGGTGAACCCCTCTCTCCCTTCAACCGCCTTGTGTGGACCATCACTGAACGTGCCTCAAAGTTCTGCAAACAGCTAAGGTTGTGTTGACATGACAGCTAGGGAGGAAATTGTGATGTCCTTAGAGTCGGAGGCAGGGGTATTTTTGACATTCGAGCATTATTTTCGATGCTCCTTTGAATTTTGTGGCTATATCCGTCAAGGCACTTGTGAAGCTACCGTGCATTCGCCAAGTCCTTAAAAATAGGCTTTAATAATCTAGCAATGGTTTTGGTGAAGACTAGATGAATGCTTACCACTATCAACTGTACCAAAAGCAACTGTCTTTTTTTTGTATGGGCACCAAGTCTCCTTGCAGAAAGCATGAGTTGGCTCTTCCTCGGTTAAACTACACTGGAAGTAGACAGCCCACGCAGCCTCAAGCACTGCTTTTACTCCAGCTATGCTTCAAGTCCGTCTTGTTGGCTCTTATGGCGCAATTTACCATACGATGTACATTCGTTATTACAACAGAATTTCTCATTGTGTCTACTACTTCCCTTCCCCTTCGCTTTACTCTCTTCCCAATCCAAGTATTTTCTGTCTCTGATCCCAAAAAAGTTATTATTCAGATGTCGACAGTCTCGTGATACCACACCTCTCTTTTGTATATGCCTTTCATATCTCCTTAAATTTCTCCGCTAGGAATCTGTTCGAGAACCAATTTGTTTGTGTAGTCGGTGGACACAATTTTGAACGAATTTGTATCACCATTTCCTGTGTATATCTAAGGCCCTTTGATGATTCTGAAAAGAGTCCATGACAATATTTATCTTCTACCATCATCTTTTTCCATTGACGCCTATGTCCTGATAGGTCCTTTCTTAATCCATCCAAAGCAAACAGTAGCTTCTTCTGCTTGTTGATGGTTTATTGCCCTAGGTTTACAGTTGTAGTTTCTTGCATGTACGAAAGGTATACTGCCAGAGGCATTCTTCTTTTGCTCTTATAAAGTGAAACGCAAATTCACAAGCTGATTTTCTATCCGCTTACCTAAACGTGATAAAACCTTTTTTAACCTTGACACAAACAACAAAAGGGGCAGGTATGAAACGCTCTTGCCTCGGAATCTCTCACCAAATACATTCATGTTCAGGCTTCCCGTGTCTTGATTGGGACAATGCTTCATTGTCAAGATACCGCACCACCTCACCAGCGGTCTGTTCGCCTCATTCCATATCTTACACCCGGGATACAATTTTCTGCAGCTTCTCCTCAAACGTATGTAAAAAGCGGGCGTGTTATGCGCTGTTCAGTTGTTTTTCACCTGAACTGTTATCACTCGAACACTAAGTTAGCGGTTATAAGCCAGAGATTATTGGGCAAACCTCTGCAATTCTAAGAGGTGTGAGACGAGCCGTGCCTTTATTGGCCTACACAAACTTAGTAGAACCCGCTTATACATACATACTTGCATGGGGAAACGCCATCTCTTGGCTGTCTGTTTTTCACTCACTTTGATAATCAAAGATATTCTGTCCCCCGACATTTTATAATGCACTTTTTTCTACATTGTTTTCATCTCATTTTTTGAGAAGCAAACTCTCATCAATTGTGCATAATTTCTTTTGTGGCACATTCGCAAAAGCGATCGCTAAAACACAAACAATGGGGGGAGTTTTCTGCTGCAATGAGTGATGCTATATTTTTTGCAACCATGTTTTATATATTGAACTTTTTAAAAAGATGATATTGCCTTGTTTATCTCAACACAAAAAACAATGGCCCCGCAGGTTTCCACTTTGTGTTTTGGGGGGGGGGGCGGTATGGGGGGGGTGGGGGCGGAGGGGTGGGGAGGAAGGGTGGGGGATGTTTTTGGTGGTTGGGTTATTTTTTTGTCATTTTTTTGGCTAGAGCTCTGAGGTTATTCAAATGTTAAGTCTTTTTGCATATGAGACCTGTTCCCCCCAGATAATGTACATGATATTTCTTATTATCTTTGGGGGGTAAAAAAGTGGAAAAGTGCTTCCCAATGCTGGCCCGTTTGGCTTATGTGGAGTGGTTGCTGGAACTGATCTCATGGGCAACCCACCATCTTATCTATGGACAATCCGATAGGGTGTCAAAACATCTCTGCACAATATTCACTTATCGTCATGAGTGGTGACACATTCTTTTTGTCTTTAAATCTCCCAGGGGGTGGGGGGGGAGGGGGGGCGCTTAGATTCAATGTGTATCCCCTGCGCTTCTTACATAATGCATGCACACGGGGATCTGGATGTAAGAATAAAATGATACAATCTGAGTGATTATTCCAATTACCTCAAATTAAAATAATAAAAAAGAATTAATACAAAAATAAAAATTTTGTTCGCAAATTAGTGGTTAATGCAAAAAGGCATTGCTGTCACCTTTACAACATAAATCTACCATGCAGTCACTGTTTTGTAGTATCAAAGATGACTTGGGAGACCCTTCACAAAGTAACATTATCATTAGCTTGCTTCTCTTTGGTTTCTTTGCTTCAATATGGTATTGATTTACGCTTGGGGTTTTCGCCTTGTTTTTTGAGGAGTAGAACTCTTTCGTTTTGAATCAGTTGATTTATGTTGATACATCCCCTAAGGTAGTAACAACAACCATTCAACTTGGCGCAAAACTGTTCCTAAGACAAGCATGGACGGAAGACATTGTTTGCCGGAGTGTGTTTGTCCACCACTAAACAATCGGAAGGCCCTTTGTCGGAGTATAGGGAGGGGCACTGAAAGAAAGCAATTATTTAGAAAATAAAATACTTGAAGTGTGTTGGAGTCTTGTGGTGTGTGTGGTGTTTTTGGATATGTGTTGGTTTTTTTTTTTGGTTTTGGGTTTGGGGGGTTCTTCGGGGGGTGAAGGGGGGGTGGGGGGGTAGTTTCGTTTGCCAGGTTCATCATATGGTGAGATTTTTGCTATATCTGGGACCGTTTAATCCCACACTGTCTAGGTAAGGGCATTCTGATGCTTCAGGTTATGAAGTCTACACATGACAACCTGTCGTGCCATATGTATTGTGCGTATTTTTTTGTTTGTTTTGTGTGTGTGGTGTGTTTAGTGATGGTGTGGTGTTGTGTGTGTTGTGTGTGTGGGTATGTGTGTGTGTGTGTGTGTGTTTATAGGTTGTGTTGTCAATCCTTCTACTCAGCTACAAAATGGTCCTACTCTTACAAAAAGGCGGGATCTGGCTCTTTTTTTAAATCGTGTTGTGTGCAAGATTTTCTGCTGCATTCCTTTACACTGGGCCTCAGTTTATAAGTTCACCATCTGAAAGGATCTTCGATATTTCAGTTTAAGTTTTTTTGTTTTTTTTTTGTAAATTGCGAGGGCT
This sequence comes from Rapana venosa, assembly GCA_028751875.1. NCBI lineage: Eukaryota > Metazoa > Mollusca > Gastropoda > Neogastropoda > Muricidae > Rapana > Rapana venosa. The sequence continues at coordinate 31,757,582 of CM054167.1, read as the reverse complement.
GGGAATCTGAACCTCAGTAGTCATCAGGGTTATTACTTGTGGCAGGGGCTAATGTTTTAACTCCATCCTGGCCACCTTCCTCTTGTTTGTTTTTTGTTGACTGAAAAGATATGACGCCTACCACTCTCTCTCTTCTCTCTCTCGCTCTTCTCTCTCTCTCTCTCTCAGACAATGTGTATTAGGACCAAAAACTAAGCATTATTTGTGCCAAACGCCTTCAAAATATGTGCTGAAGTTTTTCTCCTCTTGAAATATACCCCAATCTGATTAATGCTGTTTCTGTATAAAGTGGATTCTTAGCACAACATAATTTCTCTAGGTCAGTTCCACCTTCAACTGGCACATGACAACTTGGAACTCATTGCCCAATCAAAGATAAAACATCAAGCATCAAGGTGAGAAATTTCACACAAAACACACACACACACTCACACTCACACCCTCACAAAGTTCTCTTTCGGATGAGACTGATAAACATAAGAAGGTACCGTGTGCGATATAGCCTCGAAGAAAATCTTTCGCCCACATTAAACCCGTTCCACTTTTCAGAAGTGTGAGGCAATTGTGTGCCAGTGGGAACAGATGACAAAAATTGTAAAAAGAATTGCATTACACACAGTGGACGAAGATAAAACTTGCACACGATTGTTTTTTCCAATATCCTCAAAATAAAAGAATTAAATCATTTAAGCATAAAAGAAATAAACACAAACACACACTCTTCTTCATCATAATATAAGTAGTACATACCCAACTAATCCAGAAGCGAAGGTGCTTGGATGTTAAGACGTTTGACTGGCCTAATTAAGGTAAATCCGTGTGGATCTGGGTTCGATCACCATGCATTGCCCTTTTATTCCCAGTTTGACAGGAAAATCCAAAATGAATGTCAAGTCTTTCGTGAGAGACTTGAAAACTCAGTAGGCGCACATGTGTGTTTACGGACTTGTGCACGTCAAAGAGAAACCACTGTCAGTTGAAAAATCAGAAAGAGCCAGGGGAGGTACTCCTGACTGTCCTGGCAAATTGGTAGACGTTCGATTACCGTCTGTACCCTGAAGTTGGAAACACTTACTGGTGGGCAAAAACGGTCGCAGTACGCAAAAATTATTTCATTGATTGAGACTTCCAGAGCTCTAGCGCCAAATATGGTGGGGGGGGGAGGTAGAGAAAAAACTTATTATATGCAGTTGCGCGCGCATGCACCACACTCACTACCACAAACACACTGTGATGGCTTGATGGAGAAAAAAGCAACTGCTCATCTGCTTATCAACCTATACCATCGGAAAAATAAAAGTTTTGGCGGGGGGGGGTGGGGACTTTGACTTGACTTTCACACACACACACACACACTCAGCACGCACGCACGCATCGCAAGCACGCACGCAAGCACTCGCACGCACACACACAACACACACACACACACACACAATCCACAAGCACAAACATTACGATTTTTCATGTTTGCCGATAGTTTATTCATCAACAAGAAAGAAAGAAAAAGACGCAAAAGCACTAAAAACTCCATTTTATTTTATATTATTATCTATCTTTCCTACTAAATATTCAAGTGGTCCTACCTTTTATAATTAATATCTACCTTCCTACAAGCAAATATGTATTTGTTACCTTTTTGTCAAGTCAAACCCATCTCCAATACCAAAAAACATTCACAACACAAGAAAACAATACATGGCAGTACAAACGCCCCACCCGCACGCCCCGCCTCATTGGCTTAAGTCCGGATGAGACTTAACAAACGGACCCGGTCCTATGTGCGAATGCATGCAGAACTTTCTGTGCACCACGGTTAATCCCATTCGCTTTTTTGGAAGTAGTAGGACATTTGTGGAAAGGATGGACAAAATTACAAAAACTCGCATACACATGGAGACTGGGATGTAAAAATAGCAAATGAGTGCTTTTTCCATTGTCTGTTGAAATGTAAAAGAAGAAGAACGACGAAGAAGAAGAAGAAGAAGAAGAATAGAAGTGGAAAGAAGAAGAAGAAGTACAAGAAAATGAACAAGAACATAGCAAAATAAATATTTTTGGAATAAAGAAAATACACGTTGTAAATCCTTATTGTCTTTTGAAAAATAAAAGGTACCACCTCCTTTTCGCTGTAAAATAAGGACAACAACTCTTTATTAATATATAAAAATTAAATAAAGTATAACTTGTAACAATGTAATTCATCATTCAAAAGTCTGTTCTTAAAAAAAATTAATAAGATAGTCTTCACGAAATATGCATTTAATATTTAATAATTTTTATAATTATTAATTATTTATAATAATTACAATGCCTGATTATGTTGACCATGAATAATATTTATTTACACCTTCATTCCCATCATCATGAGGAGGAGGAGGAGAATGAGGGAGGAGGAGGAAGTGAGAAGATGAAGAAATGACATGTGTATTCAGAAGAAGAAGATGAATGTATGGTATTTGTATTTAGCGCTGAATTCCTTGTAAAGTAAACAAATCCAAGCGCTTGCAATTAATATCTCTAATCAAAAATGCACAATCCAACTAAAATATTAGAATGTACCAATATATATCAAATTTTTACTACACACACGCAGGGCATAATATAGTAGTAATTCCGTTCAATATCTACTATGAGTGAACAGACGGTTAAATTGAAGACAACAACAACACAACAACATAGATAGTAATTCCATAAAAAAATTTAAAAAACAATTAAAGTTTTTAGAGAATGAAGATGATCATATTATTTCAAGTACTTTTTCTCAACGACGTGAGAAGCTGTAACATTTCTCTGACAAAGATAAATCATATCACAAATTTCTCATGAGAACTTCTTCTTTTTTCACGATAGCTTTGAGAATTGTTTGTCATGGTTGGTCTGTTTTCCCTCAGATTCCACACTTTGGAGATTACCCAGAATATGCACGTCAACTCACAAAATTCCATCTGGGAAATGACTGAGAAGGACTGTATAGGTCAGACACGTTTGGGTGTACTATGAACCTATTTTTAAAGATACATTTGCAATATAGGCAGTTTCAGATTTTCCAACCTCTGGGGATATTCTTTTTCGTTTATTACTTTTTTGATGAAGAAGTATATATATATGGGTGATACCTGTGTTATTGTTGTATATATGTTTATATATTGTATATATTTTATTTACTTTTTATTATAAATTTATATATATATATATTATATATTTATTTATGGATGTTATGCTTATGATGTTTGTCATTGGGGGAATGAAGTTGGCATGATTAATTTTGAAACTCACTTTGTTGTTTGTTGTTGCTACTTGCTGCTGTTGTTGCTGTTGTGTAGTTGTTGTTCCTCGGCTAGTGCTCCGGAGGTTCACCAGATTGTTGAGTTTTGTTGACGCGCAAACCGTTTTTTTTAACCACCATAAGGTTGGCGGGCATTCATAACTCCAGAGTGGTGTCTAAAACAAAACACCTGTACATGCCAGTGCGGTGTTTATGTCTAAATTCTTGTCATCCTGTCTCTCTCACTGGCACAATAGGGATTACCTATACCCTCCAAAAAAAATTTTTTTTAAAAAGGCAGAAAGGATTTTGTAAGCTGTGTTTGTAGGTTGTTCTCTTGTGTACTGCACTACTGACCTTGCTTTGTGTTTTCTGTCTCCATTTGGAGGTGTGGGGGAGTGGGAGGAAGGGGAAGGTGGGAGTGAGTCAGTATTGACAGCTAAATCCTAGGGTCTAATTGCCTTGAAACGGGCACCTCTGGTGGAGGCTCGATCCGGGCGTTAGATCACCAGCGAATTTTCTGCAGGTGAGCGCAAAGAATAGGACAAACCCCCCCCCCCCCCCCACCCACCCCACCACACCCCCCCCCCCTCCCCCACCCCCCCCCCCCACTTCCACTGAACCACCATAAGTGACCCAGATACAAGTGCATGGGCCTTCTCTGGCTGGTGGCCTCAATGGCAGCCTATAGTGATGAGCACCTTGTTCTGACTTCTGACCTTTGGGGATGCTACGTAACAAATCTTGATGTACGCTGTGGCCCGGGAGATTGGGGATCGATGGCGTGTGGGAAAGCCAGGATAGGGACGTCAAGAAGAGAGCAGCAATAATATTAAATAAAAGAATAGATACCCCCCTCATTCATTCTCAACAGGTCTTACCTAGCAAAACCTGTGGCTACGCTTGTATTGCAGATTGATCTTAAGAGAAAGGGGGGCATTAGGCTCAAGCTATGATAAGGTGGAGGAATGCCTCAAAACAGAGAGGTTATGGAGATTGAAGTGCTCATCAATGGCAAACCTCCCATGGAGTCAGAAACATGACAAAAAAAGGAAGGATGATAGAGATTCTGCTTTCACAGGGGAGCTTCTGTACTGTGCGTTTGATTCACACTTGCCTTAATTTCGGATGCGTGGGCCTGACTTGTCAGGCATATTAACGCACAGGCAACATATTTTCGCTTCATAATATACAGACAACAATAGCAGCTGTCTAAGCATTCGGCAATGTGAAAAAGAATTCATACAAAAATCTAATATGGGCTACCTTTGACATACTCACAAAAGTTATGTAAAATATGGAAGACAGGTTTAGTATGGGTTGTTTAGTATTGAGAATAAAACTCAAGAAAAGCCAAAAGGGGACTAGAAGCGATGAAATTTAATGTAGGAAAGTGATATGTTTTGTACTGAACACTACTGAGTTATATTATATATATCTTATGTACATTTAATTTTAGCATAAGGCAATAAAAAATTCCATCGATCAGCATTTCACATTTATAGCGCAACAACATAATCAATTTTATGTCCAATTTCTATACGCTTCTAAATAATTATCATCCCTTGAATTTTTTTTGAAGGTACCGTACACCAAAAAGGATTATGAGGACGTCGAAGATTATTTTTAACTAAGGCATTAAGCATCACAAGTTCTTTAAAGAGCAAGAAGATGATTCTTTGGTTAAACTGTTGGCTATCAATTCGTACGTTCCCCTATAACAAAAAAATATTTAGTTATGTAAAAGGTGTTGCGTTTCTGAGGAATTATTGAACAATACATAGAAGGGATACAGAGGACTTAGTTTCTGCACTCGGCACACACACACCACACATACACACACACACACACACACTCACACACCATACATTTTAAGATCTACTATATTGTATTTTATAATATATTATATTTAGTTATATATTTATTATATATATCTATATCTTATATCAGTTTCATTTTTCACTTGCATGCACACAACACCAACACAACACAACACAACACACACACTCTCACACACACACTCACTCTAACCACACACCACACTTTGCCACGGCACAATCTAGATTTGAAGGTAGGCTGATTTTCACAATTCCTCTCCATGCACAATCAGCCGTTACAGTATTTAGCACAGAGGTCAAAAACAAAGAGAAAAAAGTTCAAAAAGACAATAAAAGACTCGTCATATGTTCCAATAATTCTAGTAAAAATTATTCATTCAGCTTTTCAGTTATTGATGCTTTACCCATCTTTCTTTAAACATTTGAGCTGTTGTATGAATAATCATTGATATCATAAAAACATGAACTGTTAACAATCCTTCAAGATTAAAAATTCATAAAAGCCATTTCTGTTATCTGAAACCTCTAACCCCATTCTTTCTTTATACATTTATTAAATGTTGTGGTGAATGAATTATCGTAAATATCCGAAAAACTTTAACTGTATTCTTAATACAATGTGGTTTTTTGAGCATATTAAAACTAAGACGATGGACAGACAGAGGAGAGGATTATATTAACGTGCAATTTGAGTGCTTATGTCACATCTGTGTAAAACACATCACCACACTCATGCATGCAAGCATGTATGTATGTACGCACACCCGCAGCACACACCAATACACACACACATACCTATGCACCACAACACACTACACATTACACTCCCCCCATGCACACCAACACACACATTACACACAAACATCTACACACACACACAACCACAAACTCACTCCACTCTACTCCACTCTTTGTGTTTACGATCTTATAGTCTATACCCCCGCCCCCCACCCCCCCCCCCCCCCCCCCCCCCCAAAAAAAAAAATGAATATACAATCTTTCGCTTCCAAACCAAAAACGCCCGTCACACCAATACAGCCAATTACCTACCCGCACTACAATCTCCATCTCTTAGAATTAGTAGACCTACGGCCATTTCAGGCTGAAACTGAGAAGAAGAAAACGCAGAAACGGTCAGTCGTTCTCCCTGTCAGCTTCAAGTGGGGATCCAGGTGAATTCCATCGGCAGAAAAGATCCCGAGTACCCTTTCATTGGGGCATGGATAGAGAGATTTGCGGCAGAACTGACGCAGCAGAACCGAGGAGAGGAGGCGCTGGCGATAGTTTAGGCGTCTAGTCGAGGGTGACACTTTTCTCAGACACGGGATGAGGTCAGCATACTAGTTGGGCACGCGCAGTCGTCTGTTCAACGAAATTCAGGACGGTTTTGTCTAGTCAGTGAGTAGAATGATTTTTGTTTAAAAAAAAATTTTAATAAAAAAAAAATTAAAAGAACTGAAAAAAGTGAGGAAAGGAGGGGATGGGGGGGGGGGGAGATATTTATGTATTTATTTATTTATATCGAGGATAATGGAATAAAGCACTTATGTGTATTTTTTACATCTATTTATTCTTTATTTATATACGAGGATATAATGGATATAAGCGTCTTATGTGGTTTTGTTTCGGTCCTAGTCCCAGTGGTGTATGCGTGTTTTGGTTAGAAAAGTCTTGTAATCCAGTTACACCAACGGCGACGCTATGCGCTACTCCTTACGAAATGCGGAAATGGATTTTTTTTGTGTGCGGCAAGATGTTTGCAGGATTTGTTGGCGGGCAGTTCGGGTGTTTGTGCAGAGGCGTAATATGTGCATTTGTACACGGCGGGCTCGGTTTTTTAGGAGTATCATTTGAAGGGACTTTTGGGGGAGAGTGGTGTCTGCAGCTGACGTTAACTTCCAGCGGGAATACTTATCCCCTCTTGAACGGAGTAATCGAACTCCGGGTCGTCTAGATTGCGAAGGGAGGGAAGGGAGAGGGAGGGGGATGGAAGGGAGGAGTTTAGGAATGGGGAGAGGGGTGGTCTGATGGAGGAAAGAGAGAGAGAAGAGAGATGGGAGGGGGGGAGGGATTTAGTAGATGAGAAGGGAGTGTGAGAGACGAGAGAGACACGGAATGAATGGGTGTCTTTATTTTTCAGGGGTTTGACAGATAAGATTACACATATGTTATTTATCTGGCCTTTGACCTGATTAGGGAACTACCCAAAAAACAAATGTAAAAAAAAATATAGAATAAAATAAAATTCAATCCTACTATTTTAAAGAAAAGAGTTTATATGTATATTCAATAATGATATAATCCTTAAGTGAACTCAAATAACATTAATGTTAAAATATGTATTGATTATAATGAAGAAAACTAGTAGAGTGAAAACAGAGATTCAGATAGTAGGAAGTCCTCTAGAGAGAGAGAGAGAGAGGAGAAGAGAGAGTGTGAGAAGATCAGGACTGAGAGTGATTTTGAGGAGAGTGAGAATGAGAGAGAGAGATGAATGACAAATTCATTTTATTCCGAGAGATAATGATTAAGCATACTCATGTGCTTTTTTACATCCAGTCCCCGCCCAATAGGGATAACATCTTAACAATTAACCCAAACACTTATAACAGTCACACAGTAGAAAAAACATGGGGAAAAAATAATCCCTTTTCGCAAAACAGCACCTCCCCCCCCAAACAACCCACCCCTCAAAAATGAAAACTAATAAAAGAAAAACCCTAAAAAACACCCCACCCACCACCACCCACCCCTCACCCCCCCTATGAAACAAAACTCCTCTAACCAAAAACAAACAAAGATACAAAAGAGAAAGATTTATATTGTGTGTGGTGTTAAAATTTATATTATTTATATATATATATATATTTCTATAATATTTATTTTATTAATATTTATATATGATGTTATGCTTAAGAGGTTTTGTCATGAATGAAGATGGCATGAATAATTTGTAACAACTTTGTTGTTTGTTGTTGCTACTGCTGCTGTTGTTGCTGTTGTTGTTGTTGTTGTTCCTCGGCTAGAGCTCCGAGGTTCACCAATAGTGAGATTTTGCATACGCAACCGTTTTTTTACCCACCATTAAGGTTGGCGGCATTCAAACTCCAGAGATGGTGTCTAAACACAACACCTGTACTGCATGCAGGTGTTTATGTCAAAATTCTTGTCATCCGTTCCTACTGGCACAAAATTACCTACCCCTCCAAAAAAAAAATTTTTTTTTAAAAAGGCAGAAAGGATTTTTAACCTGTGTGTAAGATGTTCTCTGTGTACTCGCACACTGACCCTTGCTCTACAGTCTCATTTTGGAGGGGGGGGAGGGAGGAAGGGGGAAGGTGGGAGTGGAGTCAGTATTGACGCTAACTCCAGGGTCAAATTGCCTTGAAACGGGCACCTCTGTGGAGGCTCGATCCTGGGCCGTTAGATCACCAGCGAATTTTCTGCAGGTGAGCGCAAAGAATAGACAACCCCCCCCCCCCCCCCCCCCCCCCCCCCATTCCACTGAACACCACCAAAAGTGACCCAGCAACAGTGCAGGGCCTCTCTGGCTGGTGGCCTCATGGCAGCCTTATATTGATGAGCACCCTTTCTGACTTCTGACCCTTGGGGATGCAACGTAACAAATCTTGAGTACGGCTGTGGCGGGGAGATTGGGATGAATGGCGTGGGGACAGCAGGGATAGGGACGTCACAGAAGATGAGGCAGCAAATAAAATTAAAAAAAAGAATATATACCCCCCCATTCTCTCCAACAGGTCTTCCCTAGCAAAACCTGGGCTACCTGTATTGCAGATGATCTTAAGAGAAAGGGGCAGCATGAATAAGGAGGAGGAAGCTCAAAACAGAGAGAGATGGAGAAGGCTCATCAATGTCAAACCTCCCCTGGGAGAAGAAACATGACAAAAAAGGAAGAGAAGAAGATTCTCTTTCACAGGGAAGCATACTGTACTGTGCATTTGATTCACACTTGCTTAATTCGGATGCGCTGGGCCTGACTTGTCAGGCACTTAACGGCAGCGCAACATATTTTCGCTCAAATAACAGACAACAATAGCTGCTGTCTAAGCATTCGGCAATGAAAAAGAATTCATACAAATCTCATATGAGCCTCTTTGACATACTCAAAAAGGTATGTAAATATGGAAGACAGTTTAGTAAGGGTTGTTTAGTATTGAGAAAAACTCAAGAAAAGCCAAAAGAGGACTAGAAGCGATGAACTAATGTAGGAAAGTGAATGTTTTGTACTGAACACTACTGAGTATATATATATATATATATGTACATTTCTTTTTAGCAAAGCAATAAAAATTCCAACGAGCATTTCCATTATATGCAACAACAAATCACTTTTATGTCCAATTTCTATACTTCTAAATAATTATCATCCCTTGAAATTTTATGAATGTACCGTACACAAAATGATTATGAGGACGTCAAGATTATTTTTAAAAAGGCATTAAAGCATCACAAGTTCTTTAAAGCGCAAGATGCATCTTTGGTTAAACAGTTGGCTATCAATTCGTAACTTTCCCATAACAAAAAAATATTAGTTATGTAAAATGTGTGGTTTCTTGAGCATTTTGAACAATACAAAGAAGGGATCCAGAGGAGTTCTCTCACACACACACATACACACACACACCACACACACACACACACATATATATCTATATATTATATATATAAAATTTATATATATATATTATATATATATATATCTATATCTATATATTCAGATTCATTTTCACTTGCATGCACACAACACAACACAAACACACACAACACACAACACACACACACACACACACACTCACACCACACACATCACTTGCCGGTAACAATCAAGATTTGAAGGTAGGCTGATTTCACATTCCTCACCATGCACAAGCAGCAGAACAGAATTTATCACAGAGGTCAAAAACAAAGAGAAAAAGTTCAAAAACAAAAAACTCCTCATAGTTCCATAATTTCAGTAAAAATAATTCATAAAGCATTTCAGTTATTGAAGCCTTAACCCATTCTTTCTTTAAACATTTGGCGTTGAATGAATAATCATAGATCATCAAAAACATGAACTGTAACAATCACTTCAATATTAAAAATTCATAAAAGCATTTCAGTTATTGAAACCTTAACCCATTCTTTCTTTAAACATTAAATTTGGTGTTGAATGAATAATCGTAAATCATCGAAAACATTAACTGTACAATGTGGTTTTTTGAGCATATTAAACTAGACGAAGACAGAAGAGGAGAGGATTATATTAACGTGCAATTTGAGTGCATATTCACATCTGTGTAAACACACACACACACATGCATGCAAGCATGTATGTATGTACGCACACCCACACACACAATACACACACACATACTATGCACACACACACTACACATACACTATGCACACACACACACACTACACACACACACTAAAAACACACACACTACACACACTCACTCCACACTACTCCACACTCAAACATCTTCTAGTCTATCCCCCCGCCCCCCCCCCCCCCCCCCCCCCCCCAAAAAAAATGAATATACAATCTTTCGCTTCCAAACCAAAAACGCCCGTCACACCAATACAGCCCATACCACCAGCCACTACATCTCCATCTCTTAATTAAGACACGGCCATTTCAGGCTGAAACGAAGAAAACCGCAGAAACGACAGTCGTCTCCCTACAGCTCAAGTGGGGATCCAAGGAATCCTCGGGCAAAGATCCCGAGTCCCCTTCATTGGCAGGATAGGAGATTTGCGGCAGACCTGACGCAGCAGACACGAGGGAGAGGAGGCGCTGGCGATAGTTTGGCGTCAGGAGGTCGGCACTTTTCAGACACTGGGAGGCCGCATACTCGTTGGGCGCGCAGTCGTCTGTTCAACGATCAGACGGTTTTGTCAGTCAGTGAGAAGAATGATTTTTGTTTAAAAAAAATTTTAATAAAAAAAAATTAAAAGAACTGAAAAAAGAGAGAAAGGAGGGGATGGGGGGGGGGGAGATATTTATGTATTTATTTATTTATATCGAGGATAATGGAATAAGCACTTATGTGTTTTTTTTACATCTATTTATTTCTTTATTTATATCGAGGATAATGGAATAAGCACTTATGTGGGTTTTTTACATCCAGTCCCCGTGTGTATGCGTTTCGTAAATCTTGTCATCCGTTCCCACCGGCGCACAATGGCCTACTCTTACGAAAAGCGGAACAGGATTTAATGTGTGCGCAAGATGTTCTGCGTGCATTTGCACACGGGGCCTCGGTTTAGAGTCTCATCTGAAGGACTTTTGGGGAGAGTGGAGTCTGCACTGACGTTAACTCCAGGGGAAAATATCCCCCTTGAACGGGAATCGAACCCGGGTCGTCAGATTGCGAGGGAGGGAGGGAGAGGGAGGGGGATGGGAAGGGAGGGAGTTAGGAATGGGGAGAGGGGAGGCGAGAAAGAGAGAGAGAGAGAGAGGGAGGGGGAGGGAGTAGAGAGAGAGAGTGGAGAGAGAGAGAGACAGGAATGAATGGGTGATCTTTATTTTTCAAGGGTTACAGATAAGCATTCACATATGTTATTTCATCTGGCCTTTGCCCTGATTAGGAACTACCCAAAACAAATGAAAAAAAATATAAATAAATAAAATTCAACCTATAATTTAAAGAAAAGAGATTAATGTATATTCAATAAAGATATAATCCTTAAGTGACTCAAACATTAATGTTAAAATACATGTATTGATTATAATGAAGAAAACTAGGTAGAGTGAAACAGAGAGGAGATAGTAGGAAGCTCAAGAGAGAGAGAGAGAGAGAGAGAGAGGAGAGGAGAGAGAGAGAGAGAGGAGAGAAGAGAGAGAGAGAGAAATGACAAATTCTTTTATTTCGAGGATAATGAATAAGCACTCATGTGCTTTTTTACATCCAGTCCCCGCCCATAGGGATACATCTTAACAATAACCCAACACTTATACAGTCTCACAGTAGAAACATGGGGAAATAACCCTTTTCAAAACAAGCACCTCCCCCCCCAACAACCCCCCCTCAAAAAGCAAACTAATAAAAGAAAACCCTAAAAACACCCCCCCACCACCACCCCACCCACCCCCAAAGAAAAAAACCACAACCAAAACAAACAAAGAAACAAAAGAGAAAGAAAAACAAAACCAAAAAGAAGAAAAACTGAAAAAAAGAGAACAGAGAAAGAGAATGAGAGAGACAGAGACAGAGATAGAGACAGACAGACAGAGACAGAACAAACAAATTGGTCTATGCACGATTAATGTTAAGAAAGAACAGAAATACACCTTGTGAGTGATAACACAGCCCTAACACCAAAAAAGAGAAAATATCTGTAACCCTTTCAACTATTAACCATACTGTTTTCCTGTGCCAGCCATTCTTCTCCATTTGTAAATTTCATAATCCATTCCCACTGTCACACAATGGCATTCTCTTCCATAAAGGCAGAATGAGTTTTAACGTGTGTGCGCAAGATGTTCTGCGTGCATTCGCAAATTTCAGGTGTGTGTATATGTGTAATTCATTTTGTCATTTATTCTTTTATCTCAAGAATAATGGAATAATCCTTCATGTGGGTTTTTTCTTTTACATTCAGTCCCCGTGTGGATGAGGTTTTGTCAAATTTGGTCATCAGTTCCCACCAGCACACAGTGGCATTCTCTTCTCAAAAGCAGAATGGGTGTTAACATCTGCGCAAGATGTTGTAGAGCATTTAATACATCACACAAATCCAGCATAACTCAGTCAAGGGTCCAGGGCCCAGTGTTAAAATTAGCACACCACTTCCTTTTACCAAACCCAAGTACTGTCAGTCCTTGCTATAATCAGTACCAGCTGGAATGGAATAGATAGCAGCTGAAATAGCTGAAAACTGACAGCTGTAATTTGCGATTTTAGGTATGTGTATATATTATGTGTGTAGGGAACGGGATAGCTCAGTGATCAGAGCGCTCGCTTTCCCCATGCCAATGTTAGGCAGCATCGAGTGTGGTCACAAAGTGGATGGGTGACCGTTGGCGCACCTTGGCTTCAGTACAGTTCCCAAGTTCACCCAGCTGTAAAGGGGTACCTGCTTAAGTGTCAGGGAAGGTAAAGCAGCTAGGGAGAGGAGGTGGGAACCACCCTCAATATGCTGGCACCTGGAGAAGTGAGGTCTCTGATGCCTCGCTCCCCTACGACCACATAGGTTACGGGACACCTTTACCTTTTATATGGGGGTACACACATTTTTTAAAAATTTATTTATTTATTTTATATCAAGGATAATGGAATAAGTGCTCATGTGCTTTTTTTACATCCAGTCCCCCAAGTGTATGCGGTTTTGTAAATTCTGTCATCCCTTCCCACCCGGCACACAATGGCCTACTCTTACAAAAAGCGGAACAGGATTTAACGTGTGCACAAGATGCATGTGTGCGTGTGTGCGAGTCTGCATGCCGTGTCAGCAACGTTAAGTCGATACTGACGCACGTTTACGCACCTTTGACGCTCCACTCGTCGGTAGCGATGTAGGTGACAGCAGCCACACAATGCCTGGCCATACTGCTGCCCTCCTCTGCAGTTCCGCTGTGGTCCGTCATCCACACTGGCAGCACCGCACGACTGTAATGCTGCACGGCAGACGTCAACCCTTTACTGTATCTTCATCATCACAGAACACAAAACGTAGTCATGAAAATATTGTTTCGTTGTATTTTGTTGGCAAAATTTTGTTGACAAAATGTAGTTGTGAAAATATCGTTTCGTTGTTGTTGTTTTTTGTACCACTTTGCACATTTTTCGCTCATATATTACAGACATTAATAGTTGCTTGTCAGAGCGTTTGACAAAGAAGAAGAAGAAGTTTGATTTGGCCCAGGCCAAAAGCTGTGTCAGTTATTGATGTCAGCTAATTGCCAAGGCCTACATTAACATGTTGTTATGTTGTAAAATGTTGTGTTGTTGAGATTGCCTTCAGCCATGACAAGCTCTTAACATAACAACCTGCACTCTCCTTTATAGGAGAAACAAAAATCCTCTGAAGTCGGAGTATGGCTGCCTATGTGGCGAGGTACTTGAAATGAGTCATACACGCAAACTTCTCACCCGGTGTACTTCCTATCTCACACACAGAGATTCCCAGGTGGGATGATGAGTGAGTCAGAGTGCATGTTCTGGGTGACCCCCAGGGTGTAAAGCTGGGTGACCCCCAGGGTGTAAAGTGCGTTCCGCACAACACAACAAGAAGTTTGATGCCCGTTTACTACTCTGTCAAAATTATTTGTATTTTTTTACCACTAAGCACATTTTCGCTCACATATATAACAGGCAACAATAGTTGCTGTCAGAGCGTTTGACAAAGAAGAAGAAGAAGATTAATGCCCATTTACTACTCTGTCATAATTGTAGACTCACCCACAGGAACACCACTGTACACCTGTCTGTCTGACTGTCTGTCTGCCTGCCTGCCTGCCTGTCTGTCTGTCTGCCTGCCTGCCTGCCTGCCTGCTTGCCTGCCTGCCTGCCTGCCTGCCTGCCTGCCTGCCTGCCTGCCTGCCTGCCTGCCTGTCTGTCTGTCTCTCTCTCTCTCTTTCTTTGGAGGAGACTATAAACCAAGGTCACATGTGCAAACGCACACAGAACATCTTGCACACATGTGAAAACCTGTTCCAAATTTCAGAAGAGTAGGCCATTGTGTGCCAGTACGAATGGATGACAAAATTTACAAAACTGCATACACTCAGGGACTGGATGTAAAAAAATGCCTGAGTGTTTATTCTATTATCCTTGAAGTAAAAGAATAAAACAAATAAAAAATTCTCTCTCTCCGTCACTCTCTATTCTCTCTTTCTCTGTCTCTTATTCTCTCTGCATCTGTCTCTCTTATTCTTTCTCTCTCTGTCTCTCTCTCTCTCTCTCCCTCTCTCTCTCTTCCCTCCTCTCTCTCTCTCTCTCTTGCTATGCATGTTATTACCATTTTCCTCAACTTCTTATGTACACATTTCATTGGCTGATTATTCAATTGAATGATTGGTTGACTGGTTCACTTCTTTTTTTTTTTGACAGGGACCTGACTGAAAGCCACTGATGTGCTTATTCTTTTCCCTAAAAAAACTGTCCATTCATTTACGACTCATATATACAATGGAAAGTCCATCATAAATATATGTAGTTTTTCTTTCTTTCTTTCTTCTTCTTCCTTTTTTGTCATGTTTCTCCCAGGGGAGGTTTGACATTGATGAGCCTTTTCCATCTCTCTATGTTTTGAGCTTCCTCCTTATTCATGCTGCCCCTTTCTCAAAGATCATCTGCAATACAGGCAGCCCAGGTTTTGCTAGGTCTTCCCTTTGGTCTCTCTCTCCATCCACTACGAAGTTAATTGCTCTTTTTATGATGTGATGGTCTGTTTTCCGTTGAACATGCCCAAACCAGCGCAGTCTATTGCTACTAGCTACAGACTTCAGATCATCAACTTTGCACATTCTTCATAGTTCTTTATTTGTGATCCTGTCTTCCCATTTGATCTTTGTCATGTAGTGTAGCATTAAGTTTTCACAGCTCTTCAACAAATGTTCGACGGTTTTTGTGAAAACCCATGTCTCCAAACCATACAGGAGAACAGGTCTGATGCAGGCCTTGTATATCAGGCAGCGTCTCTCCAGTGGGATTTTCTGATTTCCGAGCAGACTTGCCAATTCTTTCCATTTCTTCCAAGCACTCGCAATCCTGGTTCTGACAGCTAACTCAGATTTTGCTTCGTGGCTCATCATCTCTCCCAGGTAGCAGAATTCGTCTACCACTTCTATCTTCCCTTGTTCAAATTCTAGCTCCTCCTTTTCCTGCATCGATATTGTCTTCACCCTTCTTATTCATACAACTGGAGCAGACAAATACTCTGTTCTCCTTCTTCAGACTTTTGAGCTTTGAGCATCTTTTGTGACACCAATATTGACAGTTGGAGCATTTGATCAAATTGTTCCCTACACCTTTGTGGCAGACACCACACGGGTATTTGCCTTGCCTTGCCTTTCTTTACATTATTCTTCATGCTATGTATTGCACGTTAATTTCTTTCGTTTTCTTTTTGCTTTTCTTTTTTCGCAGAGGGCTGGATGTAAAAAAAGCTATTGTTATGCTTATTCTATAACCCTCTATAAATAAAATTTGTTCATTGTTCTCTCTCTCTCTCCCCTCCCTCCTACGCCCACCACAGCAAAACAGACCTGGGGAGCTCCAGTGAAAGCATCCAGGGTGCTGAGCTCATCGGGGGTGAGGAGAGTGACGCAGCCTTCCACAGAGCTGAAGGGGTTGAAGGTGATGTTGGGCAGTCCTCCTGTACACTCCTCCCCCCCTGCAAGACACCACCATTTACCATCATCCTGTATCGGAGAAAAAAAATTTTTTTAGATGATAATGAATATCTTTTTTTTTTTTTTAACATCGGTGGATCAGTGGTCTAGAGGTAACGCGCCTTTTTTAACAAAATTTTTTATTTTATCGAGGATAATGGAATAAGCACTCATGTGCTTTTTTCATCCAGTCCCCGTGTGTATGCGGTTTTGTAAATTTTGTCATCTGTTTCCACCGGCACACAATGGCCTACTCTTTCAAAAAGCGGAAGAGGATTTAACGCATGCGCAAGATGTTCTGCATGCGTTCGCACACGGGGCCTCGGTTTATAGTCTCATCCGAAAGTGAAAAGTCTGGGTCGGAAGTGTGCGGTGGTTTGAATCCCGTTTGGACCCGAAACCTTTCTCCCCCTATCCATTAGACCATGAGTGGTGGTCTGGGCGCTAGTCTTTCGAATGAGACAATAAACCGAGGTCCCGTTTGTAACACATAATTATTTAATGCACGTAAAAGAACCCACGGCAACAAGACAGTTGTCCCTGGCAAAATTCTGTAGAAAAAAGCCACTCTGATAGGGAAACGCAAATGCACGCAGAACATCTTGCACGCACATTAAATCCTGTTCCGCTTTTCAAAAGAGTAGGCCAATGTGTGCCGGTGGGAACAGATGACAAAATTTACAAAATCGCATACACACGGGGACTGGATGTAAAAAAAGTACATGAGTGCTTATTCCATTATCCTCGATATAAAAGAATAAATAAAATAAATAAAATAAATAAATAAACAAATACAGCGGCAGACAGGACAAAGAAAAAAAGAAAAAAATGGGTGGCGCTGCTCTTGTGGTGACGTGCAGCCCGAATTTCAAGCAGAGAAATCTGCCGTGACTTAAAGTGGTATAAATAAATAAGTAAAAATAAAATCAAATTTAAAAACAAATTTGTTAATGAATGTGACTGCTGGTACAGCCGAGTGGTTAAGACCGTTCAACTTAACCCCACGGGTCCCATGAAATTGTGGCCCCTTGAGAAGTGAGGTCTCTGAGCTGACGCCTCACTCCCCCTAAGACGGCATAGCCTGGTGGTTAGAGTGATGAATTCGTGATCTGCTGACCCAGGTTCGAATCTTGTTCAAGAGGATTTTTCCTCTGGAGTTAACTTCAGTGCCGACTCCACTCTCCCCAAAAGTCTTTCGGATGAGACTATAAACCGAGGCCCCATGTGCGAACGCATGCAGAACATCTTGCGCATGCATTAAATCCTGTTCCGCTTTTCGAAAGAGTAGGCCATTGTGTGCCGGTGGGAACGGATGACATTTACAAAACCGCATACACACGGGGACTGGATGTAAAAAAGCACATGAGTGCTTATTCCATTATCCTTGATATAAAAGAATAAATAAATAAATAAGACCTTATAGGTTATGGGACACTTTTACCTTTACTTTATTTTATATATATATATATATATATATATATTATATATATATATATATATATATAAAGTAAATATATATATATATTATAATATTATATATATATATATATATATATATATATATATATATATATATATATATCATACCTATATAATATTTTCTTTTTAATTTTATTCTTTTATATTGAGGATAATGGAATAAGCACTTATGTGTTTTTTTACATCCAGTCCCCATGTGTATGTGGTTTTGTAAATTCTGTCATCTGTTCCCACCGGCACACAATGGCCTACTTTTACGAAAAGCGGAACAGGATTTCACGTGTGCGCAAGATAGGTTATGGGACACCTTTACCTTTACTTTATATATATATATATATATATATATATCATACCTATATGTAAATGGATGTTTGTCTGTCGTGTTCGACGATGACCTCCAAAACAGCAGAGGAGGCAGCTGCTGTTTCGGAAACTGGGCAGAAATTTGATTATAGTGGAGATACCTTGCCCACAGTACATCCCCACTCTCTCGGTCAAGTGGGCATAAGGACAGTCAGCGTTGGAGATGTTCTCCAAAGGCCAACTAGCCCCCAGGGCTGCAGCACATAAGGACTGTGCGAGTCAAGCCTCCTAGTCAGAGAGTCATAGTCGATCACTAAAGACTAAGCTGTAAAGTGGAATTCCATGAGTGGAAAAGCCACTGGTCATACAGCCTCTCACTTTGCTGTTGCCCCCAGCGTTAATGGTTTAATCAAGAACTGTGATAAAGCCCAGGAGCTGACGGACACAGATATATATATATATATCATACCTACCTAGTTTGTTGAAGGTCAGATCAAATCCAAAGAGAATTGCCCAGTATCGCTTCTCCACCTGCCGATGTATCAGAGTGCTCAATCTGAAAAACAGACAATTTATATCACAATATTATCTATCAATAATCATCATGCATGATCAAACCGATGAGTACAATCACTTCATCATTATGATGACAATAATGTAAAAAAAATTATGACACAAAAGATAAATGAAAAATTATGTCTGAGGGGTGTGTGTACAGTACTCCATATGGGACCACAGAGAACGAAAGCTTTTCCGGAGTCGATCTTTGGCCATATTTACACCATCATTAGCCTATACATTAACTATCCACCATTACCCCCCCCCCTACACACACGCACACACTTTACCCCCCACCCTTATCTACCTATCTCCGCTTCTTTTACCCACTCTCATACTCCCAGCTGTTGAAAAATGAAACAAACCATCCCCCCCTTCACTCTCTCTCTCTCTCTCTCTCTCTCTCTCTCTCTCTCTCTCTCTCTCTCTACTCTCTCTCTCTCTCTCTCCTCTCTCTCTCTCTCTCTCTCTCTTATACTTATCTGTAACTATTGGGAATAAAGATCATTAATCAAACAATCTCTCCCCTCCCCCCTCTCTCTCTCTATCTCTGTGTCTCTGTCTCTCTCACACACACACACCATTTCAAAATAACAGTTTTATTTGACTTCAAACGTGTATGTATACACACACACACACCTCTTATATGAAGAACTCTGAAACAATTTGTTATTAAAAATTAAAACCAGAGACACAAAAAAACATACAAAAATGTACAGATAAATTAAGCAACATAATCACAATAGTTGCTATCTATCAAGCAGATAATTATCGTTAGATATGTGTATGAATGTTTTTAGAAAAGAGAAAGAGAATGCAACATGGTTTTAGTGTACATCATTTTAAGCAAAATAGATAATTATAAATGATGTTTGTTTTGTTGTGTCACATAAGTCTGCATGACTTTATGTTTGTCCATCGTGTTCGACGTGATCTCCAAAACAGCAGAGGAGACAGCTGCTGTTTCGGAAACTGGGCAGCAATTTGATTATTGTGGAGATGCCTTGCCCACAGTACATCCCCACTCTCTCGGCCAAGTGGGCATAAGGACAGTCAGCGTTGGAGATGTTCTCCAAAGGCCAACTAACCCCCAGGGCTGCAGCACATAAGGACTGTGCAAGATAAGGACTCCTAGTCAGAGAGTCATAGTCAATCACTGAAGACTAAAGTGGAATTCCATGAGTGGGAAAGAAAACCACTGATTATACTACAGCCTCTCACTCTTCTGTTGCCCCCAGCGTCAACGGTTTAACCAAGAACATCTTCTTTTTCCTTTTTAGTCATGTTTCTCCCAGGGGAGGTTTGACACTGATGAGCCTTCTCCATCTCTCTCTCTCTGTTTTGAGCTTCCTCCTTATTCATGCCCCTTTCTCTAAGATCCTCTGCAATACAGGCAGCCCAGGTCTTGCTTTTAACCAAGAACATCGCAACAAAATATTCTGAATCTGAATATTCTCGCTCTCTACCTGTCGGAGTTCATGTAGTTGGCGTAGGAGAAGAAGAAGAGGAAGCCAGGAGGGGCTCTGCCATTGACGGTAAAACACAGAGGAGGGAAGGGCGCTGTGGGACCCTCAGCACACGACGGCCCTGCCTTCGATCTGCGTCATGGAAAAAACGAAACAAACACACGGATACCGTTCTTCTTCCTCTTCTTCATCAAACACTCAGACAGCCACCACCATTGCGCTCGCAATCTGACGACCCGGGGTCGATTCCTGTTCAAGGGGATATTTTCCCCTGGAGTTAACATCAGTGCAGACTCCACTCCCCCTAAAAGTTCTTTGGATGAGACTATAAACCGAGGCCCCGTGTGCGAACGCATGCAGAACATCTTGCGCACACGTTAAAATCCTGTTCCGCTTTTCGAAAGAGTAGGCCAATTGTGTGCCGGTGGGAACGGATGACAGAATTTACAAAACCTGCATACACACGGGGACTGGGTGTAAAAAAAAAAAAAGCACATGAGTGTTTATTCCATTATCCTCAATATAAAAAAAAATGTCATCTGAGCGGCTTTGATTTGTTGCTTTACAAGATTCAGCGCTATACAAATTCCATACATTATCATTAGTATTATTATTGTTATATGAGTGAAAATGCATCGCGCCGCTGCCGTTAAATAAAGCGCCTGACAAGTTAGGAGGCCCAACGCATCCCGACTTCAGCTGGTGGTGGGAGAGAAGTGTTATCTTTTAAGTCTTTCTTGGGGGCACAAAAAAGTGCTGGAGAGTGGACCAAGCAGGCAGAAAATAGACAAGAAGGAGGAGGTGACAGGAAGAAAAGAAAACAAGGCAGAAAAACAAAGAGAGGGATAGAAAAGAGGGCATTTCCAGCACAGAATTTCCGGAATAATAATAATAATAATAATGTATGGAATTTATAATGTGGGGATGCTGTTTATACTCACAGGCCCCCAGGCAATCCCCACGGGGGGAACTGACGATATAATAAAGCTGTAGGGTTTGGGATTTTTTTTCCCATAGCTTGGCTATATCTCTGAAGTTCACCAATTGTTACAATTTGGCGTATGTGACCAGTTACCTCCCCCCCCCCACCCCCCACCCCCTACCATTTAGGAAGCTACATTCCGACTTCAGAGACGATATCTAAACACAACACTTGTTTGCAGGCATTTTTTTAAAAACATTTTGTCATCCACTTCCTACCGGGACAAAATGGCCTACTCTTCCAAGATACGGAATGTGTGCATTGTGCACAAGATAATTTTCATGCATTCACACACAGGGCCTTGGTTTGCAGTCTCACCCAACCAAACCAATCTTCTTGTTTATAGCCCCGCCGACCACAGAGGCCATTATCAGGGCTGACAGTCTCATCCAAAGGACTTTGACATTCAGTTCGATTTTCTCGACAAATTGGAAAGAAGAAAGGGCGAAGGCTGGGGATCGAACCCAGAACCTCGCGGTTTACTTGTTAGGCAGGTGAACGTCTTAACCGTCCTGCCACCCTGTTTCTTGAGGATTGAAGATTTCAGTTAGAGTTGACAGTTGTTTTCACAAAGTTCAGAAGTGTCTGTTCCTTTTATTCTTAAATTTAAAAATCAAATGAAGAGAGTAAGAAATGCGTTATTTCTAAAAATTTAAACGAAAGAAAGAATAGGAGTGGCTATAATCATGAGCATGCATGTGCGTGTGTGTGTGTGTGTGTGTGTGTGTGTGTGTAGTGTAGTGTAGTGTAGTGTGTGTGTGTGTGTGTGTGTGTGTGTGTGTGTAGTGTGTGTAGTGTGTGTAGTGTGTGTAGTGTGTGTAGTGTAGTGTGTTTGTGTGTGTGTGTGTGTATGTGTGTATGTTGTTGTTGTCTTCGACTTTACGTCTGTTCACTCTTAGTGATATTAGACGATGTGTGTGTATGTGTATTTGTCTGTGTGTCTGTGTGTGTACATGTGTGTGTGTGCATGCATGTGTGTGTGAACATGTAGGGGGGTGCATGTACTTTGTATGCATACCTGCAGACACATTATGTGTGTGGGGTGGGGAGTAAGCATGCATATTTACATGTATAAATTCATGATAAATACTCGCACATAAAAGAGAGAGGACAGACAGACAGACAGAGACAGAGAGTGACAGAGAGAGAAAGACAGACAGAGAAACAGACAGTATGAACAGATGACAACATTTTCAAAACTGCATACACACGGGGACAGAATGTAAAAATGTACATGAGTGCTTACCCCATTATCCTCAAAATAAAAGAATAAAAGAAAAAAAGAAAAAGACAGAAAGACAGACATGGATAGAGAGAAAGAGAGACAGAGAGAGAGAGTAAATTAGACAATATAGACACCAACATTACATGAAGACACGACAGTTACGCTGTACAATAACACACAAATAATAATATACATACCTGACAGGGATTTTCGGTGCAGATGAGGCCACAATCTCAAATTGAGGATGGTCCTCTCTGTAACAACATACACACACACACACTGAGAAAGCTCACAAATTGTAGACACATGAGTAAAACATACACACACACACACACACGCGCGCACATTTTTAAAAACTTATACGCACTTACACACAGTCACACAAAACACAGACACACAAAACACATAACGAAAAAAAATTTTTACTTTTTTTTAATGCACACACACCACTACACACACACACACACCACACAAACACAACACAATCACAACATACACACACGGTCCTAACACACACAACACACCACACAAACACAACACACACATACGTCCTAACAACACACACACACACACACACACACACACTGTCCTACCACACACACACACACACAGTCCTAACACACACACACACACAGTCCTAACACACCACACACACACACACAGTCCTAAACACACACACACACACACACACACACACACCCACAACACACACACACACACACACACATACACACACACCACACACAAACACACACACACAGTCCTACCACACACACACACACACCACACACACACACACACACACACACACGGGGTCCTACCACACACACACACACACACACACACACACACACACACGGTCCTAACACCACACACACACACACACACACACACATAGACAACACACACACACGGGGTCCTACCACACACACCACTAACACACACAACACACGGTCCTATACACACACACACACACACACACAACATAGACAAACACACACATGTACTACTTATTCATGCTTATCTAAAATAGTACGTCAATGTACAGCAGCATGATACTTTATACAGAAAAGAAAAAAAGCGCGATAATCTGAAATTTCATAAAGATATAACAAACAAAAAACAGTCCAAGACTACAAAAAAAAACAATACTTACTTGCCGCTCGAAGGACGACTGCCTGCCAAGTGCCCGGACAGTGGCCTGTTTCCCTTGCGCTGCTCTCCCCTTCTGTTCTGCCGGGTGCTCTCCCCTGACTCTTCCGCAGCAGCACGTTCTTCCTCTTTCAACCCGGCACTCGTGGACTCGGTGACGACGGAAGTAGGGTGAGCGCAACGCGATGGAACACCCGCCCCATCCACTAACAGCGGGCTGTTCCATCGATTGACCGTCGTCGTCTGCTCTCGGCTGTCAAGTTCCTGATCGCTTTCCCAGCCGCTGTCTGATTGGCTGAAGGAAGGACACAGGCCCGGTTGAGCGCTGATGTCCGACGTGCTTCGGTGATGTTTGGGCGTCTTGTGGATCTGACGCCTCTCCCCAAGCGTGCGGAATACCCCTGCGCTGTAGGGGCGAGGTTTGCTGGGGGTGGGGGTGGGGGTGGCAGGGGCGTGTGCTACCCTGGGCCAGGTCAACGTGTCGCTGATGACCAGGTTACCCTCCCCTGCCATCATGCACTTCTGTCGGTAGTCCAGCAGCAAAGCGCGGTAGTACGTGCTGTATGCCTCGTCGTCATCATCGTCATCATCACTGGTGTCATCGTCCTCGTCGTCGTCACCTTTCCGTACCCCGGTTTTCTTATTTCTTCTTTCCGTGGTGTCTTTCCCGCCAGTCTTCTCTCATCGCTGCTTCCGTCATCTTCGTACACAAAGCCATCATCGTCTTCGAAATCCGAGGAGCGTCGGTCGTGCGGGGTGAGGAGGTGGTCCGCGTCTTCTGTGCTGCCTTCATCTTCTACGTCCTCCGCTCTCTGGCTCTGGCTCAGGAGGATGTCCTGTTGGAGCTGTGATCTCGCCGCACACAGTTCTGCTTCCAGGGCTGCAAACCCTCTGCCCACAAACGGCCTCTCTTCCTCGTCTCCTGTGTGGACGTCACTGCCATGAGCAGTTTCTTCGTCGTCGTCTCGGAAATGTCCGTCTCTCTCAAGATCCCTTTCCTGCCCGTAGCGGTCCTTTCTTTCGGACCACGGAGTCTTTGAGGTTTGAGGATCTTCCATCTTCCACGTACTTCCGTCACGCGTGAAGTTGTCTCCCTGTGTCTCGTACTCGTGTTTGCGGGTTCCCAACAGTGCGTCTGGTCATCCGTGTCAGCATCGAGATCGCGGGGCTGCCTTGTGCAGATGGTGCAGGACTGCTGTGAGGGCTGGCAGCTGTGGTTGATGTCCACGGTGTGTCCTGAGCAGTCGGCGAACTGAACCTTCGTGGCGCGCTGGTGGCGATGTCGTTGTTGTCGTCTTGGGGCTGAGGTGGCGCTCCTAGCGTGCAGAGTCTCTCCGCCTTGTCTTCGCGTCTCTTCAAAACAACTTCTGGCAGACTTGGCACGCCGAGTCAGCCCCACATTTCTCTCCCTTGTTCTCGGCAAGCCGTTGGCCTGGTGACTGGCCGGCTTACTCTCCGGAGGCTTCAGGTTCTGCAGATACGGGGAGTGTCCAAACTCGAGCTGATCGGCGACAACGTGTGGAAACGCGTCCTCTTCCGCAAAGTCGAACTGTTCTGCAGACTGGTGGGTGAACATCTCTCGCATGCGCGTTTGCTTGGACTGTGGAAGATGCCCGGATTTGTAGAACTGGTCGAGCTGCATCTCTCCGAAGAACTGATCCGCTGGCAGGGTTTTCTTTCCCGCTTCATTTCTGGACGCCACGTTTTTCTTTTTCAATATCCCAGTCACCCGAGTTTGTCCTCTGCTGGAGATGTCCTCCTGGGCTGTCTTCTGCTGCTGCTGTCTTGTCTGATTCTGGTGATCCCCAGGCTGCTGAGGAGGTGCAGGACTGGCCATGCCCAGGGAGAAATGGGTGAAGAGTTCGGACATGATCGTGCTTCTTGGATCTTCAGTCTCCTCTGCAAGGTTTCCCGGATCCGTTTTCTGGACAAGCTGGTGCTGAAGTTTCTCCTCGACATCGTCATCATCGTCACTTCTGTGAGAGTCCTTTTCCGGGAGAGAGAGAGCTCCTTCAGCCTTTCTGGGGCTGCTGTCCCTGTGGTGACAGACAAACACTCCGATGCGAGGATTGAAGCCGCTGTCAGGCTGCATCACCATGGTGACCGACGAGGCTGCGTTCTTTCTCCCCGCTGTCCGAGGTTGTGGATGCCGCCGCGATGAGGATGACAGACCGGCACTGCCTGACTGTTGCTGCGTGTTAGTGTCTCCGAATGACGACAGCTCCCGGACTTGTCTGGAATCGGATCTGACGTCAGTTTGACGTGTTCCACAATCCCTTCCACCACCGGGTTCTGACAGTGTATGTTTGGCACCTGTCTTCGCTACAGGGTTGCGTTGATCAGGCGCGCTGTGCCCCGTCTGATTTCTTTCTGGGGTTTCTACTGCTTGGTGAACAGCTTCTATAGAGAGAAGATCCACGTCCGCCAGTTGTGACAGCTCTGAACTCCATGAAGTCTTCAACTGGAGAGCCCTGCTGGCACCAGTGGACTCTACTGGTGCCAGATCCACGCACAGAGTGGCAGGCTGGTCTGTCAGCCGAACGGCCGAGTTCCGCGGACTCTGCGACATTCCCCGGGCATCTCCAGGAGCTGAGAGCGGTTTGACTTCTTCCAACGACGGAACCAGCTGTCCTGACAGTGGGGCGACTCGCGCAGATGGTGGCGTCATCTGTGTGGAAGGGGACGCCACCTGCGCTGACACATCCATGAGGAGTCTCAGCAGGTTGGC
Source organism: Rapana venosa (assembly GCA_028751875.1). Taxonomy (NCBI): domain Eukaryota; kingdom Metazoa; phylum Mollusca; class Gastropoda; order Neogastropoda; family Muricidae; genus Rapana; species Rapana venosa. The sequence goes on along the minus strand of CM054167.1, from coordinate 31,731,242 downwards.
GCTGTCAGGCACAGGGCCCGGCGTCATCCTCTCTCCAGGGTTCAGGGTCCACAAAACTGGGGGACACCGCCACCATGCCATCCCCTGCCTCTCTCCTTCAACACGTCCCTGAGAAGGGGGTGGGGGTTGAGCGTCCGGGGACGTCTCAGATCGGACCGTTTCGGAGTCTGGACTCAGGGTCGCTTCAGATGACCTTGCCGGCATCGTCCGATCTGTCTGCGACGAAGGGGAAGTGAGAAAACAGGACGGTGTGGCTTCGTGGCGATTTAACGTCAGAGAAAATGTCGTTGTCGTGCGGTTTGGAAGAGGTCGGTTTTCGCGCTTGTTTCTGTCCGCTTCTGTTTTGCCTTCAACGATCAAAGCAACGCTGCTGTTGTCGTTGTTCGAAGCGGTGGTCGTGTTTGACAAGTGTTTCACATGTGTCGCGGCAGATTTGTCGTTAGAGACGGTTTGGGTATTTGTGGTAGTTTTGTTATTTGAGGCAGTTTTGATATTTGCGGCAGTTTTGTCGCTGGAAGACGTGACGACATTGGAGACATTTCTGACAAGAGCGGTGGTGTGATTCTTATCGGCAGCGATACTGTCAGACTGTGAAGAGGCAGACATCATGGCGTGTGTGTCAGCACAACTCCTCGCCTCTGTCTGTCTCACTCCGCTGCTGTCAGACTGCTGCTGCTGTTGTTGAGATGATGATGATGATGGCGGTGACGACTGAGCGTTTATGGCTTCTCCTGCCCCTCTAGAACCTCCACTACCCCCACCTGTACCCCTTGCTGATGCCCCACCCACCCTCCTCCCTTCTCCACCTCCACCCCCACCCCCTTTATCCTCATCATCATCATCATCCTGTCGCCGTTGTCTGTCAAAGTCTTCGGGTTTACAACTCTGTCCAGAACCTCCCCCCTCCTCCTTCTCCTTCTCCTTCTTCCTCCCTGCCTCCTCTCCCTCTTTGGTCAGTCTGCCCTCTCCTCCCCGAGACACGGGCCCCCGCATACCATCTGCCGAGTCGATCATGTCGGCAAAGCGGACGGCCTTTGCCGACGAAGCTGCCGTCCTGGGACGAGTTTTGACCGGCGACTGGGCGACGGCAGGGTCAGGGTCGCAGTAGTGGACGCTGGCGCTCTGAGGTCTTTTGAGTTCCCCTTGAAACTTGACGTGGGGCTGACTGGGGCAGGGGACTGTTCTGGCAGTGGACTGGATGGTGTTGGTGGTGGTGGTGGCGGTGGTGGTGAAACTGGTCCGCAGGATTTTGCTGTTCTGGCTTACGTTTTCGTTGTTGTTGGGGTTATTATTAGCGCTGATATTTCTGCTGTTGAGGGTATTGCTTGTTGTTCTGAAGACGCCGTTTCTGGTTTTGTTGCTATCCCTGCGGTTTTCTTTCTCGTTTTTCTCAGCGGGTTTTGAATCTTTAGTTTCTGATGGCACCAGTTCCTTGCCGGTTTCTGCGTGGATCGTTTCAGTTCTGTCCGTCTCTTCTGTTGTTGTTTTTGCTTCGCTCACCACGTCCATGGTTTCCTCCCCTGAGGCTCGACCTTTGTCTGTGAGGTCGGAGGTGAAGGCCACGACAGCTTTTCCATCTGTAGATATAAAAAAAGCAATAAAAAGTATAAAAATCTAGGGTTGAAGAATCTTGCCTGTATGCTGAAATTCTCTCTCTCTATGTGTGTGTGTGTGTGTCTGTCTCTCTCTCTAATACACACACACAAGCACATACATACACACATACACACACACACACGCGCATGCACACAGGCAAGTACCCACACATACACACACGTACACACACGCATATACACACGCATAAACACACACACACACACTCACGCACGAACACACACACACACATGCACATACACACGCACGCACAAATACACACACTTAACAAGAGTTGCTATTTGAGTGTTTGAAGAAGGAGAAGGAGGAGGAGATAAATATATATTTATTTATGTATTTATTCTGTTATATCGAAGATAATGGAATATGCACTTATGAGCACTTTTACATCCAGTCCGCATGTGTATGTGGTTTTTGTAAATTCTGTCATCTGTTCCCACTGGCACACAATGGCCTGCTCTTTCAAAAAGGGGCACAGGATTTAACGTGTGCGCAAGATGTTCTGCGTGCGTTTGCACATGAGGCCTTGGTTCATAGTCTCATCCGAAGGACTTTTGGGGAGAGTAGAGTCTGCACTGATGTTAACTCCAGGGGAAAATATCCTCCTTGAACAGGATTCGAACCCGGGTCGTCAGATTGCGAGCGCAATGTTCTGACCACTAGGCTATCCCAGCGCAGCCCCCAGTGAGTGGGAGTGAGTGATACAACTCTGCCTGATAACATCTTTGTGATTTTTTTTTTTTTTTTTTTGCTGCCTCATCTTCTATGATGTGTGTCCCCCTCCCCCCCCCCCCCTCTCTGTCTTCTTACTGTTCCCAAGCCTCTCATCTCAATCTCCCCGCCACAGCCACACCCAGATTCGTTATGTCTCATCCCCAGGGTCGGAAGTCCACAGGGAGCCCATCACTATCAGGCTGCCGTGGGGCCACCAGCCAGAGGGGCCCTGCACTGCTGCTGGGATCTTACAGATATTTTGTTTTTCATTCCCTCGGCTAGAGCTCCGAGGTTCACCAATGGTGAGATTTTATACATGCGACCGTTTTCTGCCCACCCGTGAAGGTAGCCGCATTCCAACTTCGGGGATGTATCCTAGACACGTTGGTACCCCGCTGAAGGATTATACGAGTCATGGGATGTTTAACGCGCATATTTAATAACAATAATAATAATAATAATAATAATAATGTATGGAATTTATATAGCGCTGAATCTTGTAAAGCAACAAATCAAAGCGCTCAGATGATTTTTTTAAAAATGTATGCGTGCGTATGCGGTTTTGTAAATTTTGTCATCTGTTCCCACCGGCACACAATGGCCTACTCTTTCGAACAGCGAACAGGATTTAACGTGTGCGCAAGATGTTCTGCATGCGTTCGCACACGGGGCCTCGATTTATAGTCTCATCCGAAGGACTTTGACATTCAGTTCGATTTTTCTGTCAAACTGGGAAGAAGAAAGGGCGAGGCTGGGAATCGAACCCAGAACCTCACGGTTTGACTTGTTGGCAGGCAAAACGTCTTAACCATCCTGCCACCTTCCTTCCTCCCAGGTGATATATACTTGATCTTCTGCGTGCGTAAATACATGATGAAGGCACTGGCAGGTCTGCTCTTTATGTTGACCTGGGAGATGGTAAAGAAAACCCACACCCTTAATTCACCTGACACTGCTGTCGAGATTCGAACCCACGACTTCGTGGACCCGTGGGATTGAAGTGGAATGGTCTTAACCACTCGGCTACAGCGTCCGTGGTATTTGTTACATATAATCTGCTGTACCTGGCTGTGGTGTGTCTGTCGTCTTGGTCTGTTCCTGTGTTGCAGAGGTGTTCTGAAGGTGCAAGTTCCCAGGTGTTTTCGTCTCGCTGAAAAAAACAACAACACATTAACTTGATAGAATACGATACAATACAATATACTGCAATGCAATACAATACACTGCCATACCCAAAAACACAGTACAATGTCACGCAATATGCACAATACAATACAAAACAATATAACATAACACAACACATTGCCATACACAAAAAAACACAATACAATGTCATGCAATATGCACAATACAGTACACCACACTACAACACAATATAGTGCCGAGCAAAAAAACCCAAAAAAAACCCCAGTGTCATACAATATGAACAATACAATGCCATATACACAATACAACATAATATAATACATTACAATTTTTAAATAAACCAGTATCACACAAAATGATACAATGCCATACAAAAAACACAATACAATGCCATAGAATACAAAACAACACAATACAATACCATGCAAATAAAAATACAATGCCATACAATATGCACAATACAATACTATACAATACACTACAAAAACAATACAATACAATACAATGCCATACAAAAAAACACAATACAATGTCACATTATATGCACAATACAATACAATACCATGCAAAAAAATACAATGTCATACAATATGCACAATACAATACAATACAACACAATACATTATCATCTTACAAATGGATGAATCTCACGCGGGTTACAAGCCATAAACAAAAACATTAAACCAGATAAAAGAATTATCAAAGAAAAATACCACAATACAGTATCTGAACATCCGCACGCACACATCACAAGATTACAAACAAAAAACAAACAAAAAACCCCAAACATCAGCAATATCTAGCCGGTCATAAACTCACCAGTGTAAAATCATGTGCACTTATGTGTGCACTAGTATGTGCACATATACACACTCAGACATGTCCCACAGACGCGCATGTGCATGCACAACACACACACACACACCAACATACAATACATACACGCACCACACGCGCGCACACATACACACACACAGCACACATACAAACACACATACACACCACACACACACACACACATATACAAACACGCACACACACACACAAACACACGCATGCACCACACGCACGCACGCGCACACACACACACACACACACACACAGAGGATAGCCTGCTTGGTTAAAGCACAGTGTATTCCACTTGTGATCTGCTGACCCGGGTTTGAATCCCGTTCAAGGGGATATTTTCCCCTGGAGTTAATATCAGTGCAGACTCCACTGTCCCCAAAAGTCCTTTGGATGAGACTATAAACCAAGGTCCTGTGTGTGAACGCACGCAGAACATCTTGCGCAACATGTCATGTTAAAACCTGTTCCATTTTTCGGGAGAGTAGGCCACTGAGTGATGGTGGGATTGGATGACAAAATTTACAAAACTGCAAACACACAGAGACTGGATGTAAAATTTAAAAAAGCACAAGAGTGCTTATTCCATTATCCTTGAAGTAAAAGAATAAAAAATTAAAAAATAAAAAAATAACACACACACACACACAGAGCAGGAACATTTGCACACGCTTTTTCATGACGTAAACCAATTTGTTCAAACACACTGTGTGAAATTACAAAAATCAATTAATTTAAAACTGGAGTCACTTTAAAGTGTTCACGATAGCTATCATGTAATGTGCTATTTTGGCCTTTCTTTTTAATTCACAAAAATAAAACTGATAAAACCAGACATAATGTGTCTCAGTCTAAAAGTTTATTCTGTGTACTGCTAATCTTTACAAACATATTTTTTCAATGTAAATATAGACATCTATACCTTTGTGCATTCTGTTTTAAACTAAGTCAGTGAATGCTATATAAAAAATTAAAAAAACACACACACACATTTTTTTACACTCACATGCCGGTGGAAACAGATGACAAAATTTACAAAACTGCATACACACGGGGACTGGATGTAAAAAAAAAAAAAGCACATGAGAGCTTATTCCATTATCCTCAATATAAAAGAATAAATACAAAAGAATAAATATATAAAATACATTTTGACAAGGTTTCAGTCAGTATCTAACAACTTAACAAAAACAGTTGTGTTTCCCTTGCCTCAAAAATCAGTTTTAAAGTCAAAAGTTTTCATATTCACTGAAAAATCAGAGAATTTCTTATGTGCTGGCATCCTTTTTATATAAAAAAATGCAGTGTCAAAAATGCAAGCAATTCTTAAAAACGCTGCACTAGGATCATTTGACACTTAAAGGGAAGCAACTTCACCTGTGGATCATACAGCACAAGTGGTTTCCCTTTGACTGAATGCCTCTTTTAGTTGGATTTTTTTTTTTTTAAAGAAGGATGATGATGATGATGATGATGATGATAAATGATGATGATAATAATTACAATGATGATGATAATTACAATGATGATGATGATTATGAAAAACACCAACACTAACAACATCGCTCACAACACCCACAGCCAACTCACTCTCTCTCCATCATCTCCACCTCCTCCTCCTCCATCGCAGCAACGTCTTCCGGAATCATCTCCCCTTCCTCGGCGACCTCCCCCTCCTTCCCCCTCCCCGCTGCTGCCACATCCTCCAGACTGGACGCAGCGGAGACACGATGCACGGACTCCGACCCCTCCGTCAAGACGTCGATATGGTCAGCAAGGTGAAGATCGCCCGACTTCACCTGGGCGATGATGCGTCGGCGATTCTGTAAGGAGCGGCTGTGGCTGGCGGAGTACACTCGGGTTTCTGTCGGAAGATAGCAGTTTGTTTTAAACAAAGATAGATAGATAGATAGATAGATAGATAGATAGATAGATAGAGAGAGAGAGAGAGATAGATAGAAGAGAGAGAGAGAGAGAGAAAGAGAGAGATAGATATAGATAGATAGATAGATAGATATATATGGGAGGGTGGGATAGGCTAGTGGTTAGAAGGCTAAAGAAGGAGTGTGTGTGTGTGTGTGTGTGTGTGTGTGTGTGTGTGTGTGTTTATCTTATTATTATTATTCTTTTATATCGAGGATAATGGGATAAGCACTTATGTGCTTTTTTACATCCAGTCCCCGTGTGTATGTGGTTTTGCAAATTCTGTCATCTGTTCCCACCGGCACACAATGGCCTACTCTTCCGAAAAGCAGAACAGGATTTAACGTGTGCACAAGATGTTCTGCGTGCGTTCGCACACGGGGCCTCGGTTTATAGTCTCATCCGGAGGACTTTTGGGGAGAGTGGAGTCTGCACTGATGTTAACTCCAGGGGAAAATATCCCCCTTGAACGGGAATCGAACCCAGGTCGTCAGATTGCGAGCGCAATGTTCTAACCACTAGGCTATCCCGTCCCCCGCGTGTGTGTGTGTGTGTGTGTGTGTGTGTGTGTTCTTTAATTTACATCTTTTTACATTGTGATATTAGACAAAAGTGTGTGTGTGTGTGTGTGAGTAGAGTGTGTGTGTGTATGTGTGTGTATTTGTGTGTATGTGTGTGAGAGAGTGAGAGAAAGAGAGAGAGAGAGCATACATGTGTACATATTTGTGTATAGAGTGTGTGTGTGTCTGTGTGCGCACGCGTATGCATGCATGTGTGCGTGCGTGCGTGTGTGCATGGGTATGTCTGTGTTTGGCAAAACTCTGCCTATCAACCAAAAGCAGTACACAACTCCCAGAGCTAAGAAGACTTTGTACTGACAAACACTTTGTGCACATCGTGTCTAAAAATCATATTTAAAAAACAATAAGAAACCCATGACTTTGTAAAATATTTTACTTGTGAAAGCATCTTCTTCACTCTACCACAAGATGATCTTCTACCCCCTCAACCCCCCACCCCACCCACACACAAAAAGTGATGGGCAGAAAAAAGAAATCTCTGGCCCAGGCCAAAAGCTGTGTCAGTGATGTCAGCTAATTGCCAAGGCCTACACTAAACTGTCGTTGTGTTGTAAAAATGTTGTGTTGTTGAGATTGCCTTCAGCCATGACAAGCTCTTAACACAACAACCTGCACTCCCCTTTAAAGGAGAAAAAATTCCTCTGAAGTCAGAGTATGGCTGCCTATATGGCGAGGTACTTAAAAACAGTCATACACGCAAACTTCTCATTCAGTAGTGTGCAATTTCAATCTCACACTAGCGATTCCCAGGTGGGATGAGTAGTGAGTCAGAGTGATGCACATTCTCAATGATCCCCCAGAGAGTTAAGCTAGGGAACGCGCAACAACTACAACAACAAATCAACATAAAAACATAACACAAACCTGACAAAATGCCTCGACACTGTTCAATGGAGGGCCCGGAGACCGACACAGGGTACAGCGGTTTTAACTTTCCGTTCTGCAGCAGTCTGCCGCGATGTTTGGGACGCGAACCGTCCTTGCTGCTCATCAGTATGCGATGGACGTGGTACGTCGCCAGTGCCGTTTGTTCCTTGAGGTCGAAGCTTGGCTCTTGACCCTGCGTCTGTGGTCATAACAGGCAACGTACAATGTCAGTCTACATGAAGGGAAAGAAGCCCTCTTTCCCAGTACAGTGGGGGTAAGGACGGGATAGCCTAGTGGTTAGAACATTGTGCTCGCAATCTGACGACCCGGGTTCGATTCCCGTTCAAGGGAGATATTTTTCTCCTGGAGTTAACATCAGTGCAGACTCCACTCTCCCCGAAAGTCCTCTGGATGAGAGGATAAACCGAGGCCCTGTGTGCGAACGCATACAGAACATCTTGCGCACGTGTTAAATCCTGTTCCGCTTTTTGTAAGAGTAGGCCATTGTGTGCCGGTGGGAACAGATGACAGAATTTACAAAACCGCATACACACGGGGACTGGATGTAAAAAAGAACGTAAAATGCTTATTCCATTATCCTCGATATAAAAGAATAAAATAATAAAAAAAAATAAACATACATGTGCACTGTGTGCATTTATATTTATTCATTTATCAATTTTATGATTGTTTTATACTGATGATAATGGAATAACCACTCATGCGCTTTTTTACATGCAGTCCCTGTGTGTATGCCGTTTTGTGAATTTCCCACCGGCACACAACAGCCTACTCTTTCAAAAAGCAGAACAGGATTTAACGTGTGCGCAAGATGTTCTGCGTGCGTTCGCACACAGGGCTTCGGTTTATAGTCTCATCCGAAGGACTTTTGGGGAGAGTGGAGTCGGCACTGATGTTAACTCCAGGGGGAAAATATCCCCCCTTGCATGCTACCGTAACCCAGTAGTGGGTGATGCGGAGGGAAGGGCTAGTAGATGGTTGGTGGTTACCCTATAGCGGGTTACCTGTAGGTAAAAAAAAAAAAAAAAGGTAAAGGTGTCCCATAACCTATAAGGTCGTAGGGGAGCGAGGCGTCAGAGACCTCAACTTCTCTAGGGGGCCAGCATATTGAGGGCGGCGCCCATCTCCTCTCCCTCGCTGCTTTACCTTCCCTGAACCTAAAGAGGACCTGTAGAGAAAAGGTTAAAGAGATACATTACTTTATTTTGTTGTTTATTTCGTTTCTCGGCTAGAGCTCCGAGGTTCACCAATGGTGAGATTTTATGTATGGGACCATTTTTACTCACCATTTAGGTAGCCACATTCCGACTTCAGGGATGGTGTCTAATCACGACACCTGTGTGCATGCGGGTTTTCATTTTTAACTTTGCCATCTGTTCCTACAGCACAAACTGGCCTACTCTTTAATTTTTCGTAAAAGAAAAGGCCAAACATGGCTACTCCGCTAGTGACTTGGACATACCCAGCATGCAATCTTGACCTAAAGAAAAATAAGCTCCAACAGGTTTACACTGCTTGCGGCACATCACCTGAAAACTCCAGACGACTTGTAAAATAATAAAGAGAGATCCCCTGATTCATGTCAGCGTTCTGTTGGGTTATTGAAAACGTACACACCCAGTATACATCCTTCGGATGAGACTATAAACCGAGGCCCTGTGTGCGAACGCATGTAGAACATCTTGCGCACACGTCAAATCCTGTTCCGCTTTTCGAAAGAGTAGGCCATTGTGGGAACAGATGACAAAATTTACAAAACCGCATACACACGAGTGCTTATTCCATTATCCTCGATATAAAATAATACATAAATAAATTCTTCTTCTTCGTCGAACGCTCAGACAGCAACTATTGTTGTCTGTTATATGAGCGAAATGCGTCACGCTGCCGTTAAGCGCCTGACAAGTCAGGCCCAGCGCATCCGACTTGGGCACAAGAGAGAATAGTTACCGTTTAAGTTCTTTCTGGAAAAAAGGCAGGAGAATGGACCAAGAAGGCAGAAAATAGACAAGAAGGAGGTGACATGAAGAAAAGGAACAAGGCAGAAGCAAAGAGAGTGATAGAAAAGAGGAAATTTCCAGCACAGAATTTCCAGAATGTGGGGATGCTATTTATACTGATAGGCCCCCGGCATCCCCTCGGGGGAATAAATAAATAAATAAAATACATCCCCGAAGTCGGAATGCAGCTAACTTCGTGGTGGGCAAAATGGTCGCATACACAAAATCTTACCATTGGTGAACTTCTAGCCGAGGAATGAAAAAGACTAAAACAAAAAAAGCCTCAAATGGAAAAGAAGAGGAAGCAATAAGCAAAACAGCGTTACTTAACAGGGATGTTACGCACCCCAAAACGACAAAAAATTTTCATGATTTTTGGTGATTCTGAGTTGTTGGCATTTTTGTGAGCTTGAACGTGTAGGTGATTAATTTTCACTACAGAAAACCTAAAAATCATTTGATATTTTGCAATAAAAGCCGTTTTTATGACCTACCCTCTTCTGTTAGATCAAGTCAATAATAATTTCTCATTTTCTTTAAATAGTTTGTTCATTGGAGGTGGGCTTTTTTCAACAATATTCAACAAAAAGACATGAAAACTGGTACAAATGCTGGTTATACCATTGCCTGTACCATGAATGTGGGAGTTATGATTTTGAAATCCTGTCTGTATATTTTTGGTTTTTTAGTAGCGAAAAAGTGTAATTTTTTGCTTTGAGCTTACAGATGAATTTATTAATATTTTAAGAATTCCTCTTGAGGAATTATAGATGAGACAGGATAGCCTGGTGGTTAGAGTAATGCGCTCATGATCTGCTGACCCGGGTTCAAATCTCATTCAAGGGTATTTTTTTCCCTGGTTTACCAGTCAGTAGGTCATTCCTAACATTGATGACACTGAAATGAGGTCGTAGCGTAATGTACGCAAACATCCTGCAACAACAGTCAAAACCTGTTCTGCTTTTCACCAATATGGGCCATTTGAACCTGTGGAATGATGACACATTTTACATAAATTTTGCATACACTGGAAAACAATGTAAAAAACCAACATGCTTATTCCATTATCCTCTAAAATCAAAATAAACAAATAGAATACGGTTGTAAAGAATGGTAAAAAAAATTAATAGCAACATGACAATTTTATACACTGCAGATTTAATTTAACATCCAAAATGTGACAATAATGTTTGTCACACTTGGTAATTCATCACCATACCTTACCTTTTCACTACAGTGGCGTGTAAAAACAATAAAAAACCAAAAATTTGACACAACAGTGAAAAATTTATCTTAGATAATTTGGCCTTTCATCTAGAGTTGCTTAACAAATAAACACCAAAAAACGTTCACTAACAAGATTTTTAAAAACAAAACCCCCAAATACAAATTTTGAATTTGACTTATGTGTTTGTAAAATAGCAACTTCACATGTGGTTATAATGAATTTGTTTTTAGATTATTAGGAACAAAAAAAAACATCCAAACCTTAACGTTGGGCTTGTAGTTTTGGGATTTAACTGGGGATCTCGATAAATATTTAAAAAAAGGAGACCTGAAAGTGGGAAAAGTGAATTTGGCGGTTCTCATTTCGTACATAGGCCCACTTCCCTCTGTGGGTTGTCTGATGTTGTGTTTAAAGGGAGACTCGATAAAAAAATTTTTTAAAAACAACCCACCAAAAGTGCAAAACGAACTTGCGTTCTTGTTTCGTACATTAGGGCGCCACTTACCTCTGTGGGTTGTCTGATGTTGTGTTTAAAGGGAGACTTGATAAAAAAAAAATAAACACCAAAAGTGCAAAATGAACTGGTGTTGTATATTTGGGCACCACTTACCTCTGTGGGTTGTCTGATGTTGTGCTTAAAGGGAGACTTGACATGGGGGTTGGGGCGAGGGCTGGGGCTGTTGGGAGACACGTACATCCTCCCCCTGCCTCCCCCTCCTCCTCCTGCTGATCTTCGCCCGACCTGACTGTGAGCGCTGTGAATTCTGCACATGGCATACAGCAATACACTCTCTGTGGTATTGTCACACATACACATGCACGCACGTGTGCACGCACACACACAATCATTCTCGCGCGTCCTTCAGATGAGACTATAAACCGAGGCCCCGCTGTGTGTGAACGCACGCAGAACATCTTATGCACACGTTAAATCCTGTTCCGCTTTTCGTAAGAGTTTTTTTTTTTTTTTTAAATTCTTTTATTTATTTATTCTTTTATATCAAGGATAATGGAATAAGCACTCATGTGCTGTTTTGCATCTAGTCCCCGTGTATATGCGGTTTTGTAAATTTTGTCATCTGTTTCCACCGGCACACAATGGCCTACTCTTCCAAAAAGCGGAACAGGATTTAACGTGTACGCAAGATGTTCTGCATGCGTTCGAACACGGGGCCTCGGTTTATAGTCTCATCTGAAGGCCATTGTGTGCCGGTGGGAACAGATGACAGAATTTACAAAACTGCATACTCACAGGGACTGGATGTAAAAAAAAGCACACAAGTGCTTATTCCATTATCCTTGATATAAAAGAATAAAATAAATAAAAATAAAATTTAAAAAATTTTTTAAATGTGTATACAGACACACACACTGATCTTCATCTGACCTGACTCTGAGCACTGTGAATTCTGCACACAACGTACAGCAATACACTTTTCCATGTTATTGTTACACATACACACACATGCGCATGTGTATGCATGCATGCACACACACAAGCATTCTCACATGCACGCACACACACACACATATACATTTATCAACATAAACATGCAGAAATCCATGCATACACACACTATACACACACAAACACACACAGAGTACACACACACAATGAACACACATGCACATGCACACACACACACACATCACACACACACACACACACACACACTGCCAAACACACCACACACACGCACGCACAAGCGTCAACACACAACACACACATGCACACACTGCCAACCAACCACACACTGCAACCCCAAACATAACAAGTACACACACACTACACAACACACGCAAGAGCACACACACATGCACGCACACGCACACACTGTCAACACACACACATGCCAACACACACACACACACACACACACACACACACACATACACAGAGTACACACAACACAGAGTAAATAATATATAAATATAGGGAATTTATATAGGCGATCTGTAAAACAAACAAATGAAGCGCTTGAGTACACACACTCACACACACACAGAGTACCACACACACAGAGTACACACACAACTACACACACACACACACACAACACACAGTACACACACACAACACAGTTTACCCATCACACACACACACACAGTACACACACACATCACAGAGTACACACACACACGTACACACACACCACACACACACACACACACAGAGTACACACACACACACACTCACACACACACACACACAGAGTACACACACACACACACAGTACACACTCACACACACAGTCACACACAACACCAGTACACACACACTCACAGAGTACACACACACACACGTACACACACACACTCACATACACTCACACACACAAGTACACACACACAGTACACACACACACTCACATACACACACACACAACAGAGTACACACACACAACAGTAACACACACACTCACACACACACACAGTACACACACACCACACACACTGCCAACACACACATCACAACACAGAGTACACACACACTCACATACACACAGCACACACACAGTAACACACACACAACAGTACACACACAACACAACAGTACACACACAAACACACAAAACACACACACACACACACACAACAACACACACACACTGCAACACACACACACACACACACCTGACAGAAGGGGTAGGAGAAGCGTAAGGACTGCGGAAGTTGTCGTACAACGCCCGCTGGGAATTAGGCGTACCACACGCCCGACCACTGACCACGGAGCTGAAGGCCGGACTGTTGACCCTTTGACCCCCTGACTGAGGCCTGACCTTTGCCCTTCGGTGACCTGTCCACAAATATGTTGTTCTCCATGAATTTAGGTAGTCCTTAAGTAGTTTAGTCCTTCGGATGAGACTTAAAACCAAGGTCCCGTGTGCGAACGCATGCAGAACACCTTGCGCACATGTTAAATCCTGTTCCGCTTTTCGTAAGAGTAAGCCATTGTGTGCCGGTGGGAGCAGATGACAGAATTCACAAATCCACATACACACGGGGACTGGATGTAAAAAGGGAAGTGCTTGTTCCATTATCCTCGATATAAAAGAATAAAATTTAAATAAATTTTAAAAATAAGTACAAGGTTTAGGCTACCCAACACAAACCATGATAACTAAACCTTTAAAAAAAAAAAAAATCGGAGAAATGGGCGTGAGTGGGGGAGAGATAGCCCAGGGAGGGGGGAGATAGCAGAGGGGAGGGTGGGGTAGAGATAGCCCAGTGGTTAGAGCACTGAACTCATGATTTGACAGTGCAGGTTTGAGCCACAACCTAGAAGCCCGTCCAAGGGGATTTTTTTCCCCCTGGAGTTAACATCAGTACCAACTCCACTCCCCCCGACAGTCCTTTGGATGAGACTGATAAGCCCAAAACGTTCCATGTACAAACACATGCAGAACATCTTGCCCACACAATGAAAGAAACCCTTTAAGCTTTATGGAAGAGTAGGCCATTACATGCTGGTAGGAATACACAACAAATTTAAGATACCGCATGCACACAAGTCCTTCAGATGAGACTATAAACCGAGGCCCGATGTGCGAACGCATGCAGAACATCTTGCGCACATGTTAAATCCTGTTCCGCTGTTCGAAAGAGAAGGCCATTGTGTGCCGTGGGAACAGATGACAATTTTTTTTTAAATCGCATACACACGCATATATTATATATAAAAAAATCATCTGAGCGCTTTGATTTGCTTGCTTTACAAGATTCAGCGCTATATAAATTCCAAACATTATTATTATTATTATTATTATCATTATTAAGTGTCATGTTTAGACGTCATCCCCTTACCTGGAATGTGTCTACTTTAACGGTGGGTTAAAAAAAAACAAAAAAAAGATCACATGTATACACAAAATCTCACAATTGGTGAACCTCAAATCTGTAGCCAAGGAACAAAAAGGAAAACAGAAAAATGTTTTCATGAATACGAGACTTTCTCAGAAAATAACCTTTTTTTGTAATATTACAGGTATGACATATATAAATCATCCCGTTTTGCATAATTTATTGTTTAACATGTATCTATTCAAACTGCATAACTCCATCAATGCATTTTACAAGTAAATGTACAAGTTCAAATGTTACTTTTTAGAATCATTCAGTATTTCTAGATGGCTTTAAAAAAAAATTTAACCCTTGAAAATCTTACACCCCACCCCCATGAAAATCAAAACAAAAAACCAACGCCAATTCAACAAAACAAAGAAAACAAACCACACACAAAAAAAGACACACAACTCCTTATTCCAACACTATGACAGAAGCGATGGCTGGACGAAACAGCTGAACAAAATTTCTGCAGAATATTGTTTCCTGATATTTTTTTTTAATGTGCTTACCTGCAGCACTGTTAGCAATTCTTGGACTTGAACCTGGAGTCTGCGGCGATCGTTGGACGAAAGTACCCACTGCCAGGAATGGTTCTGTCTGAAATGATCACAGAATGAGAAAAGACTGTATGATCCATGAATGGTAAGTGACAATCCACCAGGAAATGAGTTGCTGTGCACCTGACCCACTTTTCCGCTATGAGCCATTTTAGGCAGGTGGGGGTCAGGTTGTTGATTTGGAGACTGGTCGATTTTTAAACTATAGCCATTCTTCTACCCTGTAGTGAAGTATCAAGGCGTAATTTTGTTTTCTTTTGTTTTGAAAATGCATTTTAAAACACCCAAGCCTTCATTACTACCTATTACAGTGCAAAACTTGTCAATTTCTCATCTTGTCACTCTCTGCAATCTATCATTTAAATTCGTTATAACTTTTCATACAATTGTCCAATTTTCAATCTGTTTTCTGTATTGAATAGCCTTTTTATTGTAGACAAATAAAATATTAATACCCAAAAGTTGACCTCCCAATGTGACTCATTATGTGGTGAAGCATCACATATTAAATACAGATTTCATGCAACAGAAAGTGAAAGGAATCTGATGAATATTGTGAGCGTAACTTAAAGAAAATGTTAGTGACTAGCATGCTGTGAAAAGTACTTTTAATACAGTCATTTATAAGACACTTTACTTTAATAAACATTGTTGATATATCTAGAGGATGCTGGTTGCAAAATCTTCAGTGGCGCCCCCCATGGTCCATGGGATTATGGGATAGGTAAAGGTGAAAGATGAGGTATAAGTCTAATTCAGACATTGTTTATAAATGCAAAATTCTAAGTGTAATGTGAGCATGCATTGCCAACTAAGAGAAGAAGATTATTGGTGGGGGAGGGGGGGGGTGAAGATTAGAACTTCTAATTTTCGCATACACACACATCTCCCATACATGCCTGCACGGTCACTTATACCACACACCCCTTTTGTGTTATTGTTGTTGGTGTTTTGTTTGTCTAATATCACAACTTGGGAATAGACATTAAATGCACCTGAACACACAGACACACACAGGCACATCCACACATGCACAGGCACCATACAATTTGACAAAACACAAACTCTCAGTCACACACAAACATCTGCTTTTCTTCTTTTCTCCCTGTCTCCCTTCCTCTAATATCACCCATAGTGAAAAGAAGTAAAATCTAAAGAACGACAAAGGAACAACCACAACACACAACAAATAACATCCTTCGATGAGACTATAGACGAGCAGTGTAGGAAGATGCAGAAATTTGAGTACATGTAAACTGTTCCGCTTTTGAATCGAGGCATTGTGATGTGGAAATATGACAAAATTTCAGAAAAAGCAGTCATGTGCTTTGTAACACATCAGTGCCTTATCCATCTTAATATAACAAAATAACAAGTAAAAGTAAAACAATGGAAATAACACATCAAAACAGCCGACCCCCCAGCCACGCCCGGGGGGTACCGCGACCGCGGGGCGCAGGGCAAGGCAGAGAGAGAGAGGCGAGGCATGCGGCAGCAGCAGATAAGAACACAAACACCAACACTCTTACCAATCTGGTCACCACCAGTCCTTACCTCGTGTGGTTTAATGGGTCTGGCACGGGATGGCTTACCGCCAGACGTCCTGGTCACCAGAGACAAACTGCCCGTGGTATACGGGCGTCCAGTTGTCCATCCGCTTCCTCCTCCTGCCCCCAAATGTCGCCTCTCTCCCTCCCCTTCTCCCGTCCACCTCCAGTCCAGTTCCGCAAAGGTTAGGTCAGGATCTACCTCCGCCAGTTCATCTCTTCTGCCGTCCACGTGGATGGGAATATTTCCCCTGAGATGACCGGACTGTCGTCTGCTCGCGGCGGTTTTCCCGCTCCTGCCATCCACTTCCGCGCTTCTGGCTATCCGTTCTTTCGTCTGTTGATCCTTCATGATTCTGCAAGCCTCCATGCCGCTCAACCGTGATGCCTAATCTTACGTCATAATGAATGCACTTTCTCTGGATCCCCGCCAAGCTTTCTTTCAACCGCCATGCGTTAATTAAGCATTGTTATTAGGCTGGCACAGAACGCCTACAGCAAAGTGGGAGCCATATTGTTTACGCTGGATTACCAAGGGAAACATATTGGTCATGCTACTTGCGGATTATTTGTTCGATTAATCCAGCCGAGTAGAACCTGAAAAGAAAAAAAAGAAGAAATAACAGTAGGGTGTAATCAAACTAAAATACTGTTTATTTGGTGTGTTTGGTTTGATCTTACGAGGTTTTTCTTAGATTGTTTCCATTATTTTAGTTTTGAATTACTAAAGAACGGTCACTCTGCATGCAGGTTTCGCTTCCTGCCCTTAGTTGAGTGGTTTCTAGGTACGCCAGACCTCGCAATCTTCAGATTCTTCTTCTTCCTTTCATCGCATAGGGCTCTTAAATATAAAAAAAAAAATTTAATTTAAAAATTTTAAACCCACAGTAATCGTATAGATTACTATACAGAGAGCAGACTGGATATGTTTCTGTCAACTATACCACCGCCTAACAAGTAAACTTAGTGGTACCGGGTTTGATTCCATGTTTTGCCTTTTCTTCTCAGTTTGACATTCCCCTCCCCCCCAAAAAAACAACAACACAACGAAGTGAATGTTAAAGCCCTTTGGATAAGACTGTAAACTGAGGCCCCATGCGCAAATGCATGCAGAACACCTTGTACAAACCCTCTCCAATTTTTCGTTCGTTCGTTCTGTCGTGTTTTAAGTCTTGCCACACATAGTGTATATGAAGACTAGCTAAAATAGGGGAGTTAAAAGGAATAAAAGATAACTGGGAGTAAAAGGAGGACTGTCCAATTTTTTAATAGTGTAGGCCATTTTATGCCATTTAGAATAGATGACCCAATTTTGTTTTTAAAAAACCTGCATGCACACAAGTGTCATGTGTAGATATATATACTTGAGGAAATAGAAGTGGGGGGAAACAAGTGCAGGTAAGCAGTTGCAACAACTCCATCATTTTGAAAATGATTTATACAAGATTCAAATAAGAAAAAAAATCAAACAAAGGAGTATGTATACGTCTATGTATGGGTATATATACAATATATGGATGGATGGATGGATGTACAAGTGTCTGTATGTATGTATGCATGTGTGTATGCATGCATACATGTTTTCATGTATGTATGTATGCATGCATGCATACATGCATGTTTTCATGTATGTGTGTATGTATGTATGTGGTCTCAATTGCAAGCAGATCATCGAGCACCATCTTTTCTTTTCTTTCTGCTAATATCATTTGGGCATTTCACACATCTTCCTTTCTTCACCGACCTTTCATTTTTTGTTTTGGTTTGGTTTCTTAGATCGCACCCCCCCTATTTTTGTCATCTTCCTGCTGGCACATTTAAACAGAGTGAAACACTCAGGTAAACTCTCGGGGTTGAGTGTGTGTTGATCTCGAGTGTCAAAGCACGAGGTATACACTGGTGCTATTATTGTGAAATATATATCTCCATTTTGTCAGTTGTGACTTGACTCAGTCAGATTGTGTGTGTGTGTGTGTGTGTGTGTGTGCACTCAGCGCTATATAAATTCCATATATTATTATTATTATTATTCCTTGACTGACTAACACATTTTCAGTTATCTCTTCATGACTAAGGCTGTCTGCTTGATTTCAGTGTACTTTGATCTGGGTATATCTTGCAGGCAAAGACTTTTTTTTTCAAACTTGTTATGTTGTATTTGGTAAATTACATAGTTTATGAGTGTGGACAGATGCTGCAGCCAATGGAATCTACAAAGCATTTGACTTCCATCTCATGGGTCCATGAAGTTGTGGGTTCAAGTCTTGGCAATGGTACAGTGCTTGGTGAATTAATGGTAGGGATTCTTACGATTTCCCAGGTCCCTTTAAAAAAAGCAGACTTGCCAGTGTGGATAGCTCAGTGGTCAGGGCACTCGCTTTCCCCTAGCCAAGGTTGAGAAGCATTGAGTGTGGTTACCAGTTGGATGGGTGGCCGTTTGCGTGCCTTGGCTTTAGTAGTTACCCAGTAAATGGGTACCTGCCTCTTTAGGGTCAGGGAAGGTAAAGCAGCGAGGGAGAGGAGATGGGCGCTGCCCTCAATATGCTGGCCCCTAGAGGAGTGAGGTGTGTGACGCCTCACTCCCCTACGACCTTATTGGTTATGGGACACCTTTACTATATATATATATATATATATATATATACATACACACATATAATATATGCAGAAGATCAAATATGCATGTGAGTGAGTGTGTGTGAGTGAGTGTGTGTGTATGTATGTGTGTTGTGTGAGTGTGTGTGTGTGAGTGAGTGAGTGTGTGTGTGTGATGTGTGTATGTGCCTGCACGTGCACACACAGGAAAATGGTAGACGCAGACCACAACAACAAAAACCACAGAGAGAGGAACAGACAGATATAGAAACAAAGGTAAATAACCGCAGTCACACAAAAACAACTCAGCGTCCTCACATCACATACATGTACAACAACAACAACAAAACCAAAAAAGACATGCCGCAGTTTCACAGTATTTGTTTTTATTCAAATGCTGTTTAATTATGTGTGCAGAGTCTGGCTGTTTGTTTATTCACAAATACTGTTCTTTTCATCAATAACAACCAACATTGCACATTGTATACATGGTCCAGTCCCTCTCCCCCTCTTCAACACGCTGTGTAGTGTTTATTCCATTTTCAAAAATAAAATCATCTTCCCCTTCTCTGGGTCATTACAATGTGTAGTCATCACCTGTAGGCAGGTGCTCTTTCTCCTCTCAGTTTTGTTTTAAAACCTTCTGTACAATGGATTTGTATTTTGTTCATTTGCCCAGTTTACACACATATGCACAACACACACACACACACACACACACCATTTCTGTTCGCTTGCCCAGTTTACACACACACACACACACACACACACACACACACACACACACACACACACACACACACACACACACACAGAGTTTCTGTTCACTTGCCTGGTTCACACACACACACACACACACACACACACACACACTGTTTCTGTTCACTTGCCTAGTTCACACACACACACACCATTTCTGACAAGACGATCACTGATATTGGATCAAAAGCAAAAGTTTTATGTGTATGTATTATATACTCGCATCTGAAAAGCACACACACTCACTCACACACACACTCACACACACACACTCACACACACACTCACACACACACACACACACACACCACACACACACACACTTGATCAATCAAACAAGATATCCCTACCCCTCTGCTAAGTGTATAATTTTTCTTTTCTTTTGGTGATATACGCCTCAAGGCCTTCTACATCCCTGCGCATTGTTGTCCTGCTGTGTTCCCAGCTTCCAATGAACCGTCATACTTTTTTTTGTATAGTATGGTGATTTTGAATGAACATACATCTGAGTATTTGACATTCAACATTCTTTCTATTTACAAACCACAATCTGGCACTTACACAAATGATGTTTTCGTTTCAATGAAAGTGAAAAGTGATAATCAGTACAGTTTCTGTGAGTTGTCTATCCTTAACACTCTTTCCTTGAGGGTAAAGCTGGGAATTAATTCGTACTGTTGAGATATATGTGACGATACATTATCACTGATTTCAGGGCATCAGCTTGTGAACAGTCTTTTCAAAGTGGTATACATACTATTTCCTACTAGCTCGAATAACTTCTTGAAGCAAAACATGTATGTAATACAATGACATGCATTGCATGTCAGGGTCAGGTCTTACTGCTTTCCATCTATTACAAATACTACTATATTGTTAAAATTGCCATTGTTTTATATTATGATCTGTTTGAAAATATGAGGAAAAGAGAGGCATGGAGGAACATTCAATCAAGTACTTTGTTCTAGAGATAATTACACTATCCAATTACATACGTGATGTTACACAAGCTGTATTTGAAGATACATAACCATCCGATATGAACAGGCATGTTACTATGCTCTGTTAACACCAATTTTACAATGATGCTGATTTTTTCGCATCAGAAAAATCTAACTGATAAATGCCATAAAGGGACAACTGCATTCATGCCTGCACACACACACACACACACACACACAAAGGTTTTCTGAACACCACTCGGTAACTATATAAATACACATATATACATGAAGGCTAAATGCTAGAACCATAAAAAGGAAAACTTTGGGAACAACTTCGAGAAGACCAACAGAATACAGACTCAGATAACTGGTGACTCGCACTTTCTGTTGAATACAGGCGCATCATTATCATCACCAGAATATTACAATATTAAAACAAAAACTCTAAGTATCAAACTTTGCATACACAGGAAAACTACTAACAGAAAAAAAAGAGAAACGTTTGCTTCAAAGAAAACAAAAAACAAGAGCAACTATGTACACAAAGTACAGAACCTCTTCTGTCATGTTTGTGCTAGTCTTCAACGCAGCACATCCTCCCCCACTGAAAAATCTGCAAGTCTGTTTACTTTACCAATGCCATGAAAGCATTACTGATTAGGAGCAAATCTTCCCTGCTTATTTCCCACTCCTCAAAACCAACAACCCAAACCCTACCAAAAAATGAAAAACAGTGCCATCACAGTCACTCTTCACACATCACTCTCCACCATGTATCACCAACATTCCTTTAACTGCACAATGAGATACGCTTGCCTTCCAGTTGCCTGTGATCCAATACATATCTTTTAGTGTTCTCTCTCTCTCTCTCTTCTCTCTCTCTCTCTCTCTCTCTCTCTCTCTCTCTCTCTCTCTCTCTCACACACACACACACACACACATTTATTTATTTATCTTCAAAGATATTGGCATGTGCACTTCAAACAGTCTGTAGCATCCCAAAGCAATACAACTTATAAACCAGGCCTACATTTGCACACGACTTATAAACCAGGCCTACATTTGCACACAACTGGTTCAAAACAGGCCTACATTTGCACACAACTGGTTCAGAACAGGCCAATATTGGCACACAATCAAACCAGGCCTACATTTGCACAAAACTGGTTCAAACCAGGCCTACATTTGCACACAACTGGTTCAGAACAGGCCTACATTTGCACACGACTTATAAACCAGGCCTACATTTGCACACAACTGGTTCAAAACAGGCCTACATTTGCACACAACTGGTTCAGAACAGGCCAATATTGGCACACAATCAAACCAGGCCTACATTTGCGCACAACTGGTTCAAACCAGGCCTACATTTGCACACAGCTGGTTCAAAACAGGCCTACATTTGCACACAACTGGTTCAGAACAGGCTAATATTAGCACACAAATCAAACCAGGCCTACATTTGCACACAAATATTTGAGAACAGGCCTACACTTGCACACAACTGGTTCAGAACAGACCTACATTAGGGACGACCCCCATCTTGCACATTTGCAGGTTTATATACAGAACTGTCACATACCACAATCATAATTCTAGGGAGATGAAGGAAGAAGAGACAAAGAAGATGAAGAAGAACAAGAAGAAGATCAAGAACAAGAAGAAGAAGAAGAAATCACTTGCCTCATATCTCTTCAATTAAAGATTGTCTGTTCAACCCATATGCAGCACAAGCAGAAGCAGAAAAATATCACTTTGCAGATTCGTTTTGAAACAAAGAAGCAACAGAAGCAGGTTCTGACGAGAACTCACGTGGGTTAGATGATGGTAAGCGACGAGAAGAGAGGCAGTGGAAGTCGTTTTATAAATAACAGCACCCAAAACTTACGCAAGTAACACTTCACTACACTCACAACATTCGCATCAAAACTGGATTTACCATTACATATCACACGAGCCTGAAAAAAACACAGGCTATTTTATAATCTACCTTGGTCTGTCATTAAAAGCCTGGAAAAAATGCAGGCTGTTATTTTCTTTAGATCAGTCACAAAGGCATGAAATAATACAGGCCATACACAATCAGATGATACAGACCAAAATACACACTTCATACTATATAATAAGATCAGATACTGTGAGTGAACACGTTCAAACCTTCAATGATAATGGTACAATGCAGATGTTAAGCGTAGCAAGCATGATCTGACGAGACAATATGAAAGATGAGGCACAAGAGAAAGACAGTGTGTTGAATTTAGCAATAGTTATATATAGTTATATATTTCAATAGGAGGCACCGTGGTCGAGTGGTTTAGGCGGTCGACTCGCGACCCAGAGGTCGCGGGTTCGATCCCCGCTCGGCTCGGTGTTGTGTCCTTGGGAAAGACACTTTACTTCTATTTTCCTCACTCCACCCAGGTGTACAAGTGGGTACCAGCTCTGCTGGGGAAGTATCTGGCGACAGACTAGCGTCCTGTCACAGGGGTGGTGAAAAACCATCAGTTCGCTTAACGCTACAGAAACCGGGATAAGCTCCGGCTCTATGGTCCTTCTGGATCGAAAGAACATACTACTTTTTATATATTTCAATACAGAGAATGTCACAAAGATGCCATGAAATCTTAAAAGACTCCAAAACAAGTTAATGGCTTACCTACTTACATCCTATTTCTATAATAGTGTATGTGATTGAGATTTTTTCTGTTGTAATGAAGTTTAAAAGAAAAAAAAGGCAAATTAACACTAAAAGAAAAAAAAGCAAGTTGTCATTCTTGATCTAATGTCATAGTTTTATAAAGTTGTCCCAAATAGTCTCTTTGTAGTTTTGGGGTTAGGTTTTTTGTTGTTGTTTTTTTGTCAAGAATTAAACTTGGCATACAATTTTTTATTTCTTAAGGTGAAACTTTAAAATCAGCCGTATTTAAGTCAAGTTTAATTAAAGAGACTGCCAGCCATCAACAAAGCACATATTGAATTTTTTTTTTAAATGCATGCAATATACTGACATTTGTGCAAAATTCTACAACATAATATGACGATGACAAAGAATAAAGTGATTTTTCTTTTCTCTCCCAAGGCAATAAAAGTAAGAACTCCAAAACTGATACACTGCATTATTTGAATCTCTATTAAACTTCAGTGTATGTAGATTGGACAGATCTGACACCGGGCTATATTGCACCTTCTCGTCATCGCTGAATCCTCAAGAAGAAAAAAAAGAGACAGACAGACAGACTCAGGCAGTTGCATGTTATTTCAGTTTTACCTCCAGTATTTTCTGTTAAAACAAGACCAGCTGGCAGATGATGCCAAGAATGCTCAACAGTTTTCCTATACTCACTTAGTGCTCATTCACTTTTTGCTATACTTTGCCACGCTCATCAACGAGAAAGGAAATCAACACAGAGACATACACTCACACCACTCTCCATAACTGATTTAAGCAAAGGAATGAAAGCTAAAAAGTCAGTCGATAAGTTAAAAAAAAAAAAAAAATCAACAAACCAACATCATCATAACATCCACGTAAAAGTAGACAAGTTTTGTGACTGTGATAAAACTGCAATTGCTACTTGCGTACTTGTGAAGATCTCTGAATGTGACAGCAACGGAGGACGAAACTGCTCAACACAGTTCCTTTGTGCCTGTCCAAATTTGTTTCCAAGTTGACAAGCTAAACCTATACTTGTGCAACTTATTCATACAAAATATTTCATATCCCCGGTTACCTGTAGAAAAGAAAGAAAAAACTGTACTGTACCAATTTTCTGTCTCCAAGTTTTATTCTTTGATTCTTCAAAACTTGACCAACAGACCCTGTAGTGAAGTTAGTAGCTGGTAGGAATAAGTTGAAAACAGCTTGTGCAGAAGGTTATCTTTTTTAGAATTTGTGAATATCATTTTTTTTATATCTCTTTTATACACAACATAAAGTAAAATATGCAAGGAATGCCTTCAGCTTTATTCATGCATGCTCGCACGCACGCACACATACACACACACAGCAGAACAATAAATCATAAGTCACTGCTGGTAAATTTTGATTTAAACCAAGTCGCCGTTCACACAATCACAGTCCTTTGTTGTTTGTTGGGTTTTTTTTAAGTCAAAGCCAATATAAAAAAAAAGGGGGATTAATTAAAATACTAAAAAAAATAACTACTTTTTTTCCTTTTAAAAAGCACCCTTCAACTGATATCTAAAAGAATTAGACAAGCATGAAAACAGACACAGGCACACAATACACACTAGAAAGAAAAAAAAGAAGGTAAATGTGATAACTCCCCCCCCCCCCCCCCCCCCCCCAACCATAAATATAAAATAACAGAAACATTCCCTGTGACCCCCCACCCCCTCTTGATATGCTGTTCTCTGTTCCACAGCTAGAGCTCTGAGGTTCACCAACAGCGAGATTTTAACGTATGCAACCATTTTTGCCCACCATGAAGGTAGCCACATTCCGACTTCAGGGATGTATGCTGGGTATGTTCGTGTTTCCGTAACTCACCGAATACTGACATGAATTACATGATCTTTAACGAGCATATCTAATCCGCACGTGTACATATACAAAGGAAATTCAGGCACTGGCAGGTCTGCACTTGAAAGGTGACCTGGGAGATCGTCAAAAATCCTCACCCTTAATTCGCCAGGTGCCACCGAGATTCAAACCCATGACTTCATGGACTTACGGGATTGAAGACAACGAGTCTTAACCACTCAGCAATAGCATTCGTCTGATATTTAATTAAATAATGTGTACACCTTCAAGGTAGCAGGGCAGGACTGGATAATATGATAAAAAGGGAAATCACTTGGGAATCGTTTATTTTCTATTTTTATTTTATTCTTCTATATCAAGGATAATGGAATAAGCATTTATGTGCTTTTTTACATCCAGTCCCCGTGTGTATGCGGTTTTGTAAATTTTGTCATCTGTTCCCACCGGCACACAATGGCCTACTCTTATGAAAAGCGGAACAGGATTTAACGTGAGCAAGATGTTCTGCGTTTATGAAAGAGGAGAAGGACAACATCCCCTATCAATACAAAGAAATACTCAAAATTAACATTGTGAATACCACCCACGAAAAGAAGAAGGAAATCTCAAAATCCTGGCTTGACAGATACGTACAGTGCAAACTATGTTACAAGAAGACATTATATCAAGTCTCTCTAAAATATACAACTGCTTTTTGGGGGGGAGAAAGAAAGGTTGGTTGTTGTTTTTTTAAGTTTTAAATGAAAAAAATCTGGATGAAAAAATCGAAATAACCATTCAATTTCATAGTTATTTACCATCGTTACCCTTGGACATGTAAAAATCACTCAACTTTTATTTACCCTTGGAAATAAAAATCACCAATCAAACCTAGTTCAACCAGTCAGTCACTCACTCTCTCTCTCTCTCTCTCTCTCTCTCTCTCTCTCTCTCTCTCTCTCTCTCTCTCTCCTCTTCATCCCCCCACCCTCTCTCTCTTTCTCTCTCATATCTCAAGTTTCTTGGCACAACAACACGTGGACATTTCTGTGCGACTGGAAGACAAGGTATTTTCTTGGAATCGCACCAAACTTAACTTATATACACACCCACAAGATCTGAACATATTTTCCACTACTCCCAGGTTAGATTTCTTTGGTATCACATTTGGAAAGTCCCTCTCTGTTAGAGAAGGAGAGACACAGAGAGAGACAGAGAGAGAGACACAGAGAGAGAGAGAGGGAGACGCCATAAAGAAGGCAATGTTCGTTTTCTCTGAACACAAATGTCCACTGTGGAGCAACATTTCGGACTACAGTTTGCATATATATCATTATTATCACCTGCGCAGACATATAGCCACAATTATGGCTTATATGTCTGTGTTACGACGACAAGTTTCCACAAAGATTCTGATATGTCATTCCGAAGAGAAGAGACACACACTTCCAGTTCCATCACACACACACATAAACTTCATTCTTGCTGAACCTTACAGTTGTCTAACTTTTACTGCAAAGATTAAAGGAGAAAAACTGGTAGCGACAAAATTGACGGCCTTTGATATTCTGGAAAATTTTCCTTAAACAAATTTGTCTTTTTATTGCACTGCCTCAAAGTTTGACGCAAAGGACGAGTGTTTAAATGGTTGTCTTCAAAATGCAGAGAAGAAAAAGAAAAAACCCTGATTTTGCAATTATAGTCGAGTATATCTGCAGATAAGACAAGAATGATGTCATCACTGTACAAGTGAAAACTGGTATACATGTGTTTCTTCCCCTCCTGTTACCCGTGTCACATTCGAAAGATGATTTTCAACCCCAACATTTTTCATACACACCTACCACAGCTGTGTCAGTTTCCCCCACTTTCAGCTGCTCTTAGCTGCTATTCATTCCATCCCATCTCAGCCCAGCTGTGCCCAGCTGCTGCTAATTATAGCAGAAACTGACCATACTTAGACTAGATAAAATTAGGGGGCGTGCTAAATTTAGCACTCTTGACAGAGTGACGTTGAATTTGTGCACTGTGCTACAAGTCTATGTTCAAATAGTTGTGCATCAATTATTTTCTTAGGGGTTTTTGTTGTTGTTGTGAGGTCATTATATATCTATTAAAAGCAAGAAATAAAAGCAACAATCAAACACACTTCAAGAAAGTTCAGTTTTCAACAACTACAAAGAACAGATTGAAAGAAAAAAGTGAGAAACTTTGAAAACAACTTCTGTTTTTCTCAGGTTTTAGTGAGTCTAGAGTATATTGATAAAAAGACTTAGGAGTGAGAGGCTTCGCCTTATTTCAAAACTATATTAATTATACAATACAGATTTGAGCTGAACACAAAATACAGTAGTTTAAAACAAAATTCCTTTTTTTTTGTACATACACAGAACAGAATGAAAGTACAGAACTGCCCAAGAAAACATAGCAAGGAGAATGATCATTATCAACATAAATATACAATGAATAAAGCGTAGCTAAAAGAAAGATCATTATCAACATAGATACACAATGAAGAAAGCACAGTGACAAGAATGATCATTATCAACGTAAATATGATACAAAGAAGAAAGCATGGCAAAAAGAATGATCATTATCAACATAAATATACAAAGAAGCACAGCAGAAAGAATGATCATAATCAAACATAACTGCTACACAATCAAGAACACACAGCAAAAAGAATAATAACTACCAACATGATTATCAGAAAACTTATCTACAATCTCTATTAGAGGCCAAGATACATATTTTAATACACAATAAAGCACTGTTTCTTCTGACAAAGTTGTGCTTCTTGAATTTACTTCGACAGCAAAATATTCTGCAGTTTCAGTCAGAACTTGTACTTGAAATAACCCAGATCAAAGTTATTATTGACATTGTTAACACACGTTCTTCTTTTCTGCCTAAGCTTACTCTAACACCGAATTAAACTCCAGCTACTGTTCGAACACGTACGTTAGCGTCACAACTTGTACATTATGTTACCCGTTATTTTTGTTACGGTTAACATAGGTTCTGCCTTAACAAGCATTAACCGCAAATTTGGAGACCCTGTCTAGCAAAGCCAGCTGTTGTTTACGATCATACTCCTCCCTCCCTCCCCTGTGCTTCTGCTGCAATACCGAGCACAGCTGTTGTCCAAGATAATCTCTAATGCTTTCGTAGGTCTTGGATATTGACTGCAATCCACTATCTACGTCAGTTCTTCACCACAGAACCACGTCAAAAACAAGCCTTTGTGCATGCCTTTTTCAATGTTCACGATGATACCGACTACCCACAGCTGTCAGTTTCTCCCACCCACTTTCAGCCTCTCTCAGCTGTTACCCATCCCCAGCTGCAGCTAATTATAGCAAGAACTGACCGCACTTGGACTTGGTAAAAAGAAGGGGCGCGCTAATTTTAGCTGCGGACCCTTGACTTGAGCTATGCAGATTTGTGCGCGCGTGTCCATATAACCACTTATCACTCCATAAAACTGGAGTACAGTGCTTTGTGCTCATGTCCTTCCTGTTATCTTTGGACAATCTGTTGACTAGAGTGCGCTAAACCTGTTTCAGCCAGTAAAATACTGGTTTGATAATGCATGGTTGGCGCAATAAATCAGTATGATACTATTGTCAACTAGTAACTGACGCTGTTAAGTAGCTTGATGTACTTTTTTTTTTTTTGGAGCAGGTATGTCACGACAGCTAAATCTTAAGTAAGAATTGCTGGTAATGGGATGCGCAATACAGCTAGCTTTCAAACATGGGTCACACTGTGTTACTGGCTACGCTGACAATGCTACATTTGTCATACTCAGGTTTACTGCAAGTCTGCAAGTTCCTAGTCACCAAGTGTACAGACTCGTTGTAAGTCACAAAATATCAGTCATATGGATGACAAAAGGATCACTTCGGATGTGTGGTAGTTATGAGCTGATTGTAGATTTCATATCATGAAACGACACATTTTGGTTCCTTTGTTGGTCCTATCGTCTATACCTGTGATGTTTTGTTGTTTATATGATCGTTATATATATAACAAAACCAAAACTGGCCTTACACAAAATGATACATATTATATAACGATCAGAAAGTTCACTTTATGATTTAAAACTGGTCTTGTAATCACCAAGTAATGAGGTTTGTGCAATCAGATCAACAGGCCTACCCATTCACGCACTTTTCTTACCTGTGCTGTATAACCTTACAAATGACAGGGCAAGATGCAGGACTTTGGCATTACTACTACTACACAAATGTCTGCTACTTCAGCACAAAACATAATGAACACTATATTTTTTTTGTATCTACGTTCCTACACTATCACTGCAGCAGCACTGAGAATGGCTGGAGAGTGAACTGACAGTATTTCTGATGCTGCATAACTTTCTTCATCAAAGTGTCTCACTGAGAAAACACATGTATACTTTTACAACCAGTTCATACTAAAAGTTCTGGTGATTTACCAAAGAACAAGAAGTAAAAGCTTAAGGTGAGAGCACACAACACTGTCAGCTGAGTATCTCCTTTGCAACAACAAAAAACCCAAAACAATCTCATCTAAGGATGATCTTATTTTCAATGCTGTTTTGTGAGAAATGACTTTGGACATGAACTTTTTCGAAGATACTATACAATTTACCCTTGTTTACATATTGTAATGCTGACACTATCTGTACACCTGTGAAGTATGAGTTAAGATTGTTGTTGACTGACTACCCTTGATGATATAAGCTTTTGTCAACAAAAACACATATATCTGTATTTTTTTTAAAAGTATTCTCTAAAACTGGGTCTTCAATGTTAAAAACTCTATTAAAATAAAGCACATCACCAACACTCTTTTCAGCCATGTTAGCTCTGACAATTGTCAACCACAAGTACTAATCTCTCTCTCTCTCACTCACTCACACACACACCACACACACACACACACACACGCATGCATACACACGCACACACGTGCGCGCACACGCATAACATATCGTGGAGTGCCACACACAACCTCAAACCCCGATGTGCAAATCCCGTTCATAATAATGCTACATCCATCATAACCATAAATACAATTCAATATATCACAATGTATGATGTGGCAAACCAAACGATTAAAATGCAAGACCACCAGCTCTCTCATACAAGGACTATAAGCTAAAAAAGGAAAACAAGTCAGACAATGCAGCACCATGTGAGGAACCAGGGACACAAACCTAGGCAGGAGTAGCAGACCGGGGCAGCCCCAGTTTATACTATGACAAAGTCGACCAGAGTCACTGTTTTGCAGAACAATGTCACACAGCTTTGCAAAGAACAATGTCACACAGCTTTGCAAAGAACAATGTCACACAGCTTTTGCAGAACAATCTCACACGGCTTTTGCAGAACAATGTCACACAGCTTTTGCAGAACAATGTGTCACAGCTTTGCAAAGAACAGTGTCACACAGCTTTTGCAGAACAATGTCACACAGCTTTTGCAGAACAATGTCACACGGCTTTTGCAGAACAATGTCACACAGCTTTTGCAGAACAATGTTTCACAGCTTTGCAAAGAACAATGTCACACAGTTTTGCGTAACAATGTGTCACAGCTTTGCAGAAGTGCCACACAGCTTTGCAGAACAATGTCACACAGCTTTGCAAAGAACAATGCCACACAGCTTTGCAAAGAACAACGCCACACAGCTTTGTGAAGAACAATGCCACACAGCTTTTGCAAAGAACAATGCCACACAGTTTTGCAAAGAACAATGTCGCACAGCTACGCAAAGAACAATGCCACACAGCTTCGCAAAGAACAATGTCACACAGCTTTTGCAGAACAATGTGTCACAGCTTTGCAAAGAACAATGTCACACAGCTATGCAGAACAATGTGTCACACAGCTTTGCAAAGAACAGTGTCACAAACTTTGCAGAGATCCACAAGAGACAGAGAGAACACGAGGACTTTTTTTTTTCTTTTCAGACAAGTAGACCACCTGTAACTGTTCTCAGTACCCAGCAAGACAAGGCATGTACGAACTGAAAGCAAAATACTGTTACGCTAGACGATGATGATCTCTCTCTCTCTCTCTCTCACACACACCACACACACAAACAAACCCCCCCCCCCCCCCCACACACACACACAAAAAACCCCTCGGTCAAGCTTTCTCAAACGAATGATGACCCCGCCCCGGCCTCTTCCCTCCCCCCCTCCCCTTGTTGCCACCCCCTCCCCGCCCTTCCTCCCCTACCCCTACCCCCCCTGACCCGCGGAACGACCCTTTCCGCTGCTGAGCTGGGCCCAGGCAGTTGGCGGTCACGGTCTTGCTCTCCCTCTCCCCGTTGACCATCGCTGGCGCGGCTTTCTTGGGCCTTGCCAGCACGGGCCCCTTGTGCCCCGCGGCGGCAGTGAAGGCGATGTGAGGGTGGGAGTTGTGAAGGCTCGGGTGCGGGGGAGGTGGGACGCGAATCTCCTCCGCCATGCGAGCCACCTCGCTCTTCTGGCTCGACCCGTCGAAGAGCTGCGAGCTGTTGAGCAAGGCTTCGGGCGGGGTGGTCAGACTCTTGCTGCGTTGACTGCGCGCCGCCGGTAAGGGAGGCTTGGCGGAAGGGTCCGAGGAGGAGGAGGAGGGGGAGGAGGAGGAGGGGGTAGAGGAGGAAGAGGAGGGTGGCAGTTTGGCGACTGGCGGGATAGAGTAGGGCAGAGACACTGGGGGAAAAGGGCTGTAGACGTGCGCGGGATACACCGTGGGTTGGGGGCTGGGAGCGGGGAGGACCTGTCCGCCTAGCGAGAACTGCACTTCCCTCCCCTTGTCGGGTCTGACCGGGGCAACACTACCACCACCACCACCACCGCCACCGCCACAACCGCCACCGCCGCCTTTGTCTACTGGAGACGATTCCGAAAGGAAGAAAAAACTGGCGGTGGCAGAACCACATCGTCTGTGACCTAGCTCCGTGACACTCCCACAGTCCTCGTCGGCACTTTTGGCGAGGCGGCCCGAATATTCGGCGGTTTGGGTAGAGGTCGTCCCGACAAGCCCGGGTGACCAAAACTCACAGCGCTGCTTCTGCGCAGCCCCGTTTCTGTCCGCGCGACTGTCCTGACGGCACTGCGGTCTGCGTCTGCCGATCTCTGTCCCGAATCGAAGGCAGTCTTGGCGCTGGTGGCGGTCACCGTGCGGGTCATTTTTATTCCAGGGTCGGACTCGGCGCCCCCTAAGCTCTCGGCGTCCAGCGAGTTGGTTTTCTGCCCCTTGTGTTTCTTGCGCTTCTTCTTTTTGGACCCCGACTCTGAGCTCAGAAAGCCCTGCCCGTCTGCTGGGGCCACTGAAAACAGGGACACAGGCGGTCAGTGTGTGTGTGTGTGCGTATATATATACATGTATATGTATATATAGATAGATAGTAATAGATAGATAGATAGATAGATAGATAGATAGATAGATAGTATAATAATAGACACAGACAGCAGAGACACAGACAGACAATAGATAGTACATACATACATACTAGCAATGATACTTGAACCTCTAGGTTTGATGTTTGTTCATTTGCTTTGACGTGGGTGAGGGAGCGTATGTTAGGAGCGCATGAGTGAAAGAAGGGGGTGGTGGGTGGGTAGGGGGTTGGGGTGGGGAGCAGGGAGAGGGAGGGGGTGAGACACAGAGAGAGAGAGAGTATGAATGTGTTTGTGTCTCTAAGTTTGCCTCAGTGTGTCTGTCTGTCAGTCTGTCTCTATACTAGTCCTCTGGGCATATATAAAACATACCAAAAAAAAAGACAGGTTTAGGCAAAGCACACATCTCACACACACATGCACACAAACACACTCTCACACACACAACACACACAAACATACACACATGCACACACAAATACACACACACACACAAACACATGCACACACAAATACATGCACACACAAATACAGCACACACACACACAGTGGAAGCACTAGACAGAAAAAAAGACAGAGACAGACAGATAGTAAATCATCCACTTACACACCCACCCACACACACACCACCACACACACACTCTCCCCAAAAGTCCTTCGGATGAGACTATAAACCGAGGCCCCGTGTGCAAACGCACGCAGAACATTTTGCGCACACATTAAATCCTGTTCCACTTTTCATAAGAGTAGACCATTGCATGCCGGTGGGAACAGATGACAAAATTTACAAAACCACATACACACAGGGACTGGATGTAAAAAAAAAAGTATGTAAGTGCTTATTCCATTATCCTCGATATAAAATAAAATAAAATAAAATAAATAAAATAAATAAACAACACACACACACAGAGCACTAGACAGAAAGAGGCCGAGACAGAGACACACACACACCCTACCCACACCCCAACACACATACTCCCACCACCCACCCACCCACACCTCCCCACACCACACCACCCCCACACACCACCCACCCCCTCCCCCACACCCACCCTCCCCACACACCCACCCCCCACCATCACCCACCACACACCCTCCACCCTACCTAAATTGGCCATGCTGCCTCCTTTCTTCATGGGCAGGTCCGAGGCATGGTGCAGGGGGAGAGCCACGTCGGAGTTTCGGCGCGGGTAAGGGCTGGGGGGCGGGGGGTGGCGGGGCATGGTATCCAGCAGAACTGCACGTCTGGGTGCAGGGGCTTGGCCTGCAAGGCGCGGCAACACAGCACCAGGGAGACCACCAGGATCAGCAGGTTGAGGGTGGTGAAGATCATCTGCCGATCCGACATCTGGTCGCAACGCACACACACACATCCGATATCACTAATTAGTGGAGGCACGTTAAACTGGAGAAGAAGGAGAAGAAGAAGAAGAAGAAGAAGAAGAAGAAAGAAGAAGAAGAAGAAGAAGAAGAAAAAGAAGAAGAAGAAGAGGAGAGGAGAGGAGAGAGAGAAGCAGAACGACGACGATGATGATGATGATGATGATGAGAGAGGAGAGGAAGAGAAGAAGAAGAAGGAGGAGGAGGGTGAGGAGGAGGAAGAGGAAGAGGAGAAGCAGAAGAAGAAGAACAAAACAACAAACAAAAAAAAAAGAAAGAGAAGAGAAAAAAAGAAGAAGAAGAAGAAGAAGAAGAAGAAGCACACACACACATCTGATATCACTATTTAGTGGAGGGATGTTAAACTGAAGAAGAAGGAGGAGGAGGAGGAGGAGGAGGAGAACAACAACAACAACAACAACACACACAGATATTGGAAACACTTTAAAAAGAAGGTACAAGATATTGGTTCTCCTTGGAATGATGACGTAATATAAAATGCCATACTTCACACAAATATGGAAGTATTGTATCTACGGGTTTAAGCTCAATGGTTTTAGAATTTTTTTTTTTAAAGCTAAATGTATCTGTGGCAAAAATATTACCAATGCTCACATTTTTTCACACTGTAGAGATCTGAAAATCTTTTCACCTGTCTTCCCAGTGGTAAGGTTAGAGCAAATTCTAAAAGGCATTCCATTAATTAATGGAAGGAATTGTATTGTCATTAAGTCATACTCCTACTTACAGATTCCTTTAGTATAATGGTTACTAGTTGTACAGTTAGTGTTTAAGCTGTTGTTTCTTTCTTTTCAAAATTTTTGTTTATACTTTTTTTTCATAATAGTTGTTTATTGCAGATGATTAGCTATGTACACACTTACCCACCCATCACCATCGAACACACAAAAACACACACTCTCTCTCTCACACACACACACATACACACACGCGCACACAACTCTCTCCTAGTCTCTCTCTCTCTCACACACACCACAAACACACACACCACACCACACCATACCCCACCACACCACACACCTGTATGTATGAATGTATATTAGGGTGAGTACGGTCAGAACATTACTATAAAACCTGCCAATGCCTTGAGTGACACACACACACTCTCTCTCTCTGTCTGTCTCCTCTCTCTTACACACACACACACTCTCTCTCTTGTCTCTCTCTCTCCTCTTACACACACTCTCTCTCCTCTCTTGTCTCTCTCTCTCTCCTACACACACACACTTCTCTCTCTCACCAACCCCCCCCCCCCCCCCCCCCCCAACACCACCTGTATGTATGACATGTTACCTACGGGCAAGTACAGTCATAACATCGCTATAAAAGCTGCCGATGCCTTGAGTGCAAGCCAGGTGAAAGTCATAGCCAATATCTTCTGTTCTGTACTGGGTTTACCTCAAGGGGATCATAAATTACGAGCTGAACATCTGTCAGCCGTACATAAAACAGTCATAAATTTGTGGTAACGACAGCTGACATGGGGGCAGGGGGTGGGGGGGGGCATTCAACATCTGTGATGTTACTGATAAATATCAGCGAAATCATTTACCTCTGTCTCCTGTCTGTATATCCATTCTCGCTCAGTCGCTTACGTATGTATGTATGTATGTATGTGAATGCACACTCGGATACACAGACACATGTGCATGCACGAGTATGCCTACATATGTTTGTAGACATACTCATACAAAACACACGCACACACACAACACACACACACATATACTCACACAACACACACACACATAATACTCACACAACACACACACATACACACACAACACACACACATACACACACAAAACACACACACACAACACACACACACAACACAACACACACACATATACACACAACACACACAAACACACCCACCACCATCCCATCCCACCTACACACACCCACCACCACCCCATCCCACCACACACACCCACCACCACTCCATCCCACCCATCCCACCCCCCCCCCCACACAACACACACCCCATCCCCCCCTGTACCTGTTGAGCAAAAGTGTCAAAGGTGTCGGAGAGTTTCTCTACAATCAGAGTCAGGTTGTCCAGACGCGTCTCCAGGTAATCGAGCCTGTGATCCTGTCGAGCAATCTGTCACACCACATACATCAGATGAATGAATCATCCGCCGTCACTGTCATGACCATGTCACCATTCATTCAGCTATATTACCAACAAGGCAGCATCATTATCATGGTCGTCAATCATTTTATGACTGACAAGGCAGCATCATTATCATGGTCATCAATCATGTTATGACTGACAAGGCAGTATCATTATCATGGTCGTCAATCATTTTATGACTGACAAGGCAGTATCATTATCACAAATCATGTTATGACTGACAAGGCAGTATCATTATCATGGTCGTCAATCATTTTATGACTGACAAGGCAGTATCATTATCATCAATCATGTTATGACTGACAAGGCAGTATCATATATCATGTCATAAATCATTTGAAAATGAACTGAACCTGAAGGACAGAATGAAATTAAACACACCTAGTATCATATTAGACACGCTGACATTGAACAGACATGGAAACTGAAGCCACACACACAATGTATTAAATATTCAGACAACATGAATGTACAGAACAAAATGAAACACACACACTATGTATTGTAGTTAGACACGCACTGACATTGAACAGACATGAAAACTGAAAGCCACACACACACACAATGTATGTAAATATTCAGACACACACTGACAATGTACAGACATGAAAATTGAAAACCACACACAAGTATGTATTTAGACACACACCGACATTGAACAGACA
This sequence comes from Rapana venosa, assembly GCA_028751875.1. Lineage (NCBI taxonomy): Eukaryota > Metazoa > Mollusca > Gastropoda > Neogastropoda > Muricidae > Rapana > Rapana venosa. The sequence continues at coordinate 31,693,984 of CM054167.1, read as the reverse complement.
TGAAAACTGAAAGCCACACACACACACAATATATGTAAATATTCAGACACACACTGACAGTGCACAGACATGAAAATTGAAAACCACAAACACGTTATGCATTTAGACACACACTGACAGTATACAGACAAGAAAATTAAAGACCACACACACACATGTATGTATGTAGACACACACACACACAGGCTGACAGTGTAGTAGCCTGCCTACCTGTCTCTGTGAGGCAGTGGCGGTAGAGTTGAGTCTGTTCATGGTCTTGTTCAGCATCTTCATCATCTCCTCGTTCTGCTTCTTGAAGCGCGTACTCAACTCTTCCAGGAACCTGACCCACAAATTATTGATGATGAGCAGGTTTCATTACAACACGAATGTGCTACTAGACACATACATACACACAGGCATGCAGGCTTGCACGCAGGCATGCACACATATGAATACACACACACACACACAAACATATTCACACACACAGACACACTCATACAGATACACACAGACACACACACACGCAAGCTTATTCAATGTACCATCACGCTTATTCAATACACCATCTGAAAATAAAAGTTTGACTTTGACTTTCACACACATACACGCATGCATGCACGCACACACACATGCACATACACAAACCCACACACTACAACAAAAAATACAAGCAGTACAAAAGAGCATGTTGAAAATATGCACAACTTGTATACTCTTACAGCCTCCGTAATAAGAATCATTCCATCATTCTATAAACCTCCTACAATCACATACACTTCAGTAACATATCCACACACACATCACACATCACGCACACACACAATGAGTAATTCCACTCCCCCACCCCACCCCCACAAGAAAAAAAAATTAAATGCATTCTCTTTTGAACTGTCAAGTCACCTAACTGTTTCTCCCAGCCCACCCTCTTCCCACAAAAAACCCACAAACTGAAGTTTAAACGCCAAATTTTTTTTTTTAAACCGAACACACGGGCAGAAACAACCCCCCTCCACGCAACTCCTCCTCCTACCTGCTACTGAGAGACACATTCAGCTCCAACGCCTTGATGCGGTTTGTCAGACGCATGACGGCCGACTCTCTCTTGGCGCTGAGAGACAAGGGCACCGTGACAAGGTCAAGGTCGGCTTTCTTCTCTGTGTCGTTGGTGCTGGCCGACGGCTGAGTCTTGTTGTGCAGGGTCGTTGCCTCTTCTTTCGGAACTGGGGGCGAGGGCTGCTGACTACTGCTACTGCTACTGCTTGACACAGTTTCTGTAGACTGGGTTTCTTGCGATGGGGCTTCTGATTTGATTCCCTGAACAACACATACACAGTCATAGTGTTAGTCTTTTTTTCTTTTTAAATAACAGTCACTTCAATCCTTGAAACCAAATTATTTCAATTCGCAATTCCAGATACATACTCCTTTGGGGGATGGGATAGCCTGGTTGGTTAGAGCATTGCGCTCATGATCTGTTGACCCTGGTTCAAATCCCATTCAAGAGGATTTTACCTCAGAGTTAACATCAGTGCTGACTCCACTACCCCAAAAAGTCCTTTGGATGAGACTATAAACCGAGGATCTGTGTGCGAATGCATGGGCATCTTGCGCACATGTTAAAACATGTTCCACTTTTTGGAAGACTAGGGCACCGTGTGCCAGTGGGACTGCAAGTTTTAAAAAATGCACAGAAGCGCATATTCCATGAGCTCAGCCTCATGATCACATATTGAGATGACTTTTGGTAATCACTCGATGTGTCAAATGTAAACATTCACTGGGTGAGCCTACATACACAAAATACGCCACAGAGTTCATTTGCTAATAAAATGACTTCTCTCCATAAAATCGCAAGGTATGACTTGACTGATGGTATAACCTAGTCAGATAACTGTATTTCTGCTTGGTCTGAGAAACAAGCCAGGCATATAACTATGTAAGTAGCCTGAATAACTGATACCTCCACACAACTCTGTCCTCATTTTTTGGCTTCCTCAGAACAAACATTACTAAAATCAGCAGCCCAAGAAATGCAAACCCCTTCAGATTGGTGGCCTTAATTTCACTCTACAAACAAAACAAATATTACTCATATAACACAGAACAAAACGAACCTTTAAAAATCCTTAAGTCAGGAAAGCAGCTACCCTAATGGTAGGGGCAAAAAACTGGCTGCATACACAAATATCTCACCTTCAATGACCCTCAAAGTCAAAAACATTTTTTTTTGTTTAAATCAACACAACACACACACACACACTCTCTCTCCAGAAACTGACCTGCACCGTAGGCTCGATAATCTGAGGGAAGTCCGAAGACTGGAGGTGGGGGTGGGCGGTGTGTGAGGTGGGGGACGGGGAGAGACCAGGGGGGCCCTTCTCCCGCTCCTCTCTCTGACCCCCCTGCACGCTGACGGAGGCTCCCGAGGTCTCCAGCACCGGCGTGGGACGGCTGAGGGACGGCGACAGCACCGAGGTGGTCACCACCTGAAGGCTGGGCTGCAGAACCTCCTCTTTGCTCTGTGCTGACGCTCTCTCCCCGACTTTCTCCCCGACTTTCTCCCCGTCCAACCTCGCCTCTGTGGAACTCTCGGCCGGCGCGGTCGATTTCGTCGAAACTGGCAAGCGACTTGCGTCATCGCTGGCGCTGACCTCGCTTTCTTCGCGAGCTGCTGTCGTCGTCGTGACCGGCGTTTTTGACGAGGCTGACGAGGCTTTGCTGGTGGCGTCTTGGGACAGCGTTTTGACCTCCGCCGCTTCCTTCGCGGTGACCTCAACCCCAGGCCGGTCCTGGTCTGGCGCCGAGCTGAGGCTGGAGACGAGGATGGTGGCCGGCATGGAGGAAGAGGGGTCTGGAATGGCAGAGGTGGCCAGCGTGGACGTCGACAGCTGGAGCGGTTCCTCGGACGACGGCTGAACGTTGACGTCGGAGAAGGTGGTGGTGGCTCCGGCATTTGTCCTGCCCCGAGGTTCCCAGTCGTCCTGTGACACTTCCGACACCGGGCTGCTGAAGGAAGGCTCCAGGTCCCCGTGGGAGACCGACCTGTTCCACTGCCCCGATGATGACGCCACAGCGGGCGGAGGAGGAGAGTTGCGGAAAGTGGCGGGGGAAGGAGATAGGAGGGGGGTGCCCCAGCAGGGCCTGAATGTACAGGCACTGGGGGCTGAAGGAGCAGGTCAGGGTGCTCCCACGCTCCCCTTTCAAGTCGCAGAAGTGCAGCGCTCTCTCCCAGCCCGCGCCGCGCCCCGATTCCAGGAGAGTGACCAGGCCGTCGCTGCCCGGGGGGAGGGTTTTGGTCTTGTCCTCGCACTCCAGCTGGTCGCCTTCGTTCAGCTTGGTCACCATGGGGACCTCTGTGGTGGCCGAGCTGCTGGCCGTGAGCTCCGCCGCTGTGTCTGCACAATCATCACACACGTGTGTTGCCTTCTTCGGTGATGACCGCTCACATACAACACGACACGAAAAAAAAAAAGGCAGGGAGACTGTCACCATCACTTTGGTAGCACTCTTACCATCCACAGCTGAATCAGTGTCAAATGTGACATTCCACCATGAAACGAGTCACTTAGCAACCTGACCCACTTTTCTGCCAGAAGCCATTTTTAGGCAGGCGGGGGTCAGGTTGTCGATTCTGAAATTTTGACCGATCATAAAACTATAGCCATTATTCTACCTTGTAATGAAATATCAAGGTATAATTTTGTTTCCTTTTGCTTTGAAACGTGTTTAAAAAAATACCCAAGCCCTCATTCTGACTACCTATTACAACGTTTAATTTGTCAATTTCTTATTTTGTCCCATCATGCAGTCTACCATTCAACTTGTAATAACGTTTCATAGAATTGACCGATTTTCAATCTGTTTTCTGTATTGAACAGCCCTTTTATTGCAGATTAACAACAACATGTCAAAATCTAAAAACTGACCTCTGGTGCAATGCGACTCATTCTGTGGAGGAGCGTCACAAATAGAAGTTAATGTGAAGTCACATCATTGTATTGTATTGCATACCACTTTAAGACCTTTTTTGGAAACCTGTTGTTGTGTGTTCTCCAGATTAACACTCTGAAGGTCACCCACAATGTACACTCCGACTCACTCAATCCACCTAGAAATAACTGTGAGATTGAAATTGCACACTGAATGCGAAGTTTGCGTGTATGACTGACTGTTTTTGAGTACCTCACCATAGAGGTAGCCACACTCCAACTTCAGAGGATAGGGAAACCTGTAAATGCGTGGTAGAGTGAACATAACAGCTGTCAGTTCAGTTCCCCCACTCACTCACTTTCAGCTACTATCCATCCCAGCCCAGCCAAGCCCAGCTTGGTGCTGATTATAGCAGGAACCGACCACACTCAGGACTTGGTAAAAAAGGAAGGGGCTCGCTCATATCAGCACTGGGCCCTGGACCCTTGACATGAGTTATAACAACAATAATAATAATAATAATGTATGGAATTTATATAGCGCTGAATCTTGTAAAGCAACAAATCAAAGCGCTCAGATGACTTTTTTTTGTTGTTGTTGAGGATAATGGAATAAGCACTCATGTGCTTTTTTTTTTGCACCCAGTCCCTGTCTGTATGCGGTTTTGTAAATTTTGTCATCTGTCCCCACCGGCACACAATGGCCTACTCTTTCGAACAGCAGAACAGGATTTAACGTGTGCGCAAGATGTTCTGCATGCGTTCGCACACAGGGCCCCTCGGTTTATAGTCTCATCCGAAGGACTTTGACATTCAGTTCGATTTTTTGGTCAAACTGGGAAGAAAGGGCGAGGCTGGGAATCTAACCCAGAACCTCACGGTTTACTTGTTGGCAGGCAAACGTCTTAACCATCCTGCCACCCTCCTTCCTAATGCTGGTGGAGGGGCCCTGATACACTGACAGTAAAGAAAAAAGAAAAGAAAAGAAAAGAAAAAGAATGAAGAAATGACAGACCAGGCACAGCGTGGACAGTGGGCTGAGGGTGATGGACAGTGGCTAAGGTTGCGTCGTCGTTCGTCTTTTCTGTGTTTACTGGCGTCCCTTCGATGGTCTTTTCTGGCAACCTGCACGCACACACACACACACACACACACACACACCAACATGCCATAGGTAAAAACTACAGAACAACCCCTTCAAAGAATAAATACAAAAGGACAGGTAAAGGTCCCTCCCATAACCTACGCAGTCTGTGGAGAGTGGGTTGTCAGAGACCTCAGCTTCTCTAGAGGCCAGCATATTGAGGGCGGCGCCCATCTCTTCTCCCCCTCGCTGCTTTACCTTCCCTGAACCTATAAAGAGGGCAGGTACCCATTTCCAGCTGGGGGAACTGGGGGACTGTACTGAAGCCAAGGCGCATGAACGGTCACCCATCCGCTTGGCAACCACACTCAACACGGCGTAACCTTAGCTTGGGAAGAGCGAGTGCTCTGACCACTGAGCTATACCCTCCCCTCAAGAATAATGAATATAATAATAATATATGGAATTTATATAGCGCTGAATCTTGTAAAAACAAATAAATCGAAGCGCTTGCACTCAAATCATTTACACGCATGCAACTCTCCTTAAACGTAATAAACAACAGATTTCAAATCCATGCAAGCACACGCACGTACACACACACACACACACACACACCCACGAATATCAACCAGTGTTGTTGACAATTCTAATTCTGAATTATATATGTTACAGTTGACTTTGTTTACTGCAATCCTCCACGTCCCAAAGAGGGGTCAAAGGCGAATTAAATCTGACATCTCGAGACATTTAGGTACGCCTCTGTCTTTCCCCAGGTTGCCTGTTGGCTTGTTACGTTTTTACAGAGGAAAACAAAATGGCGGCCTACCTCTGATTCTCCACATCGGGGTCACAGGGCAAAATCTCCCCTCTGCTGAAGTTGCCATGCTTTTCCACACCCCCCTCACCTGTCCAGCACACACAGGGTATCATCACATTATAGATACACACACACACAGGGTATCATCACATTATAGATAGATACACACACACAGGGTATCATCACATTATAGATAGATACACACAGGGTATCATCACATTATAGATAGATACACACACACACACACACACACACTGAAATACATCACACACACACAAACACACACAACACACACACAAGTCCTTCGGATGAGACTATAAACCGAGGCCCTGTATGCGAACGCATGCAGAACATCTTGCGCACATGTTAAATCCTGTTAATAATAATAATATATGGAATTTATATAGGGCTGAATCTTGTAGAAAACAAACAAATCGAAGCGCTTGCACTCAATCATTTACAGGCATGCAACTCTCCTTAAACATAATGAGCAACAGATTTCTGTTCCGCTTTTCGAAAGAGTAGGCCATTGTGTGCCGGTGGGAACAGATGACAAAATTTACAAAACCGCATACACACGGGGACAGGATGTAAAAAAGCACATGAGTGCTTATTCCATTATCCTTGGGTAAAAAAAATCTGAGCGCTTTGAAAATCTGAACACTGGGAACAGATGACAGAATTGACAAAACTGCATACACACAGGGACTGGATGTTAAAAAAAAAAGCGCATAAGTGCTTATTCCATTATCCTCGACATAAAAGAATAAAATAAATTTTAAAACACAACACACACACACATCAAAGTACACCCAACAAAAGGCAATGCAAGAGACTATAATATTCTGTTTGAACTAAAAAAAACACAACACAGATTATATTACAACTTTAAACAACACTACCTAAACATGACTGCAAGAAACTGTCTGTGCCAAACACACACAGGTTAGAAATGTCAAAACATCTTCTTCTTCTTTGTCATCGAATGCTCAGATAGCAGCTACTGTTGTCTCTCATTCAAGCAAAATGTATGTTGCACTGCATTAAGTCAGGTCAGATGCGGACTTCGGCATGAAAACACAATCTGAACAGCACCACAAGAGACAATATAATGTGTGCAATACTCATTTAGCGCACGTAAAAGAACCCACGGCAACAAGCAAGTTGTCCCTGGCAAAATTTCTGTAGAATTAAAGCCACTCTGATAGGAAACTAAATACATATGCAGACAGGAAATTTGTTAAAATATAATAAAATAATGCTTTTGTGGCGACGCTCTCTCCCTGTGTTTTATTTTTGTGTTTATTTTCACGAAGGTAAATCTGCCATAGTGGCATACAATACAAATACAATGCAACACAATAGTATAGTATGTATGTGACAAAAACACATGTTACAATTTTCAAACCACCATCCAAACAGCAACACAAGAGTCTATTATGTACATGTCAGAAACACATGTTACCATTTTTAAAACACTACCTTAACGCAAGAGACTCTTATCACGCATGTGACAAATCCACATGTGACAACTTCCACACCAGTGCCTGAGCAGGTTTTTAAATTAACACATTCTCATTGCTTTCCAGCAGAACACAATCCTTCAAGTATAAATCAATCAACTCATCTATCAATTAATCAATCAGGTCAACGAGAAATTTTGCTAAGTTAGAGGCACTACTGATAAAACAATCCAAATGGCTGGTGATCATAGTTTCTACTACAAAAATCTGCGTTAATTTAACCATAGCAAGAAATTTTGCATTTACACTGAAAGATGGAGCAGTAAAACACTTTCAAGAGTAGTAATCATACTACATAAAGGTAAAGGTGTCCCACAGCCTATATGGTCATAGGGGAGCGAGGCATCAGAGACCTCAGCTTCTCTACTGAAGCCAGGGTGCGCAAACAGTCGCCCATCTACTTGGTAACAACACTTAATGCTGCTTAACACTGGCCTGGGAAAGCGAGAGCGAGTGCTCTGACCACTGAGCTATCCTGTCCCTAATCATAGTATGTAAAAGTAGAAAAAAAAAAAGTTTTTAAAAAGACAGAATCTATATGGCTTACCTGTCTGCTGCTGCTGCTGCTGCTGTTGTTGTTGTTGTTGATGCTGGTCCTGATCTTTGTCTTTGTACAGAACCTTCTTGACTAAACTGACCACAGTGGCTGTAAACACAACAGTATTACGTTTTTCAACAACTGACGCTGCAAACACAGACAAAACAGGCAAAAAAAGCCATCCAATCTTCTTCTTTGTCGCACAATGCATCACGCTGCTGTTGAGTGCCTGACAAGTCAGGCCCAACGTGTTCAACTTCGGCATAAGTGAGAATTGTTATCTTTTATGTCTTTCTGGGGAAAAAGGCAAGAGAATGGACCAAGAAGGCAGAAAATAGACAAGGAGGTGAAGAAAAAGAACAAAGAAATAGAGGGATAGAAAAGAGGGAATTCCTAGCACAGAATTTCCAAAAGGTGGGGATGCTATTTATACTAACAGGGCCTCAGCAAGGTGGTGGGGGAGAGGGAAGAATAACTGAAACAAAATACAAACAGGTAAAAGCAGCCATCAAATCACATCAGTGACAGTTTCTTCACTGAACAATGAAACAAATGACAGAAAAAACACACAGGCAGGCTCACAAACACTCCGCATAAGATGCTGAAAGAGAGAACAGAGATACTGACACAGACACCCATTTCAGTTATCTTCTTTGATCATTCTGTCTGGAACATGGTGGAATGGTGGTCTGACAATATTATGAGCACGAGATCCCAGGTTTGAATCCCATGCAAAGCCACACCATTTCCACTTTTCCCACTAGACCTTAAATAGTGGTCTGGAAACAAGTCTTTCCTGTGAACAGATATGCTGCAGTCCTGTGTGTAATATGTATTTAGTGCACACACATGTACACATACACTGAACTCACAGCAACAACAGTGGCAAAATTCTGCAGAGAAAAGCCCTTTCCCTAAACAAATACCCATGCAAACAACTTTTGTTGTTGTTTTTTTGGCCGAGGCTTTCGCAAATTAACATCAAACATATTTATTAATCATTTTATTCACCCAATCAAATCTTGCCACAGTCAAAAGAAAGAAGCATGAGAGAGAGAGAAAAAAAAAGCATAGGATAGAAAATAACACTAACTCGTTTATCATCACAGAAACTTGGATACACGTATAAGTGAGATGAATTTATCCGATTACACACAAGAGCGACAGTTGTAGACATTTCAAAGTACACACAAACCTTCGGAAAAGAAAAAAATGAAAAGAAAAAAACCAAACTACTCACCTTTGGTCTTGGCAAAAAGAGTTTCTGATTCCTCCCCTCCCTGTTCTTCTGCAACATATTTCATTTCCACATACAGACTTAAGATTTCCTCCTCTAGATGACTCCTGCCACACACAAGTATAGCAGAAACCATGACAGCAAAAACAGCAGGAGCAACAACAGAAATGACTGTGACAGAGCAAACGTAATGACAGAAGAAACAAACTAAAAGTTATCCAACAACAGTAGATATGACGCTCATACAAACAATAATCTTCCAGTTGTGACTGGTCTAAGATACGATATAATAAAGTGACAAGACTAAGAACACATTCCAAAATGTCCTGAATTAACTTTGCATAGGATGGAAACATGTGCATTATTATCCTTACTTCAAATCTAAACATCAAACAATGCTGGCAAAGCTGTACATTACGAATACAGAAAAGTGGAAACCCTGGCATTAATAATTCTACCTTTCAGACAACCATTCAAAATCTTAAGGAATCCAATATCTGTGTTACTTTGGTACCCACCAACAGCAGATTTCTTCTTAAGTATACATAATTTTAGAAAGAAAAGCACTTGGCAGAAGTCATTCCCATAATGAAACAAACAGTGCTAAAATTAATGCGCGTTCAAATCAGCAAAACAAAATCACAGAAATCTAGGTCGGTACAACAGTATACACTCATACAATGTTATGCCAACAATTACACACACACACACACACACACACATACACACTCAGAGCAACGCTACCTTCTGACTGGGTAGGATGCTGCACATTGTCCTGAGTGTCGTCATCATCCTCTTCCATGGGCACTCCAAACACCCTGCACATCATCACAACACAACGTCATATATCAGAAAACCTTTCTCTTTCCTTCTGTAAAGGGGAAGAAGTGTTTTCCATGTTTTAACTTCAGTATCACATCACTAATGAGGAAGTGAAGGCCAGAGTTAAAAGCGCCTAAGACCATATAAAGAGCTCCTGACTTCAGAGAAAAACTGCAAACTAAAGTGGTTCGGGCACGTCACCCGAACATCTGGACTGGCCAAGACTGCCCTACAGGGAACAGTCAGTACAAGGAGGGAGGAGACGAAGAAGAGGCAGACAACAGAGAAAACGATGGGAAGAAGAAGACAACATCAGAGAGTGGACGGCTGGCCTTAAGAGGAACGATTTGCTACGGAAAGAAGTGGACCAAGGGGAATGGAGGAAGCTGGTCACAATATCTTCATTAGTGCCCCCACAGTCCAAGGGACTACAGGATAGGTGAGGTAAGGTGAGGATCCAGGAATGGAGTTGGGGACGGGATAGCTCAGCGGTCAGCGCGCTCGCTTTTCTCAAACTAAGGTTAAGTAGCATCGAGCGCGGTTACCAAGTGGATGGGTGACCGTTTGCTTCAGTGCAGTCCCCCTAGTTCACCCAGCTGTAAATGGGTACTACCTGCCCTCTTTAGGGTCAGGGAAGGTAAAGCAGCGAGGGAGAGGAGATGGGCGCCGCCCTCAATATGCTGGTCCCTGGAGAAGTTGAGGTCTCTGACACCACGTTCCTCAATGACCGTATAGGTTATGTGAACACTTTTACTTTTACCTCCAGGTATGTCTAAAATGAGTCTGAATATTAAAAAACAATGCAACATAATAAAGGGAAAAATACCACACATTCATGAATTAAATTACACAATCTGCAAAAAATCTACCAACCTTTTAGAATAATCTTGCAGTCTTAAAAACAAACAAACAATAACACAATCTATATCTCTAAAATTATATATATACAAAATATTGCTTGATTTTGCCTAAATAAATCATAACTACCCCCCCCCCCCCCCAATTTTCACCAGATTAAAAAAAAAAAAAACAATCTTTTTTTCAATATCAGTTATCATATATACATATCATTCTTTTTTACTCCTTTATATAGTTATCTATTTTACCTTATATTCAAGCTTCCCTTCCTGCCTCCAGCTGACTACATGGACCCTAATAAACCTGACAGCAGGTGAGAAAATCATGTTGGCTCCTTCTTCTCTGAACGCTCAGACAGCAACTACTACTGTCTTGTCACCGGAGCGAAAATGCATTGCACTGCTGTTAAAGTGCCTGACAAGTCACCATCCATCCAATTTTGGCAAATATAATGTTGGGTTGAATTGTTGGGTTGTTTTGTAAAGGAATTCTTTACCAGTCAAAAACTTGACACAGCATGACAAATATCATCCAAAAATGAGAAGAAGAAAAAATCTGACAAATCAAAATACGAAATGGCCCGGGCCAAAAGCTGTATCAGTCATTGATGTCACCTAAGTGCCAACACCCACTTTAAGATGTATTATGTTGTAAAAATGTTATGCTAAGATTGTCCTCAGCCATGACAAGCTCTTAACATAACAACCTGCACACTCTATTAAAGGAGAGGAAAAAAAATCCTCTGAAGTCAGAGTATGGCTGCCTATTAACGAGGTACTTGAATACAGTCATACATGCCAAAAACTTCTCATCCGGTGTGTATTTCCTATCTCACAGCGATTCCCAGGTGGGATGATGAGTCGAGTCAAGACTGCGCGTTCTGGGTGACCACAAGCTGGGAAACACACCACAACAACAACAACCACAACCACAAAATACCGAAGATTCCAAACAGACCCCCTCCACCTCCATTCTACAGACCTGAAGAGGGTGACGGGACAGAAGTGTTCGCCGCCATAGTGCTCCAACATCTCCACCCGCACAAACTTGACAAAAGGGGAGGTGATCGAAAGGGGAAACAGCTGGGGCACTTTCTCCGCCGTCAGCTCGTACTTTCCGGCCGGTACCCAGTCCTTTGTGGGGTACCTGCAGACAGAGGGTCTTGGGTGTTGAACTGTTAGTGTCTGTCTGTCTGTGAGTGCCTCTGCGTTGACGTTGTTGCTGTTGCCGTCACCATACTGTCATTTCTGTTGCCATAGTCACCTTTCTATATTAAAAATAAATAAATAAATTGGATAGTAGAAAGAAAGAAGGTAAAGAAAATAGTATGGGGCTGTTCATGTCTCAATTCCTTTCCTGAACACAGAGACACACGCAAACTTGCAGGCAGCATGTGTGCACACACACACACACACTTGCACACAGCATGCATGCACACACACACACACACACACACACACACAGAGAGTATTACTCATCTAATATCACTTTAAGTGAACAGACGTAAAATCGAAGCAGCAGCAACAACAACATGGTATTAGGTTGTTCATATTTCAATATTTCTATTCCCTTCCTCTACTTCATTTTGAACACACACACACACACACACACTGACACACGTTCAAGGGGACATTTCCCTTGGGAGGTAAAATTAGTACCAACTCCACTCCCCCCCGAAAGTCCTTCAGATGAGGCTATAAAGTAAGGTCCCATGTGTGAAGGCACACAGAACTTCTTGCATGCTGTTCCGCATTTCATAAGAGTAGGCCATTGTGTGCCAGTGGGATGACAAAAATTTACAAAACCACTTGCACACAGGCACTGGATGTAATAAACACATGCTTATTCCATTATCCCCAAAATAAAAGAATTTATGCCCCCCCCAAATTTTTTTTAAAAGCATGCACATACATTCACACGCTCTCACACACACACATACTCACACACACTCTCTCACTCATTCCCCCCCCCCCCCCCCTCACACACACACACACACTCATCCACCCACACAACACACACAGAGATGAAAATCTACGTCACACAAGACCAACACTGACAACAGAACAGACAGCAGATGCGTGACAAGAACAAGACTGGGTCCGGCAAGAAAAACAACAACAACATCAACACCAACAACAACAAACCCAACACGAAAGAAGCCACGTCTACAGGAAGGTGTGAAGGGACCCACCTGTCGGTGAGGGAGATGCTGAAGGAGCGTGGCTGGGAAGAGAAGAGCTCCATGCTGGCCACCTCCACCATCTTCACGCTGATGGGCTCGCACAGCTCAATCACAAACCTGCCCACACACAGCAAATCAGCCAAATATAACTCAAATGACTAAATTGATCATATAAAGGTAGTGTCCCATAACCTATGTGGTCATAGGGGAGCGAGGCATCAGGGACCTCAACTTATCAAGGGGCAAGCGTATTGAGGGCGGCGCCCATCTCCTTTCCCTCGCTGCTTTACCTTCCCTGACCCTAAAGAGGCAGGTACCCATTTACAGCTGGGTGAACTGGGGGACTAAACGGTAACCAAGGCCCGCAAACGGTCATCCATCCAACTGGCAACCACACTTGATGCTGCTTAACCCTAGTGGCGCGGTTCCCGGAATATTCCGGGAAAGGCGGGTCTAGGCTGTGTGGCGGATCCCGGAATATTCCGGGATGACGTGGGTGGTCATAGTTGAAAGCTTACTTTCGCTTTCAAAGGTCAGCCAATGAATGTTAAGGCCGTTATAGGCCCGCAGAAAGGGGTGAAGGTCGTTTGACACACACAAGCAACGAAGAATCTGATTGGTTAAGAGTGTATTTTAATTTTTTTTCGGACCAGCCGAGATCGTCTTCAACAAAAATGGCGGCCAGTGTTTGCACTAGAATTTCTTCAAGCGTTTTTCGAGCTTTTTTACAATATTGACAGCGAGGAGGAGTTTTAGAGGCTGGATTTGGTTGAAATAAACAATGAGAGAGACGATGAGGTAAGGATTGTGGAATATTTTTGAAAAACTTGGTAAAAATCGATCGCGATCGGACTGAATCGAACGGTGCTAGTTTTGCTGGATGGACTTTTTCGCTACTCGGCGATTTCGACGTCACAGATTGTTTTACTTTATTTTGACGCAATGAGGCTTCGAAATAACTGTTGTTGAGTCAAATCGCTATGCTGCTGAGTACTTTGCATCACATGAAATCAAGCGATCTTTGTATTTTTGTCATAGAAAGCCACCACTTCGCACATTCCGCCATGACGGTCGCGATGGCGTCGATCCTGTCGCTGAACTTTTCCGAGTATTTGGTGACCGATAAAGCGATGCAAACTCCTTATTTTTTGAAAACTAATGTCAAGAAATAGTGTTTACCTAATCATGACATTTATGCACCGCAAGAACTTTGCTTATCGTGTTAAAATCGATCCGGGGCCCTGACAGTGGAACAGTGATCGTAGTGCGAACATGATTTTTTTTTTTTGATTTTTTTTTACATAATCATAAACACTACACACTATTATAAAATTATACTCATTTAAAAGCATATTATCTCTTCTTTCCAGTGATCTATAGCTTAACACATTTAATTCAGTTTTATATATCAATATCAAGGGTTGTTTGAGCCCACCATGCTCCAAAACAATGCTAGCCAATGTTAATTCAGCCAACAGAAGTGAGGCTTGTTGCTGTTTATTTAGCGCTACTAGGGTTAACCTTAGCCGGGAAAAGCGAGTGCTCTGACCACTGAGCTATCCTATCGCCTTAAATAGATAATATAACCTGAATAAACTAAAAAAATAGTTTCCCGCAGAGTTTTAGGATAGCTCAGTGGTCAGAGCACTCCCTTTTCCCTTCAACCTAAGGTTAAGCAGCATTGCATTTGGTTACCACGTAGATGGGTGACCATTTGCACGCTTTGGCTTCAGTACAGTTCCCCCAGCTGTAAATGGGTACCTACCCTCTTTAGGGTCAGGAAAAGTATGGCAGTGAGGAAGAAAGAGGAGATGGGCACTGCCCTCAATACGCTAGCCCCTGGAGAAGCTGAGGTCACTGTCATCTTGCTTCCCAATGACCGCATAGGTTATGGGAACGCCTTTATTTTGATCTCTTACTCTTACTTTGATCTCAAGATAATGACTGTTCATGTTTACCAGCAAATACTTAGGACTCTTTCTAGCCAGTTTCAGCTATAGAGTAGAGCTAAACAGAAGCCACTTGTATTGAGTATGTATTCTGCCTACTTCTTCTTTTTATCATTCTTATCATTACTATTATTCTTACTTAGTTTATTTTCAACAATCAAAGAAAGAAAGAAACAAAATAAATCTGATTCATTAGCAGCTGAATTAGCTTTTCAGGTTTCGCTCTGTAACTGATCTTGATTTCACAAATATCAATTTTCCCCAGCAAAGAACAGGTTAAATATCATGGTTAACAAAACAACTTCATCTTTTTCGTAACCACTTGACGGACGCTGTAGCCAAGTGGTTAAGACAGTTCAACTTCAAACCAATGAGTCTATGAAGTCGTGGGTTTGAATCTCGGCAGCATTTGGTGATAGAAGGGAAGGGATTTCTACCATCTCCCAGGTCAACTTCAAGTGCAGACCTTCCAGTGCCTTAATTCCTTTGGTGTGCTACGCATGCAGAAGATCAGATATGTACATTCCAGATCCCGTAATTCATGTCAGCGTTTGGTGGGTTACAGAAACACAAACATACCCGGCATACAGCCCTGAAGTCAGAATGCAGCGGATAGTGGGTAACAACGGTCGCCAACATAAAATCTCTCCATGGGTGAACCTTGGAACTCTAGCACGGTGGGCAAAAATGGTTACATACACAAAAATCTCACCAGTGCCGAACCTTGGAACTCAAGCCGAGAAACGAAAACCCAAAAAAATCACCACAAGACACGCACAAATAACACCAAAAAACAAACCAGGAACAAGCTCTCTCCATCCGAGGAGCACTGACCATTTCTTGGCGCTGCAGGGGTTGATCATGTACTCATCCTTGTTGGCCGTCAACATGTGGTTGCCGTTCTCCATTTCCGGGTTGTTGGCTACGATCTTCGCCCCGCATTTCTCAGAGGCGAAGTTCACCCTCAGCTTCTGACTGTTGACGGCCACGGAGGCGTGGGGGTCCCTCTGGCTTATCACTGTCAAAGCCAAAATCAAATCTGGCTTGTCAAAGTCAAATCTGGCTTGTCAAAGTCAAATCGGACATCACTGTCAAAGTCAAATCTGGCTTGTCAAAGTCAAATCTGGCTTATCACTGTCAAAGTCAAATCTGGCTTATCAATGTCAAAGTCAAATCTGGCTTATCAATGTCAAAGTCAAATCTGGCTTATCGCTGTCAAAGCCAAATATACACATACACACATACATTTTCTCTCTCTCTCTCTCTCTCTCTCTCTCTCCTCTCTCTCTCTCTCTCTCTCTCTCTCTCTCTCTCTCTCTCATATACACGCAAACCCCTTCATGTATGGGCCAATGGCCTTTTTGTGAATAAATCATTCGAGTTCAAGTTCTCTCTCTCATACACGCACTCTCTCCGTCTGTCTATCTGTCTGTCTGTCTCACTCACTCTCTCTCTCCTCTTTTCATTCCCTTTCTCCTACCAACTACCGCCAGCCAGCCCTCACCTTGTTTGACTTTCTCGTTCTCTCTCTCCAGCTCCTCCTCCAGCACTTTCTTCCTCCACTCGCCGAACGTCTGGAAGTCCTCCGACAGCTCCTTCACCCCCGCTCCTTCTTCCTCCGTGACCTTGTCCGAGGTCGACAAGGGGTCAGGGTCGTCCACCATCATGCCCCCTGACCCCAGGGCCAAGGAGGGAGGGGGCTGTTTCGCGGGGGGCTGGATGGGGAGGGGGTCCTCTTGGCTGGACGCGGGCTTGGCGTCGGGGCTCGGGGATTCCACCTGCGTGGTGTGGGGGGTGGTGGTGGTGGTGGCGTCTCGGGCAGGGGGGGGCTGCGTCGGGGCTTCCGAGGAGCTGAAACACGACAGCGAGACCAATCCAGTCCAGTCCAATCCAATCCATTCTAATCCAATCCGGTCTAATCCAATCCGGTCTAATCCAATCCAGTCTAATCCAATGCAGTCCGGTCTAATCCGATCCAATCTCGTTGTTTAGAGCCCCCTGCCGGATGACCGCAGAGGCCCATATCGGGGCTGTTTTGTCGCTTCGCCAACTTTTCAATCTCAGGTTAAAATATGTGTAAGTATATATATGTGACAGATTTAAACCGGGGTATAAAACCGACTCTACTAAAACAGAGAAACAGAGAGAGAGAGTATGTGTGTGTGTGAGTGTGAATAGGTTTTCATTTTAACATCTATCCACTAAAAGGGATATTAGACAGAAATGTGTGTTTATTTTTATTATTATTTTTTTTTATTCTTTTATTTCGAAGATAATGAAATAAGCACTTATGTGCTTTTTTACATCCAGTCCCCGTGTGTATGCGGTTTTGTAAATTCTGTCATCTGTTCCCACCGGCACACAATGGCCTACTCTTCCGAAAAGCAGAACAGGATTTAATGTGTGCGCAAGATGTTTTGCGTGCGTTCGCACTTGGGGCCTCAGTTTATAGTCTCATCCTAAGGACTTTTGGGGAGAGTGGAGTCTGCACTGATGTTAACTCCAGGGGAAAATATCCCCTTGAACAGGAATCGAACCTGGGTCGTCAGATTGCGATGTGTGTGTGTGTGTGTGTGTGTGTGTGTGTGTGTGTGTGAGACAGAGAGACAGAGACAGACAGAGAGAGTGAGAGCAAGTGCAAGTGTGTGCACAAGTGTATGTTTGAGTAGCTATCATATGCACAAAAGTGCACGCCAGATAGTGAGTATGCATGTTGTGTATGAATTCAAAAGTCCATTGTAGTGCTACAGGTAGTGTAAATATACATATACGCATGTATACATGCTCATATTTACAGTAGTGTAAACATATATATATGCATGTATATGCGCTCATATTTTTTCAAGCTAAAACTGTCCTTGCCATCTGTTACAAATAAAACACTTATTTACATACGACTTAAACCCCACCCCCAAAAACAAATGCTGAACTATGAATGCACAGTATTACCAATAATCATATGACATGCCACAACTGTACTGGTATGCTATCTGTCACAATATTATTCTGTTTCAATACTTACATGCACACACAAACGTGAAGTGTGTGTGTGTGTGTGTGTGTGTCTGTCTGTCTGTCTGTTTGTCTGTCTCTGTCTCATTCTCTATCTGTCCTCAGTCTGTCTGTCTGTCTGTCTCTCTGTCACACACACACACACAGAAAAAACAACAAAGTAATACTAAGCAACTCCTCCCCCTCCCTCCCTCCCTACACACACCACACACACACACACAACACACACACACACACACACACACACATCATAAATAAAAGAATTTGTTTTAAATGCACACTATTATTTTTTGCCTCTTTCTCCTCAATCCACCTAACTCCAACAGATACAACAGGATTTTCAACATTCCTGCGTCATTTTCTCCAAGACTGTATATATGTATACACCATGGGTGAGCAAAGTAATAATATCAGGTGGTCAGATATACATACTGACCTAGGAGATTGATCATTTAAAATAAAATCCCCATCTTTTAAAACTCAATCCACCAAGGCACAGCCAAGATTCAAACCCACAACCTTAAGAAGAAAGGTGGCAAGACGGTTAAGATGTTCACCTGCCAGACAAGTAAACCGTGAGGTTTTGAGTTTGATTCCAGCCTTGCCCTTTCTTCCCAGTTTGACAACAACAAAAAATTGACCTGAATATCGAAGTCCTAAAACTCTAAAACAAAAAGAGACCTTAACCATGCACACCGACCACAAAAAAGACCTTTATCTCCCCCCCCCCCCCCCCCCCCCCCAAAAAAAAAAAACCAAACAACCCAAACCCTTTACCTTTCAAGAAAAACAAAAAGACCTTTACCTTCAAAACAACAACAAAAAGACCCTTACCTTTAAAAAAAACACCAAAAAACCCCTTACCTTTCCCCAAAAAACCCCCACCAAACAAAAAAGACCCTTTACCTTTCAAAAACACAAAAAAGACCCTTTACCTTTCCCCCCCAAAAAAAAGACCCTTTACCTTTCAAAAGAACAAAAAGACCCTTTACCTTCCCAAAAAAAACAAAAAAGGCCCTTTACCTTTCAAAACAAAAAAAGACCCTTACCTTTCAAAACAGGAAAAAAGACCCTTTACTTTTCAAAACACAAAAAGACACACACACAAAAAGACTGTTACCTTTAAATAAAAACAAAAAAGACC
Source organism: Rapana venosa (assembly GCA_028751875.1). Taxonomy (NCBI): domain Eukaryota; kingdom Metazoa; phylum Mollusca; class Gastropoda; order Neogastropoda; family Muricidae; genus Rapana; species Rapana venosa. Next base: position 31,674,901 of record CM054167.1, on the reverse strand, counting down.
CTTATCTTCAAAACAACAAAAAACCAACAAGCTCACAAAAAAAGACTTGTCACCTTTAAACACAAAAAAGACCCTTACCTTTCAAAAAAAGCAACAACAAAAAAGACCCTTACTTTTCACAAAAAAACTTACCTTTCACACACACACACAAACAAAAAAACAAGAAAACAAAAACAAAAAAGACCCATACTTTTCACACACACACACACACAAAAAAGACCCATACCTTTCACACACACAACACACACACCAAAAAGAAACAGACCCTGACCTTTCCTGGCTTTGCAGGGGGGCGATGGACGCCTCAGGCAGGACACTCACGCCCGGCACCATTCTCACAGCCTCAGCACCACCACCTCCAGAACCCTCCTGCTCCTCCGCACCACCCACACCCACCACACCCGCACCATCGTTCACCGCTACATCTGCCGGGCCGGCCTTGGGGTCAGGGGTCGTCACCGTCGCCGCTGCCGTCGCACCGTTGACCTGCGAACCTTTCTGGGGCACGTGGGGGTCCTCCTCTTTTGGCGCCTTGGAGAGCAGGAGGGTGGACTGGTCCACACTGCGACCACACCAGGACAAGACGATTAACAGCAGGATGTGGATGATCCGCTCTCTCACCGGCGCCACCAGTCGATACCGTTTGGCGGTCATTTCACGCAACGTTTACGGAGTCAGTCTCGCTGTTTCTGATGTGATATTTCTTTTGGGGGGTCAGAAGAAGCCTACATCGGCATCAGTAGGATAGGGAACGGGTTTTGACTAGTAAATCTGTGATAAGTGTTCGAAAGGTAAGCGATATTTTATACTGCCGGGATGTGCTGAGAGATCTGAGGGTGGTTGTTTTTGTTTTTTTTTAAAGTTTTCCTCCCAACTTTTTTTCAAGAAGGAACGTGACAGACAATGAGAAGCTGTCGATGATACGCAGCTGTTATGATTCTTTTCAACTCCCAAAAATGTGTATGTCCCGGTTTTGGTTGGGTTGTTTTTTTTTTACAGTTGTTTTCTTGATACAAAGTAAGTTGTCTTGAAGTTTACTGTAAATCTTGAGAACACTTTTTTCCGACTGACTGACTGAATTATAATTAGTAAGCACATTAACTTTCGTTGATATCAATAAAACAGTCGGTTACAATCTAAGTTCCAATAAATTTTCACATGTAGATAACGAGAGTGAGATTCACACATATGACAGTTACTGCTGAACTGAAACGAATGAAATGAGCCGGTCTCTGGCTTAAGTATCTCCTTTCACCTACTTCTGACTAATCTCCGGAGATATCTTCTCAACCAAGTGACATCACTCCACTGCAGGGTCAAAAGATAACTGAGATCCCATTGTCCCTTACTTTTTAATTTCTTCTTAATTTTATTTCTTCTTGCCTTGTTCCGTTTAACTCTCTTGTCTGAAAGAAAGTGACTGTTCATTCATTCACTTAATGATTCAGTATGTACACTGTTTACAGCCTAGCCAACTACCAGGGCCGTATCACTATCAGCGCCGACACCACATCAACGCCGATGACGAATTTTTTATTTTTAAATAGACAGAGACTGAACAGTGAGATATAGGATACTGCTGACAAGTTAAAACCTCTATGGCCAAAAACCAGGATGAAGATGCGCAACCTAACCGGATAAAAATGTACTTTCCCCTTCAGAAGCAAACACCCTACAATGCCCCAAAAAGGATGTATAAAACCAAATGTTTATGGTTAATGTGAAAAAGTTTTTGACAAGTTTGCTTAAAAACTACAAACCAGGGGTTTGAAACAAAAAGAAGTGGGGGGGGGTATAGGTTTTAATTAACCCATCAATTCCAAAAGCTTGAAAAAGAAATGGACTTTCTCCAAAAATTCAGGTTCTAAATTTGTGACATACCACAATTTTTGTAACCTAAGTTATATTCAAAGATGTTGATTCCTCTAAAAACAAAACAATAAATAAAATTCCAGTTCTAAACTCATAACATATCAGTACAATTTTGTAACGAAAGTGAAAATCAAGCTGTAAGCTGAAGCACTCAGCGCAAATCCTGCTAGTCTAGCAACCGACTGACACACACAAGCCTGTCTATATAGACTATCCTCAATGGCTGACTACGAGAAGAGAAAACAGTCTTTTATACTGAATAGATTCTGTTCACTACTTACTTACTTACACACACACACACAGCTTGTGTCTACTTATGAACGGAGATCGACGAATGATTTACACAGCATTTTTAATAAACTAGACAATACACCACTCCACAAAAACCCACACTATAACACAGGCACAATGTATTCACTAAACACACACATATACACACGCGCGAATGAAGATGAAAAACAAGGCACCAGCGTAAGCACACATGATTATAGGACTTCATTACAGTATCACTTTTAACAGAAACTTTAATTATCGTGCGCAGTCTGAAACGCTCTTGTTGTCAGCATTTTGTTTCACAGCTGTGGCCTTTGTAGGCGATCACCATTTCACAGAGACGGGGGTTGGGGTTTTTTAAACAAACATGCCGAGTGCACTATTGCAAAACTAAGCCATTTCTGCTCATGAGAACTAGTTCAATGTCACACGCCAAAATTGTTTCTGGTAGTGGATACTGAGGATTTCGACGTTATTGGTTTTTTATGTTTTTTTTCTTAAAGATGTCTGAGGGACATTAGAATGCATACATGTATGTTGTTGTTTTTTAAAGTTAAAAGTACTTTTCTTTTATTCTTATACTGGGGTAGTCAGGAAACGTTTCACTTTTATTTCTTACTGACTAGACAAAACACTTGACGTTCTAAACAAGTGAATTCTTTTCTTTTCTTCTTTTTTTTTTTTTTAAACGAAACTTTATTAAGTTCATAAATCTCTTACTGCTCTTTCACTCAAAAAAGTGTTTCTTTTCCTCTCTAGAAAGATCATTTCATTAGAATGCGGAATCCTGTGAACAAAAAAAAAAATTTTCCTTTTCTAATTCATGCTCATGCTGATTATAATATTATATTTATATAAATATGAGATTCTCAACTGAAAGACACACTCCTCTTTTCCGTAGAAAATAGTATTTATATTTTCGTTTTCTATTTCATGCTCATACTGATTTTATTCACATGAGATTCTCAACAAAAAGACAAGAGTCCACTTCCCTGTAGAAAACAAGTATCATTCAGAGGGCCTTCTCTGCCACGTCAGCTAACCACTCATCTGACGCGTCTCTCAAGGCAACAGCAGTATCATCCCTTGCTGCAATCCTCTCACCACCTTCCTCCTTGTTACACAACTTCCACATGGGGATGCCGGGGGGACTGTCAGTATCAACAGCATCCCCACCTTCTGAAAATTCTGTGCTAGCAATTCCCTCTTTTCTATCCCTCTCTATCTTTCTGCCATGTTCTTTTTCTTCTTGTCACCTCCTTCCTGTCTATTTTCTGTCTTCTTGGTCTATTCCCCTGCCTTATTTTTTCCAGAAAGGCTTAAAAGATTTTTTCTCCCATGCCGAAGTCAGATGTGCTGGGCCTGACTTGTCAGGCGCTTAACGGCAGCGCAACGCATTTTCGCTCATATGACAGATAACAGTAGTTGCTGTATGAGCGTTCGACGAAGAAGAAGAAGAATGATTTACAGTGGAGTGGAACACCTGTCAAAACTTCTGAGTTTCAATTCATGTTCAGTAACCATATTCTTTATATATATATATATATATATATATATATATATATATATTTTTTTTTTTTTTTTTTTTTTTAATTCTAGAGAAACTGAGAAGACCCAATCATTGGGATGTATGTGTAATGTACCACAAAACGCTCCTAAAAAAGACAGGTTTTCTGATATCATGAATAGTCTGGATCAAAAACATCTTTCACTGAAATAACTTTTAAAACAGAGTAACAAAATCACTTTTGAAAGGAACGGCTCCGAAGAAACAAAAAAAGCACACACACACACTAATTTTGGATCAGACGCTGCTTGTGCAGTGAGAGCCTTATACTGGCTCTCAATGTAGATTTGCACAACCTTTCAATGAACACACACACACACACATCTGCTGCCTGCAGCTTGTTCATCGTTGTTAATAGATTCTCACTTTACTACCCACCCTGTCTCCGCACATCATATCCAAGCATGATTTATTTTACAACCATAAAGCAAAAGATCAATAATTTATTTAAGCCGAGGGGATGAAAACTGAATCTAAGTGCTAAAGCCACCATCCTGTACACAAATTGGGCATATGACGTGACGTGGGATGTGGGACATGGGATAGCTTGGTGGTTAGCGTGATGCGCTTGTGATCTGCTGACCCAGGTTTGATTCCCTTTCAAGGGGATTGTTCCTCTGGAGTTAACATCAGTGCCGACTCCACTTCCCCAAAAAGTCCTTCGATGAGACTATAAACCGAGGTCCCATGTGCGAACACACAGAGAACATCTTGCGCACAACATTAAAGCCTGTTCCGCTTTTCGGAAGAGTAGGCTACCATGTGCCGTGAGAACGGATGATAAAAATTTTAAAACGGCACACACACGGGGACTGGATGTAAAAACAAAAAGCATACGTGTGCTTATTCCATTATCCTCAAAATAAATAAATAATATGCTTGCTATCACCACTCCTTGACTTAGGCCTTCAAGAAAAGGAAAAGGCATTTGATTACAGGGCTAGTTTTGGTGAGAGAGAGAGAGGGAGAGAGGGAGAGAGGCTAGGAGCGGGGCTGACGAACATAACAATGATGGAAAACGGTGTGCCAGACACAGAAATGCACAAAGACTGACGACACTGATAGAGAACAGAACAAGAAAACAGAGACAGACAAAGAGAAGAGAGAAAGAGACTTTATTGTTTATTTTTATTTATTTTATTTATTCTATCGAGGATAATGGAATAACCACTCATGTGCTTTTTTACATCCAGTCCCCGTGTGTATGCGGTTTTGTCAATGTTGTCATCTGTTTCCACTGGCACACAATGGCCTACTCTTCCAAAACACGGAACAGGATTTAATGTGTGCGCAAGATGTTCTGCATGTGTTCGAACACGGGGCCTCGGTTTATAGTCTCATCTGAAGGACTAGATATATAAGCAGCACGAACAAATATATACATATATATATTATAGATAGATAGATAGATTGATAGATAGATAGATAGATAGATAGATAGATAGATAGATAGATAGATAGATAGATAGATAGATAGATAGATAGGTAGGTAGATAGATAGACACAAACACACAATTATATGCAGTGTTATTTTACTATTTTAAAGAAATAACTTTATGAAATAAGCAATGGTGTTAAAACCAGCCACACACACACACGCACACACAAGCGCACATACACAAGCATACACACACACACAAGCATACACACACACACAAGCATACACACACACACATGAACACACACACTCACGCATACACACACACACTCACACACACACATGAACAGACACACACACACACACAAGCATACCCACACGCACACACACAATCTATTTTGTTTAGCATCATTGCTGTTTATAACTGTTAATGTCCTAGTTTTTATGTTTAGTTTGATCTTCTCTATATTACTGGATTCCTTTAATTCTCTTATGTCTGATATCACTGCCACCCCCACCCCCCCACCCCCTCCACTCACACACATGCGCAAGTGTATGTATATGATATATAATATGTGAACATGTGCTACCTTTACTAGGATTCGTTTCATTTTTATTTCTCTATAATCTTTGCGTTAGTTTTGTTCAATGCTCTATACAAGATTGCTTTCTTTGATATCTAGTATCACACTTTTGATGATTGAAAAAGATCATACATATACAAGCATAAAAGTGCGCATACAAGCACACACACACATGTGTGTGTGCTTCATTCATATGAAGACTTAACAGTCAACAGAATGACTCTTGCTCTCTCTTACTCTCTCACTCTCTCATGCAAACATATTCATGCAAATCCTGCAAACTAGAGCCAAAAGTGGCATTTGCAATTTAAATAAATACACCATGTACAAACACGCCTCTGAATTTAACAATTCTAATTTCATGATTGCTGCAAAGACCATTACAACAAAAACAAAACAAAAAAAGGAAAGGAAAAAAAATCAAGAATGTGAAATAACTTTATCAGATACACATCAACATTTTTTTATATTTAGGTACATACATATACATACACACAGACATATATATATATATATATATATATATATATATATATCACACTGTGTTTCAAGCACACATGGTTAACAGGTATGAAATCCAAATTTCTGTCTGGTCATTAACTATAAATCACGACAACAATAAATACAGTATACTTCGCATCAATACAGATATAATAAGCTTAAAAGGACCAACTTATAAATCTCTAGATGTATTCACAGAACTGATTTTAATTAATATCATCATTTTCACAGACTATCGTTATTCAACAGCAGACTTCAGAACTGTACAGAGCTCATTAACTTTAGCTACAGACCTGTCAGTTTCTTTTTGAGGTTCTTGTTGCTGCTGCTGCTGTTTCTGCTGCAGCTGCTGTTGTTGTTGTTGCTGCTGCTGCTGCTGCTGCTGCTGTTGATGGTGTGGCTGCTTCAGCTGTTGTGGTGTCTGCTGCTGCTGCTGCTGGGTTTGATGCTGCTGTTTGGGCACTGGTAAGTGGGGGACCTTTCCCTCTTCCTTCTTCCCTTCCTTCACACTGTCAGGCCCGCTCCTCTGGCTGTCTCCATCCTGTTCACATCATCACAACACATCGTCATTCATACACTCATACTCATCGCAGAACCATGGTCACCACATCTGCCATCCTCCATGATGATAGTTAGTGCTTCAAAAACACAGCGATAAATGTAACATTAACACACTCTCATTGACACACAAAAAACACAAAGACACATATAGCACGAGCCATTACTGCTTAATGGTACCATTACATGTGCCTAACATCACGTTATGACCCATCACAGTCACAAACCAAGATTAGAAGTATGACACTCCGTACATCTAACTCTTGTCAGTATATTACGCCATATGATATATAACAAGCCGGGGGAAGGGAGGGGGGAGGGGGGGTAGCACAGAGTGCAGAGTACCTTAGCTTTTACATCACAGTCATCACAGGCACGGGGCAGCTCAGTGGTCAGAGCACTCACTTTCCCCCAGCCAATGTTAAGCAGCATCCAGCATGGTTACTAAGTAGTGGATGGGTGACCGTTTGCATGCCTAGGCTTCAGTACAGTTCCCCCAGTTCACCCAGCTGTAAATGGGGCACTTCACCTGCCCTCTTTAGGGTCAGGGAAGGTAAAGCAGCGAGGGAGAGGAGATGGGCGCCGCCCTCAGTATGCTGGCCCCTGGAGGAGCTAAGGTCCCAAGGACTGCATAGGTTATGGGAACAACTTGGGCTTTACCTTTCACCTTTACCATTTACACTATCCACATTATTGTGCTACAACTAACAAACTGAAACCAAACAAACACGTATACAAACAAACCCAAATAAAAACAAAACAAACAAAATGGAAAGTGGCAAAACCGCTAAGGCGTTCACCTGCCTAACAAGTAAACCAGGAGGTTGTGGGTTCCATTTCCCAGCCTTGCCCAGTTTGACATGAAAATCAAACTACATGTCAAAGTTCTTTAGATGAGACTATATGTATATGTATATATATCTATATATATATCTATATCTGTATGTGTGTGTGTGTGTGTGTGTGTGTGTGTGTGTGTGTGTGTGTGTGTGTGTGTGTGTGTGTGTGTGTGTGTATGTATACCAAAGCCCTGTGTGTGAATGCACACAAAACACCTTGCACACACGTAAAAAAAACCTATTCCACCTTTCCAAAGAGTAGGCCATTTCATGCAAGTAGGAACAGATGACAAAATTGTTATTAAAAGAAAACGCATGTACACAGGTATCGTGTTTAGACTTTAGGTACCATCACAAAGTTGGAATGCCGATAACTTTTTTTTTTTTTTTTGTTTTTTTTGGGGGGGGGGGGGGGGGGGATGGTCACATATAATTATGCAAAAATCTCACTATTGGTAAATCTTGCAGCTCTGGCCAAGAGAAAACAAACAAACAAACAGACAAACCAAACACCTACACCCCAACCCTCTCCCACCCCACCTGCAAAATCACCTGTATAAATGTATGCAATCTGTTCAGCATCTGATGAATCATTAGCAACAAACAGGAGCCCACATTGTGAATATGATTATGAATCACTATGATGATTAAGACGAGCACAATCAATCTGATGCATCATCATTGATTGATTGAACCATGCAGAGTCAGGGACTGTCGACATCTAAGGGTAACATTCATGAACAAAACATACTGCATGGTAGGCTAAAAAAAAAAAAACCAACAACACACAGAAATACACACACACACACAGACACACATGCGCGTGCATGTGCACACACGCACACACACATATGTGCGGGCACACACACACAAACACACACACACACACACACTCTCACACACATTTCTTCAAAGCTCCAAGATTATTTCCCTGGAAACAACATCAACAATAACGATAATAAATCCCATCACATGCCAGCCACAGGTACTGAGGTAGTACACTCCACAGTCACTCTAAGTACTACACTTTTGTGACTTTGTCACCCTCTGCTTTGCATATTTTTCACCAACACCCCACAACACCATCCCTACGTTAAGGAAAAGAACCCCTCTTTCCCAGTACATGGCACTGTGTGCATGCACATTCGTATGCTATCGAAACCCCAGTAGTGGGTGATACCGAGGAAAGGGCTAGTAGATGGTTGGTTACCCTATAGATAGCAGGTTACCAGTAAGGAAAAGGTTAAAATGTAAAAAGTTTTCAGTGCAGTCTAGCCAAGTCTCAGAGGGCCTGTTGTATAGGTGTGTGTGTGTGTGTGTGTGTGTGTGTGTGTGTGTGTGTGTGTGTGTGGTGTGTGTGTGTGTGTGTGTGTGTGTGTGTGTGTGTGTGCCATCCAAACCCACCGGCAACCATTACAAAAACTGGTCAGTCCACTCCTTCATGAAAGAATGATGAAGGTTGTGTTGTTGTTGTTTTTATGGGGTTACCCCAAGACATAGGTTTGCATTATAAATACGGGACCTTAGTGTAGACTCTAAATTTCAAAGACTGGCAACAGAAAGGTAGTCAGGACCACTGAGGTAAACTCAAGAGGGTGAAGAAATAAAAATCCCTCAACCTTAGCAGTTCACCTGAACCTTGAACACACACCCTTTAGATCACGAATCCCGTCATCTAACCGGTCACTGAGCTGTTCCATCCTTTATAGTTGAATGCATGCCCCTATCCCACTTATGAGACTATAATTATAAACCAGAGCATTGAAGTTTTTAAACAAAAGTTTGCTGCGATAATAAGCACTCTGATCTGCACTGTGTATTGTAATTAATGTTCTGCACAACAACTTCGTGCCTGAAAAGATTATTTTGTTTCTCCCCTGTGGGGATGCCTTAGGGAAGGAGGAGGGCTATCAGTATAAATAGCATCCCCCACCTTCTGGAAATTCTGTGCTAGGAATTCCCACTATTCTATCGGACAGGTCTCTCTTTGTTTCTGCCTGGCTCCTTTCCTTCTTGTCAACCTCCTTGTCTGTTTTCTGCCTTCTTGGTCCATTTCACTGCCTTTTTTTTCTCCAGAAAGACTTGAAAAAAAGATAATTCTTTTCCATGCCAAAGTTAGATGTGCTGGGCCTGACTTGCAAGGTGCATAACAGCAGTGCAATGCTTTTTTGCTCATATGACAGACAACACTGAGCATTCAAAAAAGAAGAAAATCACTTTGTTTTCAAGAAAATCAGGCTTCAGTTTTTAAAACACTAGCAATGTTACCATACCTGGAATTTTTCCTCCAGTCAGTTCCTAACACAATATTTTGCACATATGAAGATTGAAGAGAAAACAGATTGGTAAAGAAAAAAAAAGATAAACATATATATCTGTTGTAACCTTATGCTCAGAACAGACTGCACACATGTGTGGTTCTAGATACTGTCTCAGCTTGATCTTAGCAACCATCGACTAGTAGTAGTAGTGTCCAGCCAAGACCACTACTCAAAGTCTTGGGAGGAAAAACAAGCACGCCTACAGATTGACTGCTCTTTCAGTTCTTCTTTATTTCAGACACATTCCCCTTTGTGTATAATGATAGTATATATGGAATTTGCAAGATACAGCGCTATACAAATTTCATTTATTATTATTATTATTATTAATCTATATAGCGCAAAATCTTCATTCTTGTAAAGCAAATGAATCAAAGTGCTTGCATTCAAATCATTCACACGCATACAACCGTTCATAAATAAGATTAACAAATCACACACACACACTGCATGCAGCGACATAAGGAACTGTCAACAATAACACTCATGATACGGACTATACTAATCTTAGAATGGTTAGAATAACAGAAGACTGCTGGAAAATTTATTTTGTATTTAAACCATTTTACAGTTGGTTTTGTTTTGTTGTGGGTTTTTTCTTGTTTGTTTTTTTGGCTGTTTTTTATTGGGGGGGAGGTGTTTTCTTTTCTTGTTTTTTAATTTTGCACACACTTTAAATTTTGACAAAACTCATAAAATCTGAATTATAAAAATCATGCATTGATTTCCAACGACACTGTAAGGGGTAGGGGGGGGGGGGGGGGGGGGGCATTGTTTTTCTTTAAATTTTAAGAATAAATGTAAGAATTTTTTTAAAACCCTTTTTCTTTTTGGCGTATAAAGAACATATGATATATCCCTTAAAATACTGTAGCCCATGACATCAACTTTACGCACATACATGTATATAATGCTGAAGTGCATGTCCCTGTTGTGCTCCCCAGACACAAGCTCTCCACGATGACGAACCTGATAAAAGCGATATTCTGATAAGATTGAAAGGGTGCGTCACATTGAGAAGACGCACATGTATACAGGTTAAACGATATGGGACCTTCTATCTCGAAATGAGTCGTGCTGCACCTTACCCACTTTTCCACTGAGAGGTTAATCTTAGACAGGTGGGGGGGCAGGTTGTCGATTTTGAGATTTAAATTGATTAATATACTAAAACGAATATGGAATAGCTTTCCTCTACCTTGTACCTTAAGGTGTTAATTTGTTTCCCTTTGCTTTAAAAACAAGGTTGAAAAACACCCACCCACCCCCTCATCCTGACTGCCTACTTCCATTCAAACTTCATCCATTTCTCAGTGTGTGTCTTTTTCTGGTGTCTAGCATTTCAATTTGTGGTAACTTTTCATAGACTTGTCTGATGTTCAATCTTTTTTTTAATTGAATAGGTTTTTATTTACATTATTAACATGTTAACAACTAAAATTGGACATCCAGTACAATGTGACTGACTCCTTATGTGGTGGAGGGTCACATATATGTGTGACCCTCCACCACATAATGAAGCGCATTGCACCAGAGGTCAGTTTTTTACTTATGGACATATTATAAATCTGCAATAAAATGGCTATTTGGTTAAAATAAACAAAACCAGATTGAATATGGGGCAATTCTATGAACAATTATTACAAATTAATGCTACAATGCGAGAAATGACAAAATGAGAAATTGAAAAGTTTAGCATCGTAAGAGGTGATCAGAACGAGGGCGTGAGTATTTTCATTTAAACGCATGTTAAAGCAAAAGGAAAACAAAGTTACGCCTTGACATTACACTACAGTATGACTTCTGTAAGGTAGAATAATGGCTATAGTTTTATAACCATAAAATCAAAATCCTGACCCCCTAACCCACCCCAACCTGCCTAAAATGGTTCCTAAGTGGGTCAGATGCAAAGCGACTCATTTCGGGACGGAGCGTCACATATAACAGATATATATCTGAGAATGATCTCTGATGGGCTGGTGATAATGCGGTGTACACTTCATACACCCACACCGTCATGATACAAAATCTACACTGCTAGTGCTCACTCAGACTTATTGATTTTTGCCGCACAACAGCAAGACTTAGAGGGAAAGGCGGGTAGGAATGACAAAGACCGTTATCAGCTGACAGAACAGAATGTGGGCAAGTGATGTGGTCTCCATTTGTGACATGACACTGTCTGGGTGTGCAATCGCTGTAGTCAGCCAGCGTCACCCTGTCTGTGTCGATAATTTGAAACCTACTAACTGACGCACAATGTAATGTTAAAAATGATGCTAATTGGCGATGAGTGCATCACTGCACGTAACTGATAAAAGGAACTTGGCAAATATGGAAGTGTGTGCATGCAATCTGACCTGTATGCGTTTTCAGGCTTTCTCACATGCACTTAATTGATAAACACACACACACACACACACACACGCGCGCACACACACTCTCTCTCTCCTTCAGATGAGACTATAAAACAAGGTCCCATGTGTCAATCTACACAGAACATCTTGCGCACAGTTTAAAACCTGTTCCGCTTTTTGGAAGTATTCTGGTGGGAACGAATGACAAAAATGACAAAACTGCATACACACGGGGACTGAATCATGAGTGAATGTAAAAAATTTTTAAAAGCACATGAGTGTTTATTTCGATCTTCAAAATAAAAGATTTTTTTTTTTTTTAAACACACACACCACAAATAGACACACTCAAACACGCAAAGACACACACAAAGACACACTAACACACACACACATGATACAAACCATAAACACTACAGTGAGCTAGAAAGTCTTTTTTCACATATATATCATTATATGAGGACGGGATAGCTCAGTGGTCAGAGCACTCGCTTTCTCCCAGCCAAGTTAAGCAGCGTCGAGCGTGGTTACCAGTTGGATGGGTGACCATTTGCGCGCCTTGGCTTCACTACAGTTCCCTCCCAGTTCACCCAGCTGTAAATGGGTACCTGTCCTCTTTAGGGTCAGGGAAGGTAAAGCAGCGAGGGAGAGGAGATGGGCGCCGCCCTCAATATGCTGGCCCTAGAGAAGTGAGGTCTCTGACGCCTCGCTCCCCTACGACCTTTAGGTTATGGGACTCCTTTACTTTACCTTTTACTTTATATCATTATATGCAATGCGTTAATGTGCTCATGAATGTATGAACTGAACTGAAGTGACAAACACTTGGACTGTCTTCATGTCAGAAACCCTGATTCAGCTGCCGTCAACAACAAAAAACAGCACACATGTACACAAATCCACTGTGATCTAAGGCACACATTTATTTATTTATTTATTCTTTTATATCAAGGATAATGGAATAAGCACTTATGTGCTTTCATACATCCAGTTCCCGTGTGTATGCAGATTTGTAAATTCTGTATCTTTTCCCACCGGCACACAATGGCCTACTCTTACAAAAAGCGGAACAGGATTTAACGTGTGCGCAAGATGTTCTGCATGTGTTCGCACACGGGGCCTCGGTTTATAGTAGTCTCATCCGAAGGACTTTTGGGGAGAGTGGAGTCTGCACTGATGTTAACTCCAGAGGAAAATATCCCCTTGAACGGGAATCGAACCCGGGTCATCAGATTGCAAGCGCAGTGTTCTAACCACTATGCTATCCCACACAAACATTCCCAGGTAAATCATTCACACACACAAATCCACACAAATTCACATCTGGTGGATCGGTGGTCTAGAGGTAACGCGCCTGCCTAGAAAACAAAAAGTCCTGGTTAGAAGTGTGCAGTGGTTCGAACCCCGTTTGGACCAGAAACTTTTCCCCCATCCATTAGACCATGAGTGGTGGTCTGGGTGCTAGTCTTTCAGATGAGACAATAAAACTGAGGTCCTGTGTGTTACACAAAATTATTTAGCGCATGTATGCAAAACATCTTGCCGCACACATTAAATCCTGTTCCGCTTTTCATAAAGAGTAGGCCATTGTGTGCCGGTGGGAACAGATGACAAATTTTACAAAACCGCATACACACAGGGACTGGATGTAAAATATAAAAAAATTTTAAAGCACATGGGTGCTTATTCCATTGTCCTTGATATTAAAAAAAAAAATTGTTATCTGAGCGCTTTAATTTGTTGCTTTACAAGATTCAGCGCTATATAAATTCCATACATTATTATTTATTATTATAAAAGGATCCATGGCAACAAGAGAGTTGTCCTTGGTAAAAATTCTTTAGAAAAAAAACCACTCTGAGAGGGAAACAAATACAGTTGCAAACCAGGAAAAAAAAAATGTTAATAATGGGTGGCACTGCACATGTGGCGATAAGCTCTCCCCCAGGAAGAGCAGCCCGAATTTCGCGCAGAGAAATCTGCCGTGACTTAAAATGGTATAAATAAATAAATATGATCCAAGACACACATTCCCAAGAAAGCCATTCACATACACAACCACACATACACACACACACAAATAAAAAAACCAACAACAAAAAGCGACCAACACTCACATCTGAAGTATCAGCCGCCAATACTTTCCCAGCCTGCTCACCACTGAGGACACTCCCCCCACCAAGGTCGCTCCCCTTTTCAAGGTCACCTTGGGAGCCCGATTCCGTCTTGACCGGGTCGCGGCGACCATCACCTTGACCTACACTGTTAGGATTATCGGCCTTCGGCTGACGGTCAGCCAACTGTTGCTGTGGTTGTTGTGGCGGTTGTTGTTGTTGTTGGGGAGGGGACTGGTGGGGGGTGGGGGCGGTGGGGGTGGTGGTGGTGGTGGTGGAGGGGGGGACATTTTCACGCACAGAACTGCTGTGGTGGCTTGGCTGGCTGGCAGGGGGGCGTTGCTGCAGCTCTGGCTTTGACTGGGAATAATCAGCATTCTGGCATCTGCACAATTTTTTTTATAAGCATTCATTGAAGACACTGAGTTCTTAAAAGAAAAATCAACATTCTATTTTTTTTGTTTTTTTGTTCCTTGACTAGATTTTCAAGATCAAGACTTTATTTCAAGAAAAAAAAACCAAGGGGTACATGAAATTTGACAAAACCACAACTTGGCGGATGTGGGCATGTGAAAAATGCTCACAACACAAAATTCATTCCAAAATGAAGACCACAAATTATGGACATGAAGAGTAAAAGAGCATTTATAATACAGGACAGGTATGATAAATCAACATGCTTGGATATACATGTATCAACAATCAATTGCACTCTCTCTCTCTCTCTCTCTCTCTCTCTCCTCTCTCTCTCTCTCTCTCTCTCCTCTCTCTCTCTCTCTCTCAGCATATCACATGCAACGCAAAGGCATCTATAAGCACACACACACACATACATACACGAGCGCATGCGAACACCTATGACAAAGAAGAAAAGTTCCTTCACTATACAGAATATTCCTAACCCTAACCCTGCCACCTTTCTTATACTACTACTACTACTACTACTACTACTACTACTACTATATATGGAATTTATATACCGCTGAATCTTGTAAAACAAACAAATCAAAGCGCTTGCACTCAAATCATTTACGCGCATGCAACTTTCCTCAAATATAATAAATAACATATTTCAAATTTATGCACGTCTTTGACATATGATGATAACAGATATAATGCATTGATGGGGAAAAACAATACTGGTTTTAAAAAATAAAGAAAAGAAAGAACAAGAAAACGGATTTTACTTGTGAAATGCATATAATTTCACAATGAACAATTGTTGTGTACTTACTGACTAATTCATTGTCTGCACAAGCACACAAGTCAGCTACCACCTGTTTTTTTGTTGTTGGTTGTTGTTGTTTGTTTGTTGTTGTTTTTTTTGGGGGGGTTGGTGTGTGTGTGTGTGTGTGTTTTGTGTGTGTGTTAGTGTGTTGTTGTTTTTTGGGGGGGTCAGTTACCATCTCTAGATTCTTTTACATTTTTGCCTTGTTTTCTTTTGAATTATGTCATAACTGTGAGCTAGTATGCATGCAATCGTGTGTGTGTGTGTGTGTGCCTTCAATTTTACATCTGTTCACTTTAAGTGATATTAGACAAGAGGGGGGGAGGGGGAATGGTGAAGTGAGGGCTTTAGAGCAAAGAGATAAGTGCTGGTATTCAAAGATTTCATGTATGTCTAAATTCTGATTCCAAACAATACAAACAAATATGTTGCAAAAACATGGCAAAGAAACGCAAATAGAACAAAAACACAGAATTGAACACTATACTAAAAGCAGAACCTGTACAAATGCAAATCAATCAGAAAGTAAAACTATTACAGTCTCATGGCGTACTTTACAAAAAAGAAATTACTGGAGACCGCATCAGCAACAGTGCTATCTTGAAAGAGGGGTGTGTGTGTGTGTGTGTGTGTGTGTGTGTGTGTGTGTGTGTGTGTGTGTGTGTTGTGTGTGTGTGAGTGAGTGTGAGTGTGTGTGTGTGTGTGTGTGTGTGTGTGTGTGTGTGTGTGTGTGTGTGAGTGTGAGTGTGTGTGTTAATTTTGTGTGTGTGTTGCATGTGTGTGTGTGTTGTGTGGTGTGTGTGTGTGTGTGGTGTGCGTGTGTGTGTGTGTGTGTGTGTGTGTGTGAGTGAGTGTGAGTGTGTGTGTTAATTTTGTGTGTGTGTCGCATGTGTGTGTGTGGTGTGTGTGTGTGTGTGTGTGTGTGTGTGTGTGTGTGTGTGTGTGTGTGTGTGTGTGTGTGTGTGTGTGTGTGTGTGTGTGATGTGTGTGTGTTGTGTGTGTGTGTGTGTGTGTGTGTGTGCATGTTGCATGTGTGTTGTGTGTGCATGTTGCATGTGTGTGTGTATGCGTGTGTCTGTGTGTGTTGTGTGTGCATGTTGCATGTGTGTGTATGCGTGTGTGTGTGTGTTGTGTGTGCATGTTGCATGTGTGTGTGCTTAGATTAGTTTCTTAGTTTCTCAGTTTGCTTTCCTACATAAAACAGACACTTTTTTGAGTCCTTCAGATGACACTTTAAACCAAGACACTGTGTGTGAACGCAGGCAAAACCTGTTCCGCCTTTAGGAGGAGCAGGCCGCTTCATGCTGGTATGCATGGATAACAAAAAAATTTTAAATGCATGCACACAGATGTTGTGTAAATTTGACATGATCCCCAAAGTTGGAATGTGGCTACATTAGTGGTTCGTTGGGGAAGGGAGGGGGGGAGGGAGGGGGGAGGGGGGGAAGGGGGGAAGGGAACAGGGGGGGGGAAGGGAGGAGGGGAACGGGGGGGGGGGGGGGGGGAACAGTTGCATACAAGATATATATATTATATATACATGTATAAAATATGCAAAAATCTTACCACTGGCAAACCTCAGAGCTATAGCCAAGAAACGGAAAAAAAATCCTTTCTGTGTGTGTGTGTGTGTGTGTGCATGTTGCATGTGTGTGTGTATGTGTGTGAGTGTGTGTTGTGTGTGCATGTTGCATGTGTGTGTGTATGCGTGTGCGTGTGTTGTGTGTGGCATGTTGCATGTGTTGTGTGTGCATGTTGCATGTGTGTTGTGTGTGCATGTTGCATGTGTGTGTGTATGCGAGTGTGTGTGTTGTGTGTGCATGTTGCATGTGTGTGTGCATGTTGCCTGTGTGTTGTGTGTGCATGTTGCATGTGTGTTGTGTATGCATGTGTGTGTGTTGTGTGTGCATGTTTTTGTTGCATGTGTGTGCGCGCTTAGATTAGTTTCTTAGTTTCTCAGTTTGCTTTCCTATATATATAAAACAGACACTTTTTTGAGTCCTTCAGATGACATTATAAACCAAGATACTGTGTGCAAACGCAGGCAAAACCTGTTCCGCCTTTTGGAAGATCAGGCCACTTCATGCTGGTATGCATGGATAACAAAAAAATTTTAATGCATGCACACAGATGTCGTGTAAATTTGACACGATCCCCCAAGTTGGAATGTGGCTACATTAGTGGTTCGTTGGGGGGAGGGGGGAGGGGGACAGGGGGAAGGGGGAGGGGAAGGGGGAAAGGGGAGGGGGGAGGGGAAGGGGAAAGGGGAGGGGGGAGAGGGACAGGGGGTTGGGGGGTGGGGGGAAACAAGTGCATACAAGATATATATATATGCAAAAATCTCACCACTGGTGAACCTCGGAGCTATAGCCAAGAAACAAAAAAATCCTTTCTTTCTATGTGTGTGCGCGTGAGTGTGTGTGTGTGTGTGTGTGTGTGTGTGTATGTGTGTGTGTGTGTGTGTGTGTGTGTGTGTGTGTGTGTGTGTGTGTGTGAGTGTGTGTGTGTGTGTTTTTAATTTATTATTTATTTTATTTATTCCTTTATATTGAGGATAATGGAATAAGCACTCATGTGCTTTTTTACATCCAGTTCCCGTGAGTATGCGGTTTTGTAAATTTTGTCATCTGTTTCCACCGGCACACAATGGCCTACTCTTCCAAAAAGTGGAACAGGATTTAACGTGTGCGCAAGATGTTCTGCATGCGTTCGCACACGGGGCCTCGGTTTATAGTCTCATCCAAAGGACTTTGACGTTCAGTTCGATTTTTTTTGGTCAAACTGGGTAGCAAGGGCGAGGCTGGGAATCGAACCCAGAACCTCTGTGTGTGTGTGTGTGTGTGTGTGTGTATGAGTGAGTGTGTGTGTGTGTGTGTGTGTGTGTGTGTGTGTGTGTGTGTGTGTGTGTGTGTGTGTGTGTGTGTATGTGTGTGTGTGTGTGTGTGTGTGTGTGTGTGTGTGTGTGTGTGTGTGTGTGTCACTGTGTGTGTGGAACATGCACTACAATGTCGGCTGCACACAATGCAATACTATAGGCCAGATTATTGTCTCGTCCAAACACAGTTCTCTTCAAAGCACTCAGACCATTAGTGCGTTACTCATGGTCTGTTTACTCAGGAGTACTACTAGCGGTGGACCGTGAGAAGTCCACTGTCCAGTCCAGGACTGACTGGGATTTGGAATCTGGTTCAAGGCTCTCTCACTTTCCTTTGAGAGGAGTGCATGATTATAGTAATTAATATATTATCTCCAGATGCCTGAGAATGAGAGGAGAGAGAGAGAGAGAGAGTGAGAGAGAGAGAGAGAGAGAGAGAGAGAGAGAGAGAGAGAGAGAGAGAGGAAGAGAGAGAGAGACAGACAGACAGACAGACAGACAGAGACAGAGAGAGAGAACTCGAACTTGAACTCGAAAGATTTATTCACAAAAAGGCCATTGGCCCATACATGAAGGGGGGGTTGCCAAACTGCTCAGAATTTTAGTGAGAACAATAAGTAACACACACACACACACAGACACACACAGACACACACAAAACCAAAGTGTTAATGTATACCCACATTTATCCCAATAAAAAAGTTTTTAAAATATGACTTAAGAAACCAAGATATCTCTTATTCTAAAGGCTTTACACAAATATAAAGCAAGGTTGCGCACAATCTCAGGGTGACTAGATGCCATGAGTAGACAGAGAGAGAGACACACACACAGAGAGAGACAGAGAAATAGACAGACAGAGACAGAGACACAGAGAGAGAGAGAAAGTGTGAGAGAGAGAGGGGGGGGGGGAGGGAAGGAAGGAGAGAGAGACAGACAGACAGAGACAGAGAGAAACACACAGAGACACAGAGACAGAGAAAAGAGAGAGACACCGAAAGAGGGGAAGAGACAGCAACACAGAGAGACAGACAGACAGAAATAGACAGATAGATGGAGAGACACTCAGACAGACAGAGAACTCAAACTTAAATGATTTATTCACAAAAAGGTCAATGGTTCATATACATGAAGGGGGTTGCAGAACTGCTTAGTATTTTGGTGGGGAGAAAAAAGCAACAGCAACAACAAAATGTTACTGTATAGTGTATTAGTGTATAGTGTATAACAAAAAAGTCAGTTACAAAAATATGACTTAGGATAACACTATATCTCTTATTCTGAAAGCCTTAAATACAAAAGTGAGGCTGCGCACCACCTCAGGATGACTTGATGCCATGAGTAAACAGAGTCTTCATAAATTAGGCTGTCTACTATATTTTACGGGAAAGTAATTCTGCCTAACAATAGTAACATTCTCTAACACTGGACAACACAACAAACAATGTACTTCATCCTCCTGTGCTTGCTTAGATAACGGGCCTAGCAACCTGGGATAAACAGCATCATGTGTGTGTGTGTGTGAGAGAGAGAGTTCTACAGACTACACACACGCACATGCACACGCACATGCACACACACACACACATATAGTCTGGGGATGAGACTATAAACCGAGGCCCATGTACAAACACACGCAGAACATCTTGCGCACAAGTTAAATCCTGTTCTGCTTTTTGTAAATGTAAGAGTAGGCCATTGTGTGCCGTGGGAACAGATGACAGAATTTACAAAACCGCATACACACGGGGACTGGATGTTTAAAAAAAAAAGCACATAAGTGCTTATTCCATTATCCTCGATATAAAAGAATAAACTAAAACTTAAAACTAAACACACACACACACAGAAGAGAAAAATAGAGAAAAGATAGGTAGAAACATATGTACATGTTCACAAATAGATACTAAGTTACTAACTAAGGTAGAGAAAAGAATGATGTAACTTGTAACATGTTGAATATCTCTACACATACACCCCTACAGGAGGGAAGATGGGGGGGTAGAGGGAGGGAGGGAGGGAGGGAGGGAGGGAGAGAGAGAGAGAGAGAGAGAGAGAGAGAGAGAGAGAGACAGACAGACAGACAGACAGACAGACAGAGACACAGAGAGAGAGAGACAGACAGACAGACAGAGACAAAGACAGTGACAGACAGAGAGTTCAAACAGACTCGTGTGTGTGAGTGAGTGTGTGTGTGTGTGTGCATGTGCGCGCGCGTGTGTGTGTGTGTTCGCGCGCATGTATGTGTGTGTGTGTGAGACTGTGAGTGTGACTGTGAAAGGGGAGGGAGGGGGGGAAGGGGGGGGGGGGGGGGGACAGAGACAGAAGAAGATACAGGTAGAAAGATCATACAAACAAAGTGAGAGGAAACAAAAACAGAGACAGAGACAAAGAGGAGAATGATGTAATAAATAATAAGCTAAATTTATCTATATATATAGCCCTTGAACATCTCTACATGTATCCCCAGGCAAGATCAGATACAGAGCTCTAGAGAGTGAGAGAGAAAGAGTTAGACAGACAGGCAGACAGAGAAAGACAGAGAGAGAGAGAGAGAGAGAGAGAGAGAGAAGAGGAGAGAGAGAGAGAGAGAGAGAGAGAGAGAGAGAGACTGATACTGACATTGACATTGACACTGACAGTTTTATTGTCCATTCAGCATTACAGCCCTGGAGAAATACAGACAGACAAACAGACAGACAGGGAAATCTCAAGAAAGAGACAGAGATCTCAAGAAAGAGACACAGAGAGAGAGAGACAGAGAGATCTCAAGAAAGAGAGAGAGATAAAGACAAAGAGAGACAGAGTTAGCAAGTTCATCAAACATGTGCATGAGTGCATGTATGCGCGCGTGTGTGTTGAGAGCATGTCTGGGAAGTGTGTGCATGCGTGCATGCATTCAAATGGATTCATGCATGCGTGTACGAGTGACGTGCAAGAGAGAGGCATTACATGTGCGTTACGTGACAAACGTGATTGCGTAGCACTATGTGTGTGTCGGACTCTTGAGGCAAGCTAAGGTTTGCAATGGCAAGTGGCCCAACAAAACAAAGCAAGGCCAACTGTGACAACATGAACAGGTCTTTCTGGGTGGGAGGGAGGGAGAGAGAGAGAGAGAGCTAGCCTTGAGAAGGAAAACAAAAGCGACAAAAAGGAAAAGAAAAAAACCTGGGAAAAAAACCCACACTAGAACTAAACACCCTGTTACAATTACAATACACAAAGGACAATTACAGCACAGTATAGTGTATAAAAGGGGGGTGGGGATGGGGTGGGAAAGTGAGATGAACTGCCAGCAACATTTTTCTCGCTGCATTCACACTAGCATATATATATATATATTATATATATATATATATATATATATATATATATATATATATAATGTATGTATGTATATTTATTTATTTATTTATTTAGCTGCCTTTTTTTTCTCAGGAAGGTTTCTTTTTTTTGGGGGGTAAGTGTGGTGGGTTTCAAAATATATCTAAAACAAACATCAACAACAACAAAACAAAACACAGCAAAATTCCAACCAGAAAAGAAAAACAAACCTAAAATTTTAAAAAAAACACAGACATTTGTGACACTAAACCCCCCTCCCCACCCCCTAAACTAAGTCAAAGGGATGACATGGTAGTTAGCTGATTATGATGACACTTGACAGGTCCGGTCGTGCTAGATAACTTTTCATTTTTGTTTGTTTCTTTGTTTTGCTCTTTCTGTGGCTAGTTAAGTTACTGGGTTTGTGTATTAATTGGTGTGTGTGTGTGTGTGTGTGTGTGTGTGCGTGTGTGTGTGGTGTGTGTGTGAGTGTGTGTGTTTAAATTATAAAAAAAAAAAAAATTATTTGATTCTTTTATATTGAGGATAATGGAATAAGCACTATTTTGCATCCAGTCCCTGTGTGTATGCAGTTTTGTCAATTTTGTCATCCATTCCCACCGGCACACAATGGCCTACTCTTCCAAAAAGCAGAACGGGTTTTAACGTGTGCGCAAGATGTTCTGTGAGCGTTCGCACACGGGACCTTGGTTTATAGTCTCATCCGAAGGACTTTTGGGGAGGTGAGAGTGGAGTCAGCACTGATGTTAACTCCAGGGGAAAATATTCCCTTGTGTGTGTCACTGTGTGTGTGTGCGTGCGTGTGTGTGCATGCATGCGTGTGTGTGTGTGCATGCATGTGTGCATGCATGTGTGTGTGCATGTGTGTATGTGTGTCTGTCTGTTTGTGTTTAACTTTATGTGTGTGAGCATGTGTGTGTGTGTGTTTTTAAAAGATTCTTTTATTTCAAGGATGATGTTTTTTATCCAGTCCCCGTGTGTATGCAGTTTTGTAAATGTTGTCACCCCATTCCCACCAGCACACAGTGGCCTACTCTTCTGAAAAGCAGAACAGGTTTTAACATATATAATTATGCACAAGATGTTCTGCACACATGTGTGTGTGTGTGTGTCTGAATCAGTGAATGTCTGTGTGTGTGTGTGCAAATGTGTGTGTGTCTGTGAGTCTGTGTGTGCGTGTGCACACATGTGTATGCCTCTGCATGCCTCTGCGTGCCTTTGTGTGTGTGTGTGTGTGTGTGTGTGTGTGTGCGCGCGCACATGTGTTTGCCTGTGTGTGTGTGTGAGAGAGAGCGAGGGAGCGAGTATGTTGTCTTGGTGATTGATTAGCATAATTTCTTTGCTTTCTTCCAAAACCAAAACACTTTGTTGAAACTTTCAGCAGACACAGAAATTATTATATCTCTTTTTAACTCGCGCAGTCTGACATTACAAGATGCAGCTGAATTCACAAATTATTTGAGCATCTCACTCTGACAGTTAATGAAATATAAAACATATTAAAAACTGTCATAATAATTACAATGTCAACAGTAACAGTATACATGATAATGACAATGTAATATTACACCTGATATTCTATGCCAAGTCTGTGAAACTATACAATATCAATTATACAATATTAAAAACGGAAAATAAGTAATGGTACACATCCACACATGTGGCTCATGCACAATTAAATTTTTATTTATAATGTTTTAAAGTTAGTCATGAGTTAAAGCATAAGCTGACAGACACTATACATAGCTGAGTGGTTAAGACCGTTCAACTTTAATCTCACAGGTCCATGAAGTCATGAGTTCAAATCTCACTGGCGTCTGGTGAATTAAGGGTGGGGATTAAATTTGTACAATCTCCCAGGTCAACTTCAAGTGCAGACCTGCCAGTGCTTTAGTTTAATTCCCTCCATAAGCATGCATGCAGAAGATGCAAAAATGCACATGAAACAAGATTCCACAATTCATGTCAGCCTTTGGTGGGTTACGGAGACAATAACATACCCAGCATACATCCACAAAGTTGAAATGCAAGTTTTATCTTCATGGTGACCAAAAACGGTTGCTTACATGTAGTTGTACACAAAATCCCACCATTGGTGAACCTCAGACCTCTAGCTAAGGAATGAAAACAACAACAATAACAACAACAAACAAGAAGAAAACAGAAAAAAAGATCAGCTGATAAAGGAATTTTAATTAAATTATAATACTGCATTATTATACAGTATGATAAGTTAATAACAAGGAAAGGGTAAAACAAACTTGTGTAATATATCTTAATTTCTGTTATATCACTGTTTGTAGTGTTTATCAAGAAACTAGTTCAAAGTATTTTTATAACAAGTTCACAGATGGCCAAGATAATAGATCTCAGAATCATTTTGGTAATTTATGCAAATCAGCTATCGATTTATAAAATCTTCAGCAATATGTAAAGCCTTCTGATGACTCATAAATTATTTATAATTTGTTTTCCTTCATGACTAATCAAGGTACTTGACTATAAATGTTGATTTTTCAATAGCCATGGCAATACTAATTTATTATTTAGTATACATGTATACATGAATACATAGATCTTGATCTTGCCCTGTTTATTAATCATCGCAACAGGTTTTCCCAAATGTCCAAACTAAAAGCCAGCTAGTGCTACTGTGGCTCTGTATAGATGATCTCCAAGTCTGTTTACAACTTCACCATCTGGAGCGCTTGAAAACTAAAAATCTGATATACTCGACAGCAGCACCCATAATAAATTAATACCTGCAATAACTATGGTAAAAAAAATTTTTTTTAAAGATTTGTGACAGGTTACTTTACTAAT
Source organism: Rapana venosa (assembly GCA_028751875.1). NCBI lineage: Eukaryota > Metazoa > Mollusca > Gastropoda > Neogastropoda > Muricidae > Rapana > Rapana venosa. The sequence continues at coordinate 31,650,266 of CM054167.1, read as the reverse complement.
CAAAGCATTCATCATTGAAATCTATACTGGGCTACTACCAAATCAATATAACAATTAACATCCTTTTCAATGGGATGTGATTCTCCATTAATCTGCCTCCCATTATGTAGTTAAAATTCCCTTTCAGAACTGTCTATTATGGCATTCAGTTGTTTTAATGAGGAAATGAATCAATTTAGGTAACTAGTTTAGTTATTCATTACATACACGGATACTTATTGGATAGATTAATAATTCTGCTAAATCTGGATTCCACAAAGGAAGTAGAAAGTTCAATTTGGAAGTTTGCTGTGTATTAAAGTTTACACACACACACGCATGGGCTCACACTGTCACAGTCACACACACACACACAGACTGACAGAGTCCTTCGGATGAGTCTATAAACCAAGGCCCAGTGTGCAAATGCACACAGAACATCTTGCGCACACGTTAAAACCTGTACTGCTTTTAGGAAGAGTAGACCTTTGTGAGCCGGTGGGATTGGATGACAAAATTGACAAAACTACATACACACGGAGACTGGATGTAAAAAAGCACAGGAATGCTTATAAATTCCATTATCCTCGGAAGAAAAGAATAAGTACAATCAATAAAAATAACACACACATACCCATGCATACATGTATACAGTACACTTACACACACACTTGAGTCTAGTATAACTTTAAATAACAAGTAAAAAGATGTTAAATAAACTGAAGAACAAAACACACACACACACTCTGTATATATGTACACAAACACACACCTCACACACACACACACACACACACAGAGTACACACACACACAGTACATACAGTCACTCACACACACACACACACACACACACACACACACACACACACACACACAAGGAATACACATAGACATGAACAGACAGTCAAATACTGAAAACAGATAACACAGACCTACTTTCGCTAGACAAATGAAACACAGACCTACTTTTCTTTGGCACAGAACTTTTCAGACAAAAAGAGATGAGTAAATTTCACAGAACTTTAGTTTACACACACACACACACACACACACACACACACACACACACCACACACACACACACAGGAATACACATAGACATGAACAGACAGTCAAATACTGAAACAAAGATAACACAGACCTACTTTTGCTAGACAAATGAAACACAGACCTACTTTTCTTTGGCACAGAACTTTTCAGACAAAAAGAGATGAGTAAATTTCACAGAACTTTAGTTTATCTATTTAGAATAAACACAAAGCAGCAAATTAGGGAAAAAACAAGTGAAACTATTGTTACAAAGGTGATAGTTCAAGTAACTACACAAAACAGATCTTTCAGTTAAATAAATAAAACTTAATAGTTATAAATAATAATCTTACTGTTAACTGTTGAACACCTAGTAACCTTTAATACTTGATAAGTTGGGGGTAGATCTAGATAGCTTATGAGTGGACTTTGACTAGTAGCAATGTCTGTTTATTATCAATGAGGTGATGCTCTTGAGATGAAAGTACAAACGTAACAAAACTGATCAAATCTACCAATAATATATATTAATACTGCCTTCAATGTCTCCTGCTTTCAATGTTTACCAATCTACTTCACCAAAAAAGTATGTTAACAATAACATAACAATCAAGATAACACCCTGTTTTAGACATAACTATAAATAAAATTATTCACCCTGGAAACATTATGATTAATATTCATACTTGGACAAGATATGACTTTTTCTTACCAATACCATGCACCTTAACTTTGATCAGTTTGATGCCATGATGGTAATTGATTTTCGTTTCAGAATCAAGATCTCAAGATTCTTCTGAATCGTTTAAAAAAACCTCATAGTCATAAGAAGGAAAGTGGGTAGTATGTTTAAAAGACATTCACCTGCCTAACAGGTAAACTGTGAGGTTCTGGGTTCGATTTCCATCCTTGCCCTTTCTTCCCAGTTTGACGAAAAAATGGAACTGATGACAAACTTCTTTGGATAAGACTATAATTAGTATAAACCGAGACTCCATGTGCAAATGCATGCAAAATGCCACACGTTAAAAAACTGTTCTACCTTTCAGATGAGTATCTAGACCACTTTATGCTAGTAGGAACAGATGACAAAATTTCAAAAATGCATGCACACATTCCTGAAGTTGGAATGTGGCTACAATCTTAAGTACCATTGGACAAGTTGGAGTTCTAGCTGCGGAACAAAAAAGAATCCACCTAATAATTCATCTTTTCAGTGATTTCTGATAATCAATACTCCTGTCTCTCATATGTGGGAACATGTGTAGGGTGTACAAGTGATGTATTTATTTTTAGTTAAAATTTAAATTGACTGTGACTGTGTGAGTGTACACAGGGTAAGTCCTTCTAGTTTGATGCTGAACACTTGTTTTTCAGTTTCTAACTTCTGTTGGTACTGATAATATTTCAAAGTCAGTTGCTGTAGTGTTAGGTTTATTCTCCTGTTTCATTCTGTTTGTAATCCTCCATACCTCAAAAGGGTTCAATCTTGGTCAAATCTTTATGTTTATCATACAGTGTATACATGTATGTCACTATGTATGTGTGTGCGCGCACAAGCACTTGTGTGTCTATGTCTGTGTGTACTTGAGCGCTTTGATTTGTTGCTTTACAAGATTCAGCGCTATATAAATTCCATACATTATTATTATTATTATTACTTGTCTGTGTGACCCAGTGTGTGTGTGTGTGTGTGTGCGTGTGTATGCATGTATGTACAACGGAAGACAGAGAGAGAGAGAGAGAGAGAGAGAGAGAGAGAGAGAGTGTGTGTGTGTGTGTGTGTGTGTGTGTTGTTGTTTTTGTTGTGTTGTTGTTTGGTGTGGTGTGGTGTGGTGTGTGTTGTTTTGTGTTGTGTGGTGAAAAATATATTAAGAGCATCAGTATGTGAGATAAAATTAATATTAAAAAATAAGGCCAATGTTAGTGTCATGTCTAAGAAATATATTCAAGATTAATACTCATTTACAGTGTTACTATTAGTATTATACACTTTGAGCGACAAGAATAGTGGGCACATGAAATCTAAAATGTCCATTCATCTTCATCATAATAAGCAATGTAGGCCTAAACAATGACAAAAGCAACAGCTAACCTAAAGGATCAGGGTGGGTGGGGGTGGGCAGATCTAAAGGGGTCATGGAATAAAAACAAACAAGAATTTTACTTCAGTTCATGACACCTTGCTGCTTGGCAACTCCTTAACTAATGCAGTAATAGTACAATAGCACCAATTCCCCTTTCTCTTTCTGCCTTTCCTTGACATGTCTATGCAACAGACCATAAAACTATTCACCGACTTTTGCCACCTAGCCTAGTGGCCAACCACTTATTGGGGTAGACTGGTCAGGGTGCGCCAGTACAATAAAGCATTTCTGATTTTTTTTTTTTTTTAAGTCTTCGATTGCAACACACTAGACTACTTCACACGTGCGGTTCCAGTCTAACAACGATTAACATGGCGCTCAAAGAAACAACTTATCCTAAGGTTAAAAAAAACATACGAAAATCGACTGCAAGTTGCTTGTTAAACAACTGACTCGCCAAGCAAACTGGACCAAACCGATACCAAGTCCAGTCTAAACTAAGCCTAGCCTAATTCACTCAATCGAACAGTAAATGGTAGACGACTCTGACGGTGACAGTCTAGACACTTTCGTTTCTATCCTCTTCCAAGAGGTTGTGGAATCAGACTTACCTTATACTCCCCCAAAACAGGGAGCTTATAATGATAATGCACCAGACTCGCCGCATAATTCATAATCTGTCAAGTGGCTCGGGAACAAAATGAAACTACATGGTCATATCCACTGAGTTAGTCTTGCCCAGTGTTTGAACTGCCATAACATAACCTCTTCCTGTGTAACTGACGTGTACTTCTCACTGCGCATGTCAAATGGGAAAACACCTCGTCAGCGAAAGCCAGCTGAAGCAGTGGTTTAATAAACGAACACAGGAACAGGTGTGATTCCTATTGCTGTTAGTCTATTTTGGGTACTTAATCGATCGTTTTATTTTTAGAATTTATATGCCACGTGGAACTCTCTCTCTCTCTCTCTCTCTCTCTGAGGAAAGGGATTTCAACTTCTTTACAAGAAGGAAAAGCTTCAAAAAGGGTAGCCTAAAAAGTAACATCAACTTTAAAGTTAGCTAAAACTAAAAAAAAGTGAGACTGGGTGTCGGATTCAGAAATGGTGTAGGCCTAGATTTGCATGTCCAACAGCTACTTTGATCATGTATTGAACTGCACTCGGTAATGAAAGAAAAGGACGTAATAAACATAAGGAGACTGCAGTGGACAAACATCGAAACGGACACTTCCGGTCCATCTGCATTATCTCTCAAGGTTATTTTAAAAGCGAAAGTAAGTTGGTGTTTGATTGCATCAGACCTTATATATTGGTTGCAGCCGATTAATCTCTTAAGTACACGTTTGCATTTGTGGCAGGGTATGATGTAAGCACTGCTCATTGTTTGAAAGGGCTCTTTTTTTTCCAGACTGCTCATTTCATCATTCTTTCATGCCTGTCCACTTACAGCAGTACTGGTGGCAATGATCCTGATAAAACTTATAGATGAATAGGCCTAGGCCTAATGCTTCTGCTGAAAAGAGAGATAATTATAGATAAGATCCAGGAAGGAAGAAAGGGGGTAGCAAAAAAGGGGTTGGGTTACAGCCTTGGAACTGGGCTATGCTATTTCAAGTCAGTGGAAAGGAAATCTTGACATTTTGGAAAGAAGGGGGGGGGGGGGGGGGGGGGGAAAGGGTGGGAAGGTAAGGGGATAGGGACAGGTGGGATAAAAGAACAGGTTGGAAGATAATTTCAACTACCACTGCTCCATTGTCATGATAAATAAATATGGTACTTAACAACATGCCCCCCACTTTTTCTGGCAATGTGGTAGAAACTATTAGTTCCATGGCATCCAAATCAAACCGTTGATTGTGGCTACTAGCTTCAACAGAGAAAGAGGAGACATGGGAGCAATACATAGTTTTTTTCGTGTGTTGTTGTTGTGATTATATATCTATATCCCTGCGGAGATTTTGGGACCAAGAGAAGGAGGCTTAGTGTCTAGAAGAAGCAGAGAGGTTAGCCTGAGGAGGTAGTGGTCAGGGCGGTTTGTGGAGAATTTCCTGGTGGTGGTGTTGTTGTTGTGATAAGATTAACGTCCCAGCGGAGATTTCCGATTTAGGGACTGTGAGTAGGAATCAAATTGTCAAAGTTTCCTGGTGTGGGATTCCACAAGTTCTTATTTCTGCTGGAAAGCTCCCATGTTAGAGGTTAGCTGGGCTTGCTTTTGGTTCAGTTGTGATTTCCCCATAGTAGTACAATTAAAGAAACGTTGTGACTTTCACAGGTCAGGTCTCACATGGCTATTCATCCCTCTGGTAAATCTTGCTTAGTTAAACCTTGTTGTCGTTTTCATGCTTTGTTAAACTCTCTTGTTGTCTTTGTTGTTTCCCTGCTTTGTTAAACTCTCTTGTTGTCTTTGTTTTTTTCCTGCTTTGTTAAACTCTCTTGTTGTCTTCCTGCTTTGTTAAAATCTCTTGTCTTTGTTGTTTCCCTGCTTTGTTAAACTCTCTTGTTGTCTTCCTGCTTTGTTAAACTCTCTTTGTCTTTGTCGTTTCCTGCTTTGTTAAACTCTCTTGTTGATTTTGTTGTTGACCTTATGGCTCATTCTCTAAGCAGTCCTGTTTTTGGTCTTGCCCAGAGTATGTGTGTTCCCAGTAGTTTGAGGATAACTAAAATTAATGTAAATCGGGTAGGTGTGTAATGTGAAGAGTGTGGCAGATCAAACCCTCAAGGTCTTTTTCTTTGACTTTTGCTGAAAGTACCTTTAGGATACATGTCTTCTTCTTCATCGTTGATTGCTCAGACAGGAACTGTCACTGTCTGTCATATGAGCGAAAATGCATTGCGCTGCCGTTAAGCACCTGACAAGTCAGGCCCAGCACATCCAGCTTCAGCTCGGGAGAGAATTGTTATCTTTGAAGTCTTTCTGGAAAAAGGCAGGAGAATAGATGGACCAAGATGGCAGAAAATAGACAAGAAGGAAGTGACAGGAACAAGGCAGAGACAAAGAGAGGGATAGAAAAGAGGGAACTCCTAGCACAGAATTTTCAGAAAGTGGGAATGCTATTTATACTACAGGCCTCCAGCATCCCCACAGGTTTGCTTCAAAAAAAAACTTTAGGATTTCTTTCATTTGATTAAGTATTTCACAAGGCATTGTGAGTCAATATAGAATTAACTGAAATTGTTAAAATCATTCTAAGTTCCTGACATTTACTCAATACTGCCGTGTACATAGTCCATTTACTAAAAGTAATACTAGTAATAGTAATAGCACTCAAGAAGATTTTTTTTTTTTGTATCGCAGATGGGGAATTCATGGGTTGAATAATATTGTAAGTCACACACTGCATATTAAACAGGAAAAATGGCAGAATAAGTTTACACACCTTGAAATGATCATGGAGACGCTTAATGTTGAAATTAATTTTTAGGAAAAGAAATCTTTCAAAACATTACCTCTTCCATTACAACAGAGTCATGCTGTACTTAACAAACTATTGATTGTGTTACCCCTCATGATGCACACACATATGTATGCATGCAGTGTGCAAGCACACACAACGCACACACATACACACATGCACACACATACACTCATACACACTTATATGTATACATATGTGTTCTGTACATGTGCATGTATCTAATACTCGCACATACATATGTGTTCTGTACATATATACACACATGTTCATACACATGTGTTCTGCACTATACACGCATACACGTGTACATACACACACACACACACATCAATAAAAGTAACTCAACTTGCATTGCTGTTATTCTCCCATTAACAGTCATTTACTAGCATACTTGTGTGTTCAAATTGGCTACTTTAATGTCAACTAGATTTACTATAGATATTAGTGTGAAAACCAATTCTTCTTCCTTTTTTGTCATGTTTCTCCCAGTTAAGTTGATGGATGTGTCCAGTGAAATGGATATGTATTCCTAAATAACGTAGTACACAGAAAGGGGCTAAACAATGATAACAACAATTAAATACATGAGCAATGCTAATTTAGCTTGTAATTTTTTTAAATTTTAAATATTTAATTCTTTTATATCAAGGATAATGGAATAAGCATTTATGTGCTTTTTTTACATCCAGTCCCCGTGTGAATGTGGTTTTGTAAATTGTCATCTGTTCCCACCAGCACACAATGGCCTACTCTTACGAAAAGCGGAACAGGATTTAATATGTGCGCAAGATGTTCCGCATGCGTTCGCACATGGGGCCTTGGTTTATAGTCTCATCAGAAGGACTTTTGGGGAGAGTGGAGTCTGTACTGATGTTAACTCCAGAGGAAAAACCCCATTGAACGGGAATCGAACCCGGGTCGTGAGATTGCGACCGCAATGTTCTAACCACAAGGCTATCCCGTCCCCTATATAATATATATATATATATATATATATATATATATATATATATATATATATATTATATATATAACTAACCAGTGTGTGTGTGTGTTTTCAGTTGTGTCAGCTATCAACTTATGCCCAAGTATGTCTGCCATCCCTGATCAGGTAAGGATATATTTTTTGTTATTCTTTTTGTTACTTTTTTTTTAAGCCATTTATGACCTTTTTGATTTATACTAAAGATATAACTCCAATAAAAGATAAGTTAATGCTTACATCAACATGTATCATAAGTAATAATAATAGCAGTAAGATTTGTTAGTGTCATGAAGAAAGAGAGAGAGAGAGAGTGTGTGTGTGTGTGTGTGTATGAAACTTTTGAGGATAAAAAAAAATAAGCACTCATGTGCTTTTTTACATCCAGTCCCCTTGTGTATGAAGTTTTGTAAATTTTGTCATCTACTCCCACTGGCACACAATGGCCTAGTCCTCTGAAAAGTGGAGCAGAATTTATCGTGTGTACAAGATGTTCTGCATGTGTTCATGTGTGTGGGTGCATGTAGGTGTCTGCATGTATGTGAGTTTGTGTGTGTGCATGTGAATGTGTGTGAGTGTGTGTGCTGGTCTGTGTGTCTGTGTGTATATTAAGGTTATAAGGTTATGATCCTGAGTAGTTTAATGTCTGAAAATATAAATTATGCAATACAAAAGACCCACTTCAATCTTATATCCTTCCTATAGCTCCAAGCAGCATAGGGCCATCACACGTCCCTCCACCTCTCCTGTATCTTCTGGCAAGGGTCCTTTGTGGCCTCTTGCCCATCGTCATGCTGAGTCTCTCAGCACACTATGCAGAGGGCTCAGCCTCCAGGTCCTGTTTCGTGGTGGGGCGCCCTCATCTTCCTTTTCTCCCCCTGCGGGTTCCACTCTTAAGCGCTTGTCTGGTGATGTTTCCAGGCTCCTTCCGTATGGTGTGGCCCGACCCAAAACGCCCACTTCTCAGCACCCGCCTTACTGGACTTCCATAGCTGTTGTTCGACCCTCATACCACGAGGTCGGTATTTGGCACCATCGAACCATCTGAGATTAATGGATCTGCCGACACATCCGTTGATGAAGTTCTGGATCTTGGAGAGCTGGTGTTAGATGACCCGCCAAGTCTCTGACCACCCGAGAGAGCCCAGACTATCACGTTGGAGTTGAAGATCCTGAGCTAGGTGGTATGTGAGATCGCATTTGTTCTCCATAACGGTTATTCAAGATGGCAAATCTTGGCGTGCCTTTCTTTATTCTTTCTAGCCTTGAAGTCTTCGTCTGTGGTGCCCTCCTGTCAGGCTGATCTTAACCTGCCCAAGGTACACCAAATTCACTGACATTCCTCTACAACTTTCACCTAGATATGGTGACAGAGCCTCTTGCTGATATGTAGAACGGCAGTAGCTTGGTCTTCTCTTACTTGACTGATCCAGAGCCAACAAACGACTAGCAGTGGTGAATCTAGGGCAGTGACTTTGCTTTATTGGATGTGCGCACCTAGGGCCGGTGGATAGCAGAGCCCGGTCATCGGCAAATCGAGATCTTCCAGCTTTGATCATGAGGGTCCATTGATACCCATTTCCCAGGAACTTGCATAGGCCGTCCTGTGTCACCCCAGACATCCACAGCAACCACAAGTAAGAGGAGTGGAGACACCCAGCAGACAGCCGTCTAACGCCGTAAAGATCCCGAAGCTGTCGAGATTCCTTATCCATCGAGGATGCCCAGGCAGTAGAATCCTTCGATAAATTTTAGGCTTATGATGCAGACGAAAACAAACTCTGGTGGCACACCATAGAGGCTAAGGATGTATCCAGATAGCTAGTCTGTCCCTACTGACTGAGGGAGGCAGTCCAAAAAGCCTTCTCAAACACCATGAAGACAGGCTAGAGAGGTGACTCTGCCATTCTATGGACTGTTCCACTATGATTCTGGGGGGTCGCAATTCTGGGCGTGTACAGGGAACTTTCTTTTCTGAAGCCAGCCTGTTCATCATCTCGAAGAGGGTCTTAGTCGAGAGCAAACTTCATTCGGGTCCAGGATGACTCTTGAGATAGGACTATTGCTGGGGAGAACAACCGGGAATACCGTCGCCCACTTGCCACCCACTGGGGATAGGTCCCGTGCTTGTGGGAGCTTCACAAGCAGGCCCTCTTCCCCATATCTGAACTGCATGGCAACCTCCCGCCATTATATTAGTACCAGACTCATGTTGAGTCAATTGGTGTAACCTCAACTATGCTACAAAACCCTACAAAACCCCCAACAACCGGCACCCATACTAAGTAACTCAACTACAGCAACTAACACCCCCGTTCCTCAAGGCATCTACACCTGACATGTTGACAATGTCCAGCCGCAGCCTTAGCCAGTTCTTCGAAGCTGCTGAATATCCTATCGGATCTCTGTTTAGGTGACTCTGCAATCAATGTTTGAAGTCGAGAGGGTCACCCATGGCTCGCTCCACTGAGGGCGGTTCCTTTGGGGGATGTCGATTCAAAAACCCCTCCTGAAAATGCTCTTTCCTGTACCCCACCTTGTTAGCATGTCTCAATTAGAGTGAGAAGCTTCCCCCTTACCCTAGTCTCTGACTGGTCTGATTGTGTTGCTGCGACAGACGCTGGCGACTGCTACGACCCCGCGAAGAAGTCTGTTGTTGGCATAAGCAGGGTCCTAGAGGTCTCCCTGACCAGCAGCCTCTTCTGGCCATCCTCGGCGATGGCATTGGATGTGAGCTCGTTGTCTGCTCGTTGAGCTAGAAAGAAGCTCATACCTTCTTGGCTTCTTTAGGCAGTGAAGTAACTTGGCTTTTTGCGCTCGCAACGCTTCTGTTGGCGGGTCGTAGCTCGGTTCAGCTCATGTTGGGCTAGCCTTCTCATCCTCGACGAATTCTTCCAGGTCCACATCCTTGATCCATTAAGGCTTCCTATTTCACTGAGTTTGTCCCAAAACCTCAGCACCAGGCTCCCACAAATGGCGTCATAATTGAAGGTGGTCCCATTATGTGTGCCAACGGTGTCCTGTCTCCCTCAGACTATGAGCACTTGGAAGCAGAGTTGTGATGTGAGATCTGAAACTGCCTGCTTTGTGTCTTCTCTTGTTTCAATCATCAAAAAAAAAAAAACGATTGAACTATATTCCTTGATCTCTTCATGAGTCTTTCTCCTGGACAAGCCATCTCTATGATCTTGGTCTTGACTTGGTGACCACAATATGTGTCTGTGGACCCTATTCCCAGCTCCGCGTCTTACTCCTGCACTTCTTGTAGGGAGCTCCTCCGGTAGCGTTGTCTACCATGAGGTGAACTATCTGGGTCTCTGTCTGGGGTCGTTAAGGGAGACCCAGGTGGGCTTGAGGCAACGCTGTTTGGAAAAATCGTGCCACCAAACACAAGTCTGGGTTGGCAGCAACAAAAAACATCACGCGATTACTCCATTTACATTTTTAATGTTTTCCAAGCCCATGTCCTTCCCCTCTCCCCATCTCTAAATATCAGTGTTGTCAGTCCCGACCTTGGCGTTCATGGTCCCCCATGAGATGAGCATGACCCGTCTCGAATCTTGTCTACCACAGACTGAGGAGCTGGGTTGTAGAAATGTCCCATTGTCACTCCTCCTCCTCCGCGGATGATTAGTAGGGGCGTAGCAACATACAAGGGACAAAACCTATCTGGAAGCGCGACCAATACGAGCGGTGATGAGCGGTCTGAAACGGGCTCCTCCCATTCCAGCAGGCTTCTTGGCTGCATGTTTGGACAGCAGTAGACCTACCACCAGCAGCTTCCGTGACGGTCCTTCTTCACATTTTACCGAGAGTAGAGCAAGGATTCTTCTCCTGACTGTAATCTTGTCAACTCAACTAACTATCTCTAGCTAGACTTCAGAACAAATCGTGTTCGTCAACTCCCTAATAGATCCGTGACCATTCCAAACCGACCTTATTCAGACAGGCCCAGGAGAGTGGAGGCGATATCTGTATCATGCACCCTCACTGCCTGCGCACGACCGTCCCGGTATTTTCCCCAGAGGGTCCCTCCTTTTCCAGTGTTCCAAGTAGGACCTCCGAAGCGTGGACAACAACTCAGGGACATATCATTCAGGGGGCGTCTCTGGTTGATTGAGCGGGGTGTCTACAGCCCTGCATCTTCCTGACGTGTTTGGCTGCAAAGAGCGCGTCATAGAGGGTTCCTTGAAAGGGATCCCCAGATCACCCAAAGACTGAGTTTGGCATGAGTTTAATAAGCTGTTTAAGGTTTCCGTAACAGGTAAGATTTTTTTTTTTATTACGGAGCAAGGGTTTTAGCCCTGTGTCCAAACCCCCTTTTTTAACCTAGGGGAGAAAGGTGCCTCCTTAGTCCGCCTATTACGACATAGCCAGGAATGCGGGCAGGGTTCCTATCTTTGCAATGCTTAATGCACCTTTGCAAGCATAAGAACCCCGGGATACTCCACGGGGGACAAACCACCCACTTGAAAAAGGAACTAAATTAAATTAACAGATCTCTGTCTGTGTGTAGTGAGCAATGGGGTATAATTTATACATATACATGCCGTGGGTGGGGTGTGGTGCGGGGCCAACAATACCCTCAATACCCTTTGATCAGCACCTTTGAAATTAAAAGCCACTTGTCGGGGGCACATAAGCAAACAGCGCAGCAACTACAGACATAACAAATGTTGTTTTTGTCTTTAGTGCTGTGTGAGTCGTTCAGCAGTCAAAAAGAAGAGATTAGAGCATAGCACCAAACACTTCATGCGCTACGGATTGTTTTGCTTTTTACAAGATTCCGCGCTTTATAAATTCCCTAAATGTATTATTATTATATATGGTCGCAATAAACACCATTTCCATCAGTACCAACAGCTGTTGAAAACACAGCCCAGATTTGCCAGATTTCTATAGAACAAAGCTATGCTGAATCACGAAGTAGCTGCAATAACTTAATAAACAATAAACCAACCGTACTGGAACAATATAACAGTACAACATTTTAACTCCCAGGGTTTCTTTTCTGCATTGTGAATGACTTTCTTTTGTTCTTCTCTTATTTATTACATTAATTTCCAAGGGGAAGGAATGAGCACTCGGCTTTTTTTTTTTTTTTAAAATCCTTCCCCGTGTTCATGCATTTTTTGTTAATTTTGCATCCGTTCCTACCAGCACACAGTGGCCTCCTTTCCGAAACTTACTTATTTACTTTCTTTTTCCTTCCGCTTTTTCTTGTGCATCGGGGGGAGATATTGTTGTTGTGCAAAGGCGGGGTAGCGTGGAGGAAAAGGAAAATCCATGGACTTCAGGGGTTTCTGCCAGGGAAATCACTCCACATTCCCGGGGCTCCTCTGGCCCTCGGCCAGAGTACCCCAAGTTGAACACGCAAGGGGCGGGCGGGTTTGGGCGGGTATCCGGTGAGGTGCCCGAACCATTTGGGTTCTTGTTGTTCAAATGTGTGGCGGGTGTGGCCCCTACCATGTCTTGACACCCGTTTCAAATTTGTCTCTCCTGGCTTGTTGACGGCTTTCCCTCAATTTTATCTCACACTTACCTTTTTTCTGCCCCCCGGACTTCCGAAAAAAAGGTTTTTAATGGTGCGCAGATTTTTTCGTGCTTTTGCACAGGGGCCCTTTGGGTTTATATTTTCCCCAAAGGGGACTTTTGGGGGGGGGGGGGGGGGGGGGGTGGAGCCAGCCTGATGTTGTTAACCCCAGGGGGGGAAATTTTTCCACTTTAACGGGACTTAAAACCGGGTCAGCAGATTGTGATGCAATCTCAGTGTTTTAAACCCCAGGCTACCCCATCCCCATCATGGGCAGCAGTAGCAACAAAGACTTGGGGTAAAGTAAAGGGCCCATAACCAATTGGTCGGGGGGGAGCAGGCGCAAACCCTTTCAGTTTCTCTAGGGCCAGCATTTAAAGGGGGCGCCCACTCCTCTCCCCTTTGCTTTACTTCTCTGACCTAAAGAGGACAGGTCCCCATTTCAGCTGGGGAACGGGGGGACTGTACTGAACCCAAAGGCGTGCAAATGGTCACCCATCCATTTGGGCAACCAGCTCGATGCTGTTAACCTTAGCTGGGGGAAACGAGGGGCTCGCCCGAGCTACCCGGGCCCTTTTACTTAGGATATCAGTTTAAAAAAAGAATACAATTAGACGTGTTTGATAAGTGGGGGGGGTTGACTTGACTTCAGCGGGGAAAGTTAAAAGGCTCAAGTTTAGGATGACTAAAATGTGTGTGTTTAAGTGTGTTTTGTGTGATGTGTAAGGGGGGTGTTGGGTTGTGTGTGTGTGTGTGTACAGTGGTGTTACATTGTGGACAGTGTGGTTTTGTGTACAGTGGTGTGTGTGTGACAGTAGTGTATGTGTGTTTTTTTTTTTAAAATTCTTTTATTTAAAGGGATAAGGAAAAAAGCCCAGGGCTTTTTTACCCATCCCCGTGAAAGCTTTTGCAATTTTGTCATCCGTTCCCCCCGGCACACAGTGGCCTATTTTTCCCCCAAAAAACGGAATGAGTTTTTAACGTGTGCAAATTTTCTGCTGTGTTCATGTATGGGGCCTCGGTTCATAGTCTCACGAAGGGTTTTTTTGGGGAGTGGAGTCAGCACTGTGTTAACCCAGAGGAAAAATACTCTTTCGGGGTTTTGTGTAATGTGGTGGATATGTTTTTTTTGGAAAACTCAAAAACCCATAGTAAACAAATCAAAAATTCATTGTAAAAAATCGTAAAAAAATACAAACACCAATTGACTTATGAAAGTGAACTAATGCTACAATTTTTTCCCCAGCCTGAATCTTTGTGGAAGAGAAGAAGAAGGAGGGGGGGGGGAGAAGAGAGAAGGAGAGAGAAGAGAGAGAGAAGGAGTTTTGCAGGAAAGGCAGTTTGAAAAAAAAAATACAAATTTTAAAATTTAATCTTTATTTTCAGAAGTCCAAAGCCCCAGAGACAAAGAGAAAGAAAAAGAGAGAGAGAGAACTCTCACACCCTCAAAAAGGGGGGAGAGAGAGATCAGAGAGAAACAACAGGAAATTGCAGGGAGTGCATTAAGGTGAAGAAAAAAAAAAAACAAATTTGGGGTGAGAACAGGCACTTGGATTAAAAGTGATTAACTGTAGGGGCTTTTTGCCCCATCAAATTTTCCCTAGACCAGAAGAGTTCTGTGTGTGTGCGTGGGCACGCATGTGTGTTGTCATTGTTGGGGGTGGTGCACGCGCGTGTGTGTGTGTGTGTGTGTCATTGTGTGGGAGGGAAGAGAGAGAGGGGTCAAAGTCAATTTTTTTTTCTAATGGACAGTGGAAAAAAATTTTTCTGTGTTTCAGGCGGTGTGTGGTGTGCGCGGGGGGTGTGTGGTGTGTGGTGCGCATGCTGTTCCTGTGGGGCATTGTGAGTGTTCTGGGGGTTTTGTTGTCTTGTGTGTGTGATGTCAAATCAAGTTTTGTTTCTAAAAGTAAATTTAAAATAAAACTTTGACTCGGTGGTGGCGTGTTTCCAGGAAATTTAAGGGGTGCATGTGTACAGGAATAATGTGGTGCATTGTCATAAATAAGTGGTAAATTGTACTAAAAAATTTTGGGGTGTGTACAGGAATTAATGTGGTGTGGAATTTACAGGTTAATGTGGTGTGTGTGTGTGTACAGAATTAAGTGTTGTGTGTGTGAACAGGAAAAAAGGGTAGTGTGGGTTTCCCGTGTACGGAATGGGGGGGCCCTTACTGCCTTTGCGATGGCACACAGAATGGGGCCTGAAGAAGTTTGCAGAAACACAAAACGGTCATAGGGTCAGTATTCTGTGTGTGTGTTGTGTGTGTGTGTGTGTGGTTCTATGTTGGGGAGGAGTAGTGTGCGCATGTGGGCCGGTGTCACATGGGGCCCCTTATTTGAGGCCACACCAAAATCACTAGTGGGCGGGGTTCTGTGTGTGTGTTCTCGGTGTGTGCGTGCGATTTGGGGTGTGATAATTTTTTTTTGAAGTTTTTCCGGGGAAAGCTTAAACTAATAGAAAAGAGCTTTTTTGTGTATTTCTATGTTATTCCACTACGATTTGTCAGCATTGCAATTGCCCTTTTATTGGATGACCAACTGAAAAGTTTTTTGACTTGACTTGAAAATATCTAAGAATTTTTAAAGAAGAGGGATGGCAGTTTGGTCCTTGTTGAGAGAATTAAAGTAAGTATGGGCCATATCAGAAACCAACTAAGAACATTGTAACGAATCGCGACACCAAAAAAGAAAGGTTAAAGTATAAATCTTTTTTGGGGCGGTGGGTTTGGGGGGGAGGGGGGGGGGGGAAAGGGGCCCCCATTTTGCCTGTAAAGAGATCATTTCGGTAGGAAAACGGCACACAGGAACAAAACTGAACATGCAACTAAAACGGATAAAAAAGGGCACAAAGCAAAACGTTAAAAAGGGGGGAAAGAGGAGAGAAAGTGAAAATGTTTTCCCCACGGTTGTCCTTTTAAAATTTTTTCAACTTTTTTTTTTTTATAAACCCGGAAATCGAGGGCTCAGTGGTGGTGGGCTGGGAAAAGGAAAATCTCCCCACGGGAAAACAAGCGACAGGCCCCGGATGTGACACCCAAAGAATTCTCGGCAAAAAGGGAGCGGGTCATGTGTGTGGCCTTATTTTTTGGGTTTAGGGGATGGTGGGTTTTGGGGGGGATGTTTTTTTTTTCCCCGGCAAGCTCCAAGGTTCATCAATGCAGGTGAATTTTGCGTAGCGGCCGTTTTTTACCCACCAAGGGTAGCGCATTCTGGTGTAGCGGCATGTTTCTTTTTTGGGACTCACGAACCCGACCTATTAAGGACGTGCATATTTGATCTTCCGCATTTTATAAATTATGTGTACATGAAGGGAAATTAAGGGAGTGGCAGGTCTGCACTTGAAGTTGACCGGGATCGCAAAAACCCCCCCTGAATTCCCAGTGCTGCCCCAATCAACCCACGACTTCATGGACCCGTGGGATTGAAGTCGAACGGTCTTAACCACTTGGCTATGGCATTTCTGATGGAGGCATATTTTGTTTATTTATTCTTTTACTTTGAGGATAATGGAATAAGCACTCATGTGCCTTTTTACATCCAGTCCCCATGTGTAAGCAATTGTGCAAATTTTGTCATCCATTCTCATCGGCACAAATGGGCCTACGAAATGCGGAACAGGTTTTAACGTGTGTTCAAGATGCTCTGCGTGTGTTCACACACAATGCCTCGGTTTATAGTGGATTGGTGGTCTAGAAGTAACGCGCCTGCCTAGGAAGTGTAAAGTCCGGGTCGGAAGTGTGCGGTGGTTCGAATCCCATTTGGGCCCAAAACTTTTCCCCCATCAATTCGACCATGAGTCTTGGTCTGGGTGCTAGTCTTTCGGATGAGACGATAAACCGAGGTCCTGTGTATTACACATAATTATTTAGCGCACGTAAAAGAACCCACGGCAACAAGAGAGTTGTCCCTGGGAAAATTCTGTAGAAGAAAAGCCACTCTGAGAGGGAAATGAATACAGTTGCAGACAGGAAAAAGAAAAAAATAATGGGTGGCGCTGCTCTTGTGGTGACTCGCTCTTCCCGGGGAGAGCAGCCTGAATTTCACGCACTCTACTGTGACTTAAAGTGGTATAAAACATTTTAATTTATTTTTGTGTGTGTGTATGTGTTGTGTTGTGTGTGAGTGTGTGTGTGTTACAAAAAGTCATTTCATGATTAATTTTTTTAAATGCATCCATAACCCAGTAAATGAGAAGCTTTCCTTATAGCAAGCTCTTTGGACAGATTCACTCTGTTTCTGGCAATATCAAGTTTAATGAAAAGATGTGCTATGGCATTGTGCATTGAAGTGGGTGGTATACTTTGTTTAACAGTAACGGACAAGGTAGATCTGCCAAACTGCTATGTTCTGAGATAGAAGTAATAATAAAAAGGAAAGAATATCAACAGGCACACAAACACTCTTAGGTGCAATTAAAACACATGTTGATGTTCTGATGTAGGTACATATGCACATTCACATGCACACGCACGCACACCCACACACTTATGTATATATATCTATCTATCAATCTATTGATAGATAGACAGGCAGGCAGGCAGGCAGGCAGGCATATACACCAATCTTCTTTTTCTTCAAATGCTCAGACAGCAACTATTGTTGTCTGTTATAGGAGCAAAAATGCGCTGTGCCGCCGTTAAGCACCTGACAAGTCAGACCCAGCGCATCAATATTCAGCATGGGAGAAAATTGTTTTATTTTGTTTAAAGTCTTCCTGCAGAAAAAAGGCAGAAGAATGGACCAAGAAGGCAGAAAATAGACAAGAAGGAAATGACTGCAAGAAAAAGAACAAGGCAGAAAGGAAGTGAGGGATGGAAAAGAGGGTATTTTTAGCACAGAGTTTCCATTTCACAGTTTTTATTTCATTGATTTATTTTTTATTTTATTCTTTTATATCGAGGATAATGGAATAAGCACTCATGTGTTTTTTTACATCCAGTCCCCATGTGTATGCTGTTTTGTCAATTCTGTCATCTGTTCCCACCGGCACACAATGGCCTACTCTTACGAAAAGCGGAACAGGATTTTACGTGTGCGCAAGATGTTCTGTGTGCATTCGCACATGGGGCCTCGGTTTATAGTCTCATCCAAAGACTGTGAGGGTGTGAACTTAGACATGCATGGCTTAATCTTTGAGACAAGAATATGACTACGTGCAGGATCAACCAGAATGATCATCAAAGGCACCTCGACTGATTTAAAGAGCCATTAATAGAGTTTCATTATTAACAGAATTTCCAGAAGGTGGGGATGCTATTTATACTGACAGGCTCCCAGCATCCTGACAAGGGAACATTCTGTTTTGATATTATCAGGTATTTCAATATGTACGTCAATATTTTCAGGGTCTCCTTTCTTCGTTTTCTTCCATGGCGGTTACTGGCAAGTCAAGGAAATCGGGTATGTATACATGTAAAATTGAAAGCACACACGCATGTGCACGTGCATACACACACACACACACACACACATACAAACACAAAAGCACTCACTCACACACACACACAGCACGCACACTCACACATAGCTGCACACACACACACACACAAACACACACACACACACACACACACAGCTGCACACACACACACACAGATGCACACTCACACACAGCTGCACACAGCGCACACTCACCACAGCTGCACACACGCACACCACACACAACACACACACACAGCTGCACACACACACACACACACACACAGCTGCACACACACACACACACACACAGAGTGCCACACACGCACACACACACACACTCACACACACACACAGAGCTGCACACACTGCACACACACACACATACACACAGCTGCACACACACTCACACACACACACACACACAACACACACCACACTCACTCACACATATTGGTAAAAGTTGTAGTAATGTAGTATTTCAGTATTATCATTAAGAAAATTTTGTTCTTAGATAGATGGCTTGATGAAAAAAAAGCACATGCATTGTTTATTCAATGTACCATCTGGAATTAAAAATTTGACTTGACTACAAGCAGGCTATCCCGACCCAATACAACTTATTATAATAATAATGTATGGAATTTATATAGCACTGAATCTTGTAAAGCAACAAATAAAAGCGCTCAGATGACTTTTTTTTTTTTCTTCTCGAGGATAATGGAATGTGCCCATTTGCCATTTTCATGTGCCCTTTTCTACATCCAGTCCCCATGTGTATGCGGTTTTGTAAAATTTTGTCATCTGTTCCCACCAGCACACAATAGCCTACTCTTTCGAAAAGCGGAACAGGATTTAACGTGTGCGCAAGATGTTCTGCATGCGTTCGCCGCACACGGGGCCTCGGTTTATATAGTCTCATCCGAAGGACTTTGACATTCAGTTCGATTTTTTGGTGTCAAACTGGGAAGAAGAAAGGGCGAGGCTGGGAATCGAAGCCAGAACCTCACGGTTTACTTGTTGGCAGGCAAACGTCTTAACCATCCCTTTTTGTGTGTTGCAGGCACGAGAATTCAGGGTACATGGCACAGGCACTGACAGCGGCAGGAGCCACTGTGATCCCTGTGGGCTACGAGCTGTGTCCTGATGGTCAGTCATCTGACAGTTGTTTTATTTCAGTGTCGGTAAACTTACTCCATTAAATGATAAGTATGTTTTTTTGTCCATCGTGTCCGACGATAACCTCCAAAACAGCAGAGGAGGCAGCTGCTGTTTTGGAAACTGGGCAGAAATTTGATTATAGTGGAGATGCCTTGCCCACAGTACATCCCCACTCTCTCGGCCAAGTGGGCATAAGGACAGTCAGCGTTGGAGATGTTCTCCAAAGGCCAACCAGCCCCCAGGGCTGCAGTACATAAGGACTGTGCGAGTCAAGCCTCCTAGTCAGAGAGTCATAGTCGATCACTAAAGACTAAGCTGTAAAGTGGAATTCCATGAGTGGGAAAGCCACTGGTCATACAGCCTCTCACTTTGCTGTTGCCCCCAGCGTCAGTGGTTTAATCCAGAACTGTGATAAAGCCCAGGCGCTGACGGCGTAAATGATAAGTAACATAACATGCAGGGCCCCTCTGGCTGGTGGCCCCACAGGAAGCCTGATATTGATGGGCTCCCTGTGGACTTCCGACCCTGGGGGATGAAACAGGACAAATCTGGGTATGGCTGTGTGTGGGAAGATCGGGATGAGCGGGATGGGAACAGCAGGAGGGGGACGTCACAGAAGATGAGGCAGCAAAAAAATAAAAATGTCGGTGCTGATGCCACTGGCACTATTTGTCATGAACTGGGTTTTCTCTGCACTGATCCGCATGCCATATGCCGACAAGGCTTCATCATCAAGGTGATTGACCAGGTTAACCAGCTCTTGCTCTTCTCCAGCTAGGCCGTCAGTCAATGTCAGTAAATTACACCATTAAGTAATAAGAAACATAACATGTAGTTGAAGCAGTTCACACATTCATACAAAAAGAATAATGACAGTTTATTACTTACTTACTTAGGCCCATCACTCCCCCTGGAGCATAGGCCACCCACAACAGTCCGCCAGAGTCCTCTGTCCTGGGCTATTCTCTCTCTCCAGCTGTCTCCAGGTATATCCCATCTTCCTGGTTTCTGCCTCAAGGTCACGTCGCCAGGTGTTTCTTGGAATGACAGTTTATCCACAGCAAGAATACTGGACGACGACGATGACGAAGAAGACAATGGAGAAGATAACTCTGATAAAGTCTTTCTGATTAGAGCGAGAGCTCCGAAACTCACCCGCGGTGAGATTTTTGCGTGTGCTGCCATTTTTTCATTTTTTTACCCACCATAAAGGTATCTGCATTCCAACTTCAGTGTTGGTGTGTAAACACAGGCACCTGTGAGCGTGAATTTTTTTTATTAAAAATGTTGTCATCCATTCCTACCAGCCCAAGATGGCCTGCTCTTCCGAAAGGCAAAACAGGTTTTTAACGTGTGCGCAAGATGTTCTGTATGTGTTTGCACACAGGGCCTTGATTTATAGTCTCATGTGAAGGATTTTGGGGGGGGGAGTGGAGTCAGTACTTTGTTCCTTTGCAAGATTCAGCGCTATATAAATTCCATACATTATTATTATTATTATTATTATTACTGATGTTAACTCCAGGGTAAAATTCCCCTTAAACAGGCGCCTCTGTGGTGGCTTGATCCCGGGCCATCGGATCACAAGTGCAACGCTCTAACCACTAGGCTATCCTGCCCCCCCCCTCACCCCCACCCCCATATGTCAGTTGATATCAACAAATAAGTACTTGGGTTTTTTGTTATTTTAGCAGGAGACAAAGAAGGAGGGTGGCAAAAAAAACCCAACAAAAACAAAAATGAAAAATAAGAAAAAAAATTTTAATAAAAGGATGGTGGCAGGATGGTTAAGACGTTCACCTTCCAACAAGTAAACGGTAAGGTTCTGGGTTCAAATCCTAGCCTTGCCCTTTCTTCCCAGTTTGATTTTTTTTTTATAAATCAAACGCATGTCAGAGCCCTTCGGATGAGACTATAAACTAAGACCCCATGTGCGAACGCACGCAGAACATCTTGTGCACTTGTTAAAAACCTATTCCGCTTTTCAGAAGAGTAGGCCATTGTGTGCCTTTAGGAATGGATGGAAAAAAACCAACCCAAGCATGCACACAGGTGTAATGTTTAGACACCATCCCCGAGGTCAGTATGTGGCTACCTTAGTGTGGGGGGGGGGGTCGCATATGCAAAAATCTCACCATTGGTGAACCTCAGAGCTCTAGCTGAAGAACAAAGAAGAAGAAAAAAGCATGAGACAGAGATCTATGAAAGAAAAGTAAGGGACTTTTTGGGGTTTAAAAAAAAAAAATTTTTGTTGCAGTTTCTATTGACGAGATTATCGCGGAGGTGAAACACGCCATGTACTTCATCTTCAAACTGGCCAAAGAACGACATTCCAGGTTAGTCTCTCGTTATCTCTATCTGTCTGTCTGTCTGTCTGTCTCTCTCTCTCTCTCTCGCCCCCCTTTCTCTCTCTCCCTCCCTTTCTCTCTCCCTCCCTCTCTCTCTCTCCCCCCCCTCTCCTCTCTCTCTCTCATCTCTTCTCCTACCTCCCTTTCTTCTCTCCCTCCCTCTCTCTCTCTCTCCTTACAAATTTGTTGTATACACGCACATACACTCCCCATCTCCCTCTGCATTTGAATCGTGGCCCAAGGCTGATGTTCAATAAACACATTTTCATTTCATTTCATTTCTCTCCTTTCAGTCACGAAGTATTAGATTCCATAATGGATTATTACAGAATTATGCTTTGTGTTACCAGCCACCATGGCGCAGTGGTTAGCGCCTTGGGTTACGGACTGGAAGGTCGCGGGTTCGAATCCTATAAGAGTCATAGGGATTTTTTCAGACTCCAGCCAGCTCCTACCCACAGTGAGTGTGCTGTGGGCTCAGTGGGAAGACTGGGACCACACAGTCGAGCTTCATCCACTTTACGGATGCGAGTTTGAGAGTGTTGCTCAAATTACCTTTGATTTATCTATAAGTCTCATTAGAAGGACTTTCAGGGGAGTGGAGTCAGTTACTAATGTTAACTCCAGGGTAAAACTCCGCCTCCCTTGTAGCTTGATTCTGGGCTTTCAAATTATAAGCATAATGTTCTTAACCACTAGGCTACCCTGCTCCATATAACACATAATAATAATAATAATGTATGGAATTTATATAGCGCTGAATCTTGTAAAGCAACAAATCAAAGCGCTCATATAACACATATAACAGTATAATTTATTGCAGTGTAACAGCTAATGTTGTTTGACTCTACTGGGTCTATTTGGTGTGTTTTTTATTATTTTGTTTTGAGGAATAATGGAATAAGCGCTTATGCGCTTTCTTTTACATCCAGTCCCCGTATGTATACAGTTTTGTCAATTTTGTCATCCATTCCCACGGGCACACAATGACCTACTCTTCCAAAAAGTGGAACAAGTTTAAAACATGAGCGCAAGATGATCTGCATGCGTTCACACATGGGATCTCGGTTTTATAGTCTCATCCGAAGGACTTTTAGGGAGAAGTGGAGTCGGCACTGATGTTAACTCGAGAAGAAAATATCCCCTTGAACGGGATTCGAACCTGGGTCAGCAGATCACAAGCGCAACGCTCTAAAACAACCAGGCTATCCCGTCTTCCTGTTGTGTGGTCAGTGGCATCTACCTGTGTGGTCATTCGGCCGGTGCTCACCTGGCTGCCATGATGCTGATGACCTCGTTTCAGGATGACGACGCCTTTGACAGCGAGCTGATTAAAGGTGAGAGTAGTGGCCTCCTGTTTTTTCTCTCTGTGTGTGAGTGTTGTGTGTGTTGGCGTGTGTGTGTTTGTAAGTGTGTGTGTGTGTGTAAGTGTGTGTGTTGGTGTGTGTATGTGTGTTTTGTGTGTAGGGTTGTGTGTGTAAGTGTGTGTGTGTGTGTAAGTGTGTGTGTGTGTAAGTGTGTGTGTGTGTGTAAGTGTGTGTGTGTGTGTAAGTGTGTGTGTGTGTGGGAGAGGGGGGCGGCGTTGTGTGTGTTGCGTTTGTGTTGTGTGTGTAGGGGGGGGGTGTACTTTCTTTAACTTAACATCTGTTCACTCAAAGTGATATTAGACACCCCCCCAAAACCCCCAAAAATGATGAAGATTTGTAAAACTGTGTCACATTCAGAGAATGTGTGTGTGAGCGTGTGCGTGGTGTGTGTGTGTGAGAGAGAGAGTCAAGTCAAGTCAAGTCAGAAACACTTGAATCATCCCATGAAGGGCAATTTACAGTACTGACAGGCACATTGATAGGTATAATTATCTCAAAGGACACAAGAAAAATACATTTCAAATTGTTATGAACATTCCAAGATAGTTTTAAAAAATATATATATATATCAACCATACACACAAACCCATGCACGCGCGCACACACACGCACGGCGTATGCACGCTACCCACACACACACACACACACAACACATACACACACACACACACACACACACACACACAACACACACACACACAACACATACCACACAACACAATACCCATACACACCAATATAGGAATACAATGTTGTTAAAGAAAGAGAGAGAGAGATCATTGAAGTCTTTCTGGGAAAAAAACAAAAGCAGGAGAACGAACCAAGAAGGCAGAAAGCAGACATGAAGGAGGTGACGGGACGAAAAGGAACAAGGCAGAAATAAAGAGAGGGAGATAGAATAGAGGGAATTCATAGCACAGAATTTCCTGAAGGTGGAGGATGCTATTTATACTGGCAGGCCGCCCCCCCCCCCCCCCCCCCCCCCCCCCCCCACCTTCCCACCAGCATCCCTTGGGGGAAAACAACAAATAATATATTGATGATATATATTCAGCATTAATGGGGATCTGCCACCACATCATAAAAAGAGCAATGAACTTCGTAGTGGATGGAAAGAGAGACCAAAGGGAAGACCTAGCAAGACCTGGGCTGCCAGTATTGCAGATGATCTTTAGAGAAAGGGGCATAAATAAGGAGGAAGCTCAAAACAGAGAGAGATGGAGAAGGCTCATCAGTGTCAAACCTCCCCTGGGAGAAACATGACAAAAAAGGAAGAAGAAGAAGTTAATGGGGATCTGCCCAGATCTTGATTTTGCTTTTCTATGTGAGTGTGAGTCTTTTGTTGCTCATGTCGGCTGTGGTGAAGATTGTGATTACAGAGAGAGATTCATCGCTCTGTTGCTTTTTTTGTTTATTCTTTTATTTCGAGGATAATGGAATAAGCACTCGTGGGCTTTTTTTTTTTACAGCCAGTCCCCGTGTGTGTGTGCAGGTGCAGTGTTGGTGAGCGGCGTCTATGACCTTCGACCTCTGGTGAAGACTTCTGTCAACAATGCTTTGAAGTTAACAGAGTAAGAAGGAACTCTTGTGTGAGAGGGGGGGGGGGGGGGTGTGGATTTTTTGTGTGTGTGTTTTTGGCTGCCTCATCTTCTGTGTGGTGTTCTCATCCTGCTGTTCCCACGCCGCTCATCATGTCAATCTCTCCACCCCAGTCATGCCTCGGATTCTTCATGTGGTCATCCTCAGGGTCGGAAGTCCACTCCACTGGAACCTCAACCATGTCAAGCCACCACAGGACCATCTGCCAGAGGAGCCCTGCATTGCTGCTGGGTCACTTTGGTGGTGTTCAGTGGTGTGTGCTGACAAGAGTATTAGCTCAGTCGCGGAGCCAGACTGAATGAAACCCCCCCACCTGGGTTGGTGACCACCACAACGTCCCTCCAATGACCCTCTCCCGTGAACCTCCAACCCCCAGAGGCTTTGACACAAACTCACCCCAGGCACTGAAGTGTGTGGGAAAACCGAATCTGAGGTCACCACGAGACCAGAGCCACCAAGTCAGAAACAATTTTTTTGTTTTTGCATGATGATCAATGACAATGAGGATGACGTACTGATGCTGCTGCGGAAGTTCATATGCTTTGAGACTAGTTGACAGAGTTGTATTCTATTATTATTATTATTTATTCTTTTATATCGAGGATAATGGAATAAGCACTCATGTGCTTTTTTACATCCAGTCCCCGTGTGTATGCAGTTTTGTAAATTTTTGTCATCTGTTTCCACCGGCACACAATGACCTACTCTTCCGAAAAGCGGAACAGGATTTAACGTGTGCGCAAGATGTTCTGCATGCATTCAAACACGGGGCCTCGGTTTATAGTCTCATCCGAAGGACTTTGACATTCAGTTCGATTTTTTTGTCAAACAGAAAGTACGCTTCCTGTCACAATATATCCCAGCATCAACTGGGCCTGAGAGATACAGACACCTGCAGTGTTGGTCAGGTCATTTGAGCAACACTCTCAAAATCACATCCGTTAAGTGGATGAAGCTCGACTGTGTGGTCCCAGTCTTCCCACTGAGCCCACAGCACACTCACTCTGGGTAGGAGCCGGCCGGAGTCTGAAAAATCCCTATGACTCTTATGGGAATCGAACCCGCGACCTTCCAGTCTGTAATCCTAGGCGCTGACCACTGCACCGTAACAGCTGGTGTGGGGATGCCATTTACACTGAAAGAGCCCCCTGGTATCCTGATGGGGGGAGGGGGGGTGTAAGTGGCAATCATAATAGTAGTAGTTATCATAAGCAGTAATAGTGGTCATTGCATTAGGGGTCACCCAGAATGTGCACTCTGACTCACTACTCATTCCACCTGAGAATCACTGTATGTGAGATTGACATTGCACACACTGAATGAGAGGTTTGCATGTAAGACTTGTGTTTTTAAGTACCTCGCCATATAGGCAGCCATACTCTTGATTTCAGAGGATTTTTTTTTCTCCTTTAAAAAAAGGAGAGTTCAGGTTGTTATGTTTGAGCTTGTCGTGGTTGAAGGCAATCTCAACACAACATTTTACAACATAACAACAGTTTTAGTGTAGGCCTTGGCAATCAGCTAACATCAATTACTGATACATGGCTTTTGGCCTGGCCAAAATAACAGTGGAAGTAGTTGCAAAAGTAGTCGCAGCATTATTATGTATAATATATATTTCAGTGAGGACGGGATAGCTCAGTGGTCGGAGCACTTGCTTTCCCCAGCTAAGGTTAAGCAGCATGGCGTGGTTACCTCTTGGATGGGTGACCATTTGCACACCTTGGCTTCAGTACAGTCCCATGGTTCACCCAGCTGTCAATGGGTACCTGCCCTCTTTAGGGTCAGGGAAGGTAAAGCAGCGAGGGAGAGGAGATGGGCGCCGCCTTCATTATGCTCGTCCCTAGAGAAGTGAGGTCTCTGACGCCTCGCTCCTCTACGACCTTATAGGTTATGGGACACCTTTACCTTTTATATCCAAGTACTGAAGAAACAAACAAACTAAACATATAAGAACTTTAAAAAAACTTGACGAATTGGGAGGATGCCTGGAGTCTGAGTGAGTCCTGCTCAGTTTGTGAGCGAGCTGCATTATCATGTATAAAGTCCTTCAGATGAGACTATAAACTGAGGCCCCGTGTGCAAACGCATGCAGAACATCTTGCGCACACGTTAAATCCTGTTCCACTTTTTGAAAGAGTAGGCCATTGTGTGCCGGTGGGAATGGATGACAAAATTTACAAAACTGCATGCACACGGGGACTGGATGTAAAAAAAAAATTTAAAAGCACACGAGTGTTTATTCCATTATCCTCAATATATATATATTTTTTTTTTAATTTTTAATTGTCATCTGAGCGCTTTGATTTGTTGCTTTACAAGATTCAGCGCTATATAAATCCCATACATTATTATTATTATTATTATTATTATTATTATATATCCAAGTGTTGACGAAACAAAACAAACTAACTAAACAAATCAAGACTTTGACGAACAGGGAGGATGGCTGAAGTCTTGAGTCCTGCTCACTTTGTGAGCAAGCTGCATTATCATGTATATATCCAAGTGTTGAAGAAACAAAAGAAACTAAACTTAACAAAACTTGACGAACATGACGGAGAGTCCTGCTCAGTTTGTGAGCAAGCTGCATTATCATGTATATATATATCCAAGTGTTGAAGAAACAAATAAAAACTTAACAAAACTTGATGAACAGGGAGGATGGCTGAAGTCTTGAGTCCTGCTCAGTTTGTGAGCGAGCTGCATTATCATGTATATATCCAAGTGTTGAAGAAACAAATAAAACAAACAAATAAAAACAACAACAAACTTGACAAACAAACAAATAAAAACAACAACAAACTTGACAAACAGGGAGGATGCCTGAAGTCTTGAGTCCTGCTCAGTTTGTGAGCGAGCTGCATTATCATGTATAAAGTCCTTCGGATGAGACTATAAACCGAGGCCCCGTGTGCGAACGCATGCAGAACATCTTGCGCACACGTTAAATCCTGTTCCGCTTTTCAAAAGAGTAGGCCATTGTGTGCCGGTGGGAACAGACGACAAAATTTACAAAACCGCATACACACGAGGACTGGATGTAAAAATAGATAAAAAAGCACATGAGTGCTTATTCCATTATCCTCGATATATGTATATATAAAAAAAAAAATTTTTTAATTGTCATCTGAGTGCTTTGATTTGTTGCTTTACAAGATTCCGCGCCGTATAAATTCCATACATTATTATTATTATTATTATTATTATTATTATTATATCCAAGTGTTGAAGAAACAAAACAAACTAAACAGATCAAAACTTTAACAGGGAGGATGGCTGAAGTCTTGAGTCCTCCTCAGTTTGTGAGCGAGCTGCATTATCATGTATGTATATATCCAAGTGTTGAAGAAACAAAACAAACTAAACAAACAATCAAAACAAATCAAAACTTTGACGAACAGGGAGGACGCATGAAGTCTTGAGTCCTGCCCAGTTTGTCAGTAAATTGCATTATCATGTGTGTATACAAGTGTTGATTAAACAAACAAAACAAATCAAAACTTCGACAAACAGGGAGGATGCCTGGAGTCTTGAGTCCTGCTCAGTTTGTGAGCGAGCTGCATTATCATGTATATATATATACATATGTGTGTGTGTGTGCATCCAAGTGTTGACAAAACAAACAAAACAAAACGAACTAAACAAATCAAAACTTTGACAAACAGGGAGGATGCCTGGAGCCTTGAATCTTGCTCAGTTTGTGAGCGAGCTGCATTATCATGTATATATATATATGTATATATCCAAATGTTGACGAAACAAAACAAAACAAATCAAAACTTTGACGAACAGGGAGGATGGCTGAAGTCTTGAATCTTGCTCAGTTTGTGAGCGAGCTGCATTATCATGTATATATATATATGTATATATCCAAATGTTGACGAAACAAAACAAAACAAAACAACACTTTGACGAGCAGGGAGGACGCCTGGAGTCTGAGCCCTGCTCAGTTTGTGAGCGAGCTCAGTGAGCACAGCAAGCAGCGCCTCGTCTTGGTGGCTGTGGGGGAGTACGACCCCCCGGAATTCCGACGCCAGAGTGGGGAGATGGAGAAGGTGGGTGTTGATGATTTTCTTTGTGTGTGTGTGTGTGTTGGAGGGTGTGTGGGTGTGTGTGGGAGGATGGGGTATTGGTATGGTGTGTGTGGGGGGATGGTTGGTATTGTGTTGACATAGTGTTTGGAAGGTGGATGTGGTGAGGCGGGGGGTGTATGTGTTTGGGTGGAGAGTGTGTGTATTTTGGCCTTCAGCCACCAGCAGGGTCACACATTACACACACATACATCACACACACATACATTACACACACACACGACACACTGCACACACATACACACACACCACGCATGCACATTACACACACACACAATACATACACAACACATTCTCTACACACATATTACACACACACACACAACACAACAAACTCACACAACTACACACAACACACACACACACAGCAATACACACACACCCACCCACACACAAACAACACACCACACAACACACACATCACACACACACAACACGCACATCACACACACACAGCATACACACACACAGCATACACACACACACACACACACACACACAGCATACACACACACAGCACACACACACAACACATGCATACACACAGCACACACTCGCACACAACTCACACACGCACACACACACAGCACACACACACTACACACACACTTTTCTCAGGCGGGAGATTCAAACCCACAACCCCATGGACCCCAAAGGATTGAAGTCAAATGATTTTTAACTAGTCGGCTATAGCATCCATCATTCTTTATCTCAGTGTTGTTGTTGATGAGATCATAAAAGTTGTTATTGTGACAAGAGTCATCATGACAAAAGGGCTTCAAATTCGTGATTTGATTCCACGCCTGAATTGTAACATGTTTTCTTTTTTTTTTTCTATCTCGTTATTGTTGTTGATGATTTATGAGTTGTTGTTCATTGTGGTCACAGAGTCATCGTGACAAAGGGGTCTCAAATTCATGATTCCATTCCACCCCTGAATTGTAACATGTTTTCATCATATTTTTTTTCTATCTCGTTATTGTCGTTTAGGGGACGGGATAGCTCAGTGGTCGGAGCACTCGCTTTCCCCCAGCCAAGTTAAGCAGCGTCGAGCGTGGTTACCAGTTGGATGGGTGACCGTTTGCGCCACGCCTTGGCTTCAGTACAGTTCCCCCAGTTCACCCAGCTGTAAATGGGTACCTGCCCTCTTTAGGGTCAGGGAAGGTAAAGCAACGAGGGAGAGGAGATGGGCGCCACCCTCAATACGCTGGCCCTAGAGAAGTGAGGTCTCTGACGCCTCGCTCCCCTACGACCTTATAGGTTATGGGACTCCTTACCTTATTGTTGTTGATGATTTACGAGTTGTTGTTTGTTGTGGTTGCAGAGTCTTCGTGACAAAGGGGTCTCTGTGCGATTCATGGACATCGTGGACACTGACCACTTCAACGTGATAGAGAGGCTGAGTGACCCCAAGTTCTCTTTGACCAAGGTCACCCATCAGTTTCTTCCTCTCTTTGTGTGTGCGTGTGTGGTGGGGCGGGGGGGGAGGAGGAATGAAGGGGGAGGGGCTGTATTTTTGGGCGGTGTTTTGGGGGTGGGGGGTGGGGGGTTGAAGGGGGAGGGGCGGTATTTTGTGTGTGTGTATGTGGGGGGGGAGATGAAGGGGGAGGGGCGGTATTTTGTGTGTGTGTATGTGGGGGGGGAGATG
Source organism: Rapana venosa (assembly GCA_028751875.1). Lineage (NCBI taxonomy): Eukaryota > Metazoa > Mollusca > Gastropoda > Neogastropoda > Muricidae > Rapana > Rapana venosa. Next base: position 31,619,601 of record CM054167.1, on the reverse strand, counting down.
AAGGGGGAGGGGCGGTATTTTGTGTGTGTGTGGGGGGGGGGGTGGATGAAGAGGGAGGGATGGTATTTTGTGTGTGGGGTGGGAGGTGAAGGGGAGGGGTGGTATTTTGTGGGGGGTGGTGGTGGTATGTGTGGGTGCTTTTGTAGGTGGGAGGGGGGAGGGGTATGTGTTTCTGTGGGGGGTTCATATTTATTTATTCTTTTATGTTGAGGACAATGGATCAGGCACTCATGTGCTTTTTTTTTTTTTACATCCAGTCCCTGTGTGTATGCGATTTTGTCAATTTTGTCATCCATTCCCCACCGCCATACAACGACTTACTCTTCCAAAAAGCGGAACAGGTTTTAACGTGTGCTCGGTGCTTGATTGAGAAAGCTACGACAAAGTGAGTTGATGAATATATTTCTTTTCTGAATATTATTTTTCCAGGAATGCCTTAGACTGATGAAGCTGGAACAGAAGTGAAGACAGTGAGGGAGAGAAAGAAACGAACCGAAAGGACGACTGCTACGGAATTCTCAGGATTCACACAAACACCATTGCCACCGCCCATGGTCCAAAGGGCTATCAGTATCTAGAGTGATCGACTGACCGATTGATTGATCAATGTAAGTAGCCAGAATGCTTGCCAAGTTGTTGATCTGTTCCTTCTTCTTCTTCTTCTTCTTCTCTCGTTCGCTTTTTACACCGTCAGGTGTATTTTGGAAAAATAATGGCAAGTCCTGTTGATCTGTTTTTGTCATGATGATCTGAAGGAGAGAAGAAAAGAAAAAAAAAATCTCTTCCGTATTTTTGTAACCAGTGTCTTCCTCTTCAACGGTGCTACTGATTCCACGGTTGATGTTATTATCTCGTGATTGTCGATTTTTTGTGTGTGAATAGGACTGTGTGACGTCATGTTTGATGAGTGTCTTTTTTTTTTTTATATTGTACTCAGTGATGTCATGTTTGATGATTGTCTTTTTAAAATTTTTTATTGTACTCAGTGATGTCATGTTTGATGATTGTCTTTTTTTTTTTTTATTGTACTCAGTGATGTCATGTTTGATGATTGTCTTTTTTTTTTTTTAATTGTACTCTGTGATGTCATGTTTGATGATTATCTTTTTTTAAATTTTATTGTACTCTGTGATGTCATGTTTGATGATTGTCTTTTTATTTTATTGTACTCAGTGATGTCATGTTTGATGATTGTGGATAGGACTCTTTGACATCATGTTTGATGATTGTTGTTTTGTGGATTGGACTCTGTGATGTCATGTTTGATGATTGTCGATTTCTGAATAGAACTCTGTGATGTCATGTTTGATGATTGTGGATAGGACTCTGTGACGTCATGTTTAATGATTGTTGATTTCTGAATAGGACTCTGTGATGTCATGTTTGATGATTGTGGATAGGACTCTGTGATGTCATGTTTGATGATTGTCGATTTCTGAATAGGACTCTGTGATGTCATGTTTGATGATTGTGGATAGGACTATGTGATGTCATGTTTGATGATTGTGGATAGGACTATGTGACGTCATGTTTGATGATTGTCGGTTTGTGGCTAGACTCTGTAATGTCATGTGTGATGATTGTCGTTTTGTGGATAGGACTGTATGACATCATGTTTGATGATTGTTGTTTTCTAACTAGGACTGTGTGATGTCATGTTTGATGATTGTTGTTTTCTGAATAGGACTGTGTGATGTCATGTTTGACGATTGTCGTTTTCTAAATAGGACTGTGTGACGTCATGTTTGATGATTGTCGTTTTCTAAATAGGACTGTGTGACGTCATGTTTGATGATTGTCGTTTTCTAAATAGGACTGTGTGACGTCATGTTTGATGATTGTCGTTTTCTAGATAGGACTGTGTGACGTCATGTTTGATGATTGTCGTTTTCTAAATAGGACTGTGTGACGTCATGTTTGATGATTGTCGTTTTCTGGATAGGACTGTGTGACGTCATGTTTGATGATTGTCGTTTTCTAAATAGGACTGTGTGACGTCATGTTTGATGATTGTCGTTTTCTAAATAGGACTGTGTGACGTCATGTTTGATGATTGTCGTTTTCTAAATAGGACTGTGTGACGTCATGTTTGATGATTGTCGTTTTCTAAATAGGACTGTGTGATGTCATGTTTGACGATTGTCGTTTTCTAAATAGGACTGTGTGACGTCATGTTTGACGATTGTTGTTTTCTGGATAGGACACTGTGTGACGTCATGTTTGATGATTGTTGTTTTCTAAATAGGACTGTGTGACGTCATGTTTGACGATTGTCGTTTTCTAAATAGGACTGTGTGACATCATGTTTGATGATTGTCGTTTTCTAAATAGGACTGTGTGACGTCATGTTTGACGATTGTCGTTTTCTAAATAGGACTGTGTGACGTCATGTTTGATGATTGTTGTTTTCTAAATAGGACTGTGTGACATCATGTTTGATGATTGTCGTTTTCTGGATAGGACTGTGTGACGTCATGTTTGATGATTGTTGTTTTCTAAATAGGACTGTGTGACGTCATGTTTGATGATTGTCGTTTTCTGGATAGGACACTGTGTGACGTCATGTTTGATGATTGTCGTTTTCTGGATAGGACTGTGTGACGTCATGTTTGATGATTGTTGTTTTCTGGATAAGAATCTTCGAGGTCATGTTTACTCAGTACGTCCTCAGGTCCTTATGGTGGAGGGTTGTTTTTTCCCCCGTGGAATCTGGTCAGTTGAAGTGTCTCTGTTAATGATCGGATTATATGAGATAATGTTATAACAAGCTTGATTCTTAGTGATAGAATTTTTGTAGATTGTATTTTTGTATATTGATCAGAATGTTTGTAGATTGCATTTTTGTATATTGATTAGCTTGGTTTTTTTCAAAAATAGAATTTTGTATGATATATTATCTAATCAGCTTGTTTCTCAATAATAGAATTTTGAATAAGATCTTGTATAGATTAATCAGCTGATTGAGTTTTTGAAATAATGTGTCAACCGATCTGGCTTCTCAAGTTGTTTTTTTTCTTTTCTGACATATCAATTTTGTTCGTTTAAGAAAAAGCGTTGTATGACATATTCTTTTTTTTTATTTTAATATTTTACTTCTTGAGCAGGTTAGTAATTTTTCATTTATTCTTGTCGTAAAGTTTTGTCAGAAAATGAACATTCCAGAAGATTTTGTTAGAAAAGGAATGTTCCGAGAAGGTCAACAATTTTACATATATTCATGACAGAAAATATACTGGTGAAACTGTTTGAGTACAAGATATGGGACTAATGAAAAAAAGTTAGAACCGAAAGATCATCTATGATAGCGGGTAGGGTGTCATTATAAACATTGTGATGGACGCTTATCACCGAGCGGTTTAAGACTGTTCGACTTCAATCCCATGGGTCCGTGAAGTCATGGGTTCGAATCTCAGCAGCATCTGGTGAATTAAGGGTGGGGATATTTACAATCTCGCAGCTCAACTTCCAAGTGCAGACCTGCCAGTGCCTTCTTGTGTATATATTCACATGCAGAAAATCAAATATGCATGTGAAAGATGCCGTAATTCATGTCAGCGTTCTAGGGTGTTAAGGAAACACCAACATACCCAGGTATACATCCCTTAAGTTGGAATGCGGCAACCTTTGTGGTGGGCAAAAACGGTCACATACTCAAAAATTCACCGTTGGTAAACCTCAGTGGTGTAGCTGAGAAACCAAAGCCAATAACAAATTTTAAAATGTCAGTGAAATGAAAACTTGTAGAGGGCTTTATCTTGAGGTTTTATCTAAAATATAAGTTAAAAAATGAAATAATTTAAGATATTGGTCAAATACTTGAAATATGATTTCTTTAAAACTCGCTTGTATCATAGAAAGCAGGGGATAGGCTCATAGAACCCCAGTCCTTAAATCGTAAAATCTCCGCTGGGACGTTTTTATAACCACAACAACATCATCAACAACAACAACCATAAAACCTTGAGAAGGGAGTCTAACCCAGCAATCAGGGTTCATGTAAACACTTTGACAAATTTTTGGACAAGTCTGATTTTTTATAAATCTTTGGTAGGGGTTTCTAAAAGTCTGTAAAAAATCAGGTTGCAAAGGCTCAAGTCTGCCAGAAGTCCCTAAAAATGAGAAAATGTGTGGGAATGGGGTTTGGTTTTTTTCACAGTTTAAATGAAAAGTTTTAAGATTGTTAGGATAGGAGAAAGCTGTTGTTTCCTTCTTATGATGTTACATCTGTGCAGACCTTTGAAAGCGCAAACGTCTTTTACAATTTCTTTGCTCCGATAGGACCTGAATGTATCAAATGATACACAACTAACTGTGCAGACCTGACATGTCAGATATCTCGTACAACTTTACATTCCATTGGTGTGTACACGTATGTTATCTCATAATGTACAGCTGCACAGACTTGTGACAGTACAAATATCTTGTACAACTGTACATTCTGATAGTACCCTATGTATATCATGATACGCACAAGTACAGACCTTTGACAATACGAATATCTCGTACCAAGTACTGCACATTTTTACAGGGCGTTATGGTTTTAATGATATACAACTGTAAATACCTCACAGTAGGCTATTATGTGCCAGTGGGAACGGATGACAAAATTTACAAAACTGCATACACACGAGGACTGGATGGAAAGAAGCACATAAATGCTTATTCCATTATCCTTCAAATAAAAGATTAAATGAATAAATAAATATCATCTACAACTCAACATACTGAAAATACATGTGTTGATATCATAATACGCAACTGTATCCATATCTTCTTCTTCTTCTTCCTTTTTTGTCATGTTTCTCCCAAGGGAGGTTTGACATTGATGAGCCTTCTCCATCTCTCTCTGTTTTGAGCTTCCTCCTTATTTATGCTGCCCCTTTCTCTAAGATCATCTGCAATACAGGCAGCCCAGGTCTTGCTAGGTCTTCCCTTTGGTCTCTTTCCATCCACTACGAAGTTCATTGCTCTTTTTATGATGTGGCGGTCTGTATACGCAACTGTATCCATATGATAATACGCAACTGTATCCATATGATAATTTGCAACTGTAAAGACCTTACTGTACAGAAATCTTCTACGACTCAACATTCTAAAAAGATATGTATGAATTTTGATAGTATACAAATTTCTGACGTATGAATTTCTTATTCAACATTACATTCTTACAACATATAATATATGTGTACAGACTTGAATATATGTGTACAGACTTCTGACAGCACAGGTAGCTGATAATAGGCAACACTTCTGACCTCTGGGAGGTTGGGTTTTTTTGTTGTTAGTGTGGGTTTTTTGGGGGGAGGGTTTGCATCTGATCGTATGCAACTTTACAGATTTCAAGACAGTATGTGTTTCTTGTAGTATACAAATCTACTAAGTTATGACAGCATATGGATCTAATAATATGAATTTGTACAGATTCAACAACAACAACAACACACACACACATTGACTTGATTTACACACATGCATAGACACAGAAATATAAATAAAGATATATGGAGAGAGAGAGATGGAGAGAGACAGAGACAGACTCAGATATTGTTTATGTGTCAGATAGCTTACTGCATATTTATGACAGTACATTATTATACTAGTGTATTGTCATAATGATATCAAACACTGCACACTTCTGACATTGTGTGTACCTTATAATATTACCTTCATATCATTTCCTTATTTGATGATCTCCTGTTGCGTGAGTAATGTAGATTTATAAAAATATATACTGTGTACTCATACCAGTAATGATAATGCGTTATGAATCACACATACTTAAAAATGTTATTTTGTTTGAATGCAATGATGCTGCCAGTAGATCTCCGTTCTTGCTTTGGTAACAAAGTATACGCAAGCTGTACAAAGGTACTAATACGTAAAAAAGACAAAATTGATGAATAGAGTTTTTATTCTACACTCTCTCTCTGTCTCTCTCTCCCCTCTCCTTCCCTCTCTCTCCCCTCTCTCTCTCGCCTTCTCTCCCCCCTGTCTTCCTCTCTCTCTCTCCCTCTCTCTTCCTCCTCCCCCTCTCTCTCTCTCCCAATCTCAGTCCCTCTTTCTCACTCTGTTTTTTGTGTGTTTTTTGTTTTGTTTTGTTTTTAAAGATTCATGGTAAGTGAACAACAATTAAAATTAAGTGTGAGAGGGGGAAAAAATCAAAGGCTTGTTGGTATGTCGTAATACACACAAGAAAAGCTTCCAGCTTTTGCGTAGGGTAGTAGTATCATGAATGACAGGGTCATATAAACAATTTTTAAAAAATTTTAACGAAAAACAACAGATTTTCTGTTGTTGTCAGGAGAACGTACACATGGTAATATTTCTAATAATGAACTTGCCCCCCCCCACTCTCTCTCTCTTTATCCCTCCAGGCTTTGTACTCTTTTATTGTACTATAAGATACAAATGTTGTCTTTTATCAAAACATGTGGCTGTCAAGCAAATTTTGTTTGCTGAGCTGGTCATATTTCTGTGAAAGGGTTGTGAGAAAGAGAGATATCAAATGTCAGATTCAGAAAATGTTTAACTCATTTAATCCCGAGTACTGCTCAGGCAAGACGGAGTAGTCTTACCAGCCTGTGTCTTAGCAGCTCTGCGGCTAGGTACCCATTGTGGTGTTGTTGTTGTTGTGATTATCTTTATGTCGCAACAACAGCAACACAATGGGTACCTAACCAGAGAGTTGCTCAGGCTCGGGCTGACAAGATTATTCAGCCTCACCTGAGCAGCACTCAGGCTTGGGGCTGAATGAGTTAAAATGCTGCAACATTTTTTTTTTTTAATGAAGAAAGCTGTAATTGACTTTCCCTCCTTCTGGCTGTTTAATTAACTCTTTCGCTGCCATAGGTGGCCTTAGTTGACAGCAAAGTTTTTCATACAGTAACAGGGTTTCACATCTACAGTTGACTTGCACGTGTGACAGCAGACATATCATCCTTCACCCCTGACAGTTTTAAGTAGAAAAACTGACTGTGTTATTCTGACACAGACTGAATGGAGCGCTACATAAATTCCATACATTATTATTATTATTAAATCGGCAACAGCGCTGAAAAAAACTTGGCGCTAAAGAGAGTTTTTCAGTCAGAAACTTGGCAGCGAAAGAGTTAAGTGGTTATGTCATGTTCTTATGTGGACCAGTTGGTAGTTATGCTCACCACAGATTCAAACATGCTTCCATTGAGAAATGAAGAATATAGGATCAGTGCCTAGGAATTGCTTTCTCTTTTATTCATATAGTCAAATGTACAGGCAGAAGTAAAATAATGGGCTTTGAGGAGGGAATGATAACTCTCATCATTGAACAGGGTTATCTCTTTGTGTTTAACGGTCAGTTTGTTGCTAGGTACTCCAATTTCAGTCTTCTATGCTAAGGATATGTCAATTACATGATAAAGCTATTGAGCAAGTAACGATTAGCAATGATCAACTGAACATCTTCGAAAGAGTAGGCCATTGTGTGATGGTGGGAACAGATGTCAAAACTTACCAAACCACTTACACACAGGGACTGGATGTAAACAAGCACGTGAGTGCTTATTCCATTATCCTCAAAATAAAAGAATAAATTAATTAAATAAATAAATTTTGTGTGCGACTATGCATAATAAAGATTCTTGACTAAAAACTTTTGTTTAAAGAAAAAAGATTGTGTGTTTACTGCTGTAAGAATTATGACTTGATCTCATTATATTTGCTGTCGATAAACACAGAAATACAGATACTCTCGTGATTTTGATCATCATACCTTTCGATGTTTTATAAATTGTAAAAACGAATAACTTCAGCTCAAAAGAATATCTGTATTTTAGTGACATCAATGTTTTAGCTGTAACTTTGATGAATCCATTGCCAAAAATCAGTGTACATATTCGTGTCCGAAACAGGTGGAAGTGCAAATCAGTCCTCTTTCATCTGTGGACAACTGTTTCAGTTTTTAATGCAGGAAACATACTGTTTTTGGTTTCAATACAGGAAGATATGATGCCTCTCCCCCCTACCACCCCTTGTTCCCTTAGAATTATGAGTTTGTATCGTTTTATTCAGAATGTAATTCTTGTTTTGCATAGCCATTTACATTCCCTTAAACAGTGTGGCTCATAAGGCTATTGTGTGTGTGTGTGTGTGTGATTATGATCTTATGGTGATAATGGAAACATATCAGGGGTGGGAAGAGGTGTGTTACAGTCTTGTATGTATTCAGTGAACTTACAGAATTTTTTTTCTTAGCCGCTTTTGAAAAATCTAACATTTATGTAAGAAAAAAAGATATGTTGTCTTGATGTGGAAAAATGTCTTTCTTTCTGTTTTTTTGTTTTGTTTTTTCATGTTCTCAATGTATTCAACTTGCAAATCGGCTGTTATTCATTCTTGTATTGAAAAAAAAAATTGCTTATTTAATCTTTATCAATAGGCTAAGTAACATGTACAACGAATATGCTCTAATATCAATGAAAGATGTTATATGATTTTTTATATTTTTTAAATGGGCTCTTGTTAATTAAGGAAGGGATTTTTTCCCCCTTATCTACCATTGAGTTTTCCCCCTTTATCTGCCATCGAGTTGTCCCCCTTTACTCGGTTCAGTTGAGTTGGTCTGCCATGCATTCTTACTCTCCTCATCCTTGACACCCCACCACCACATTGTCTACTTAGGCCTTCTGTTTTGAATCTTTGGGTATCAGAACTAGCAGAATGCCAGCTATTTGAAATAAGTGTTAGTTTTGGGTCAGTGTGCAGAGGTTCTGCGAGCCAGTAAATGCTTTTGTTCATTTTTCTCTCTCTTGTTTAGAAATCTTTTCTCTGTCTTTGTCTGTCTGTCTCTCCACACACACACACTTTTAGTTTGGGGGGTTTTTGGTGTGTTTTTTTTTTTTTTTGGGGGGGGGGGGGGGTAAGTTCACACACACACACACACACTTTTTGGGGTTTTGTTTAAGTTGATGCTTTACTAGTCTTGCTGTCACTCATCTTGAACATTCCATACATTTCTAAAAATTTGGCCCAGGCCAAAAGCTGTGTCAGTTATTATTGATGTCAGCTAATTGCCAAGGCCTACATTAAAACATTATGTTGTAAAATGTTGTGTTGAGATTGCCTTCAGTCATGACAAGCTCTTAACATAACAACCCGTACTCTCCTTTGTTAAAGGAGAAAAAAAATCCTCTTAAGTCGGAGTATGGCTGCCTATATGGCAAGGTGCTTGAAAAGAGTCATACACACAAACTTCTCATCCGGTGTACTTGCTATCTCACAGTGATTCCAAGGTGGGATGAGCGAGTCAGAGTGCATGTTCTGGGTGACCCCCAGGGTGTAAAGCTGGGGAATGCACAACAACAACAACATTTCTAAAAATCCTTGATTGCTCTGTCATTTTTGTTGCTCTTTGTGTCCTCGGCTAGAGCTCCAAGGTTCACCAATGGTGAGATTTTTGTGTATGTGACCATTTGTATCCCCACCATTAAGGTAGATGGCTGCATTCCAACTTCGGGAATACAATTGGGAATTGAACCTACCAATGTTGCCAGGACAGTCAGGAGGTACCTCCCTGCTCTTTTTGATTTTCAACTGTCATGGATTCTTTTAAGAAGCACAAGTCCATAGGCACACAGGTCCGACTGGTTTGAGAGTCTCGTCCAAAAGACTTGACATACAGTTTGATTTTCCTGTCAAACTGGGAAGAAATGGCGAGGCCTGGATTCAAACCCAGAATCTCACAGTTCGCTTGTTAGTAGGTGAATGTCTTAACTGTCCTGCCATCTTATTAACTGCTCGGTCATAATTATGGAGCAGCATTTATGCGCTTCAACTTTTGTGGGGGGACTGGAGTCATTCATCTTTTGACTTGTCTAAGTCATTACCATCTCTCATCACCTTTTCTTCCAGGAGTTTTTTTTTTTGTGTGTGTAATTGTCATTTGAGATTTTTCTTCCAACAGTCTTTTATTTGTTGATGACAATGATTTTTAAATTAAATGTCTGGTTTGTGGTTTGGTTTTGGTTTTTCTGTTTGTTTTATTTTTTACATGAATTATTTGACTGGGTCATTCTTTTTTATATCAGAATTCATGTGTTTTTGTCATTTTTTTTGTTTTGTTTGATAAGCAGGGTTCTGGTGAATAATTGGAAGGTTGTAGTTTGAATTTGAACGGTTGTGGGGTTTTGTTTTTCAGTGAAGGTTGTGCTTAAAAGTTTATAGAGAATATTTCTGAATGGATGTGACACATATCATCCATGCACACAATGTGATTGATGCTATTTAGTACGCAAAGCTGTGAAAACTAGAATATTGGTGACCCTGGGTTATAATATGGATGTTCATAGGGACTCACCAGATTGGGCAAAATTACTACTTCTTCAGAATTATACACGTGTGTATTTTATTTTTCCTTTTTTGAAAATGTCGCGGGATCGTTAAAATTTTTGTATTTTATTTTTTCCTTTTTTGAAAAATGTTGGATTGTTAACATTTTTGTATTTTATTTTTCCTTTTTTGAAAAATGTTGGATTGTTAAAATTTTTGTATTTTATTTTTCCTTTTTTGAAAAATGTTGGATTGTTAAAATTGTTTTTAAGCAATGGTTATTGTCAATGGGGAGATGGAAGTTGGGTTTTTTTTGTTTGTTTGGTTTGTTTGTTTTTATTTCCATCAGCAATTATTGCAGTGTGCAGATATGTTGTTGTATTTCCATTTGTTGTGTAATTAAGAAAATATAATAAAAATGATATATTTCTTTCTGAAGTCACCAGGTGACTTCAGGAAAAACTACCACTTTTCATTATTGAAAGTTAGAGATAATAGTAATGATGACGCATATACATGCCATAGGCACTGTCTGTCATTCCCGTGTGGGACTGGCCAGCCACACCCAACGCTACTGTTCCAGAGTTAAACACCTAGAGCGCAACTCCATAGTCTTCCAAGAGTGAAGGAAGCCTATATTTTCTTTATATCTCAAGTAGCCTGTGAATCCTCTGAAGTTGGGAGTATGGCTGCCTATGTGGCGAGGTAGGCTACTTGAAAAGAGTCATACATACATGCAAACTTCTCATCCGGTGTACTTGCTATCTCACAGAGATTCCCAGGTGGGATGAGTGAGGCAGAGTGTGGCATGTTCTGGGTGAGCCTCCAGGGTGTAAAGCTGGGGAATGCATAACAACAAGTAGCCTGTGTGCTGGTGTGTCCGTGTGTGTTTTCTGATTTTATTTTTTAGACACATATCTCTTTCATTGACGTTGGTGTGACTTATTAACTGAATCTGATCGTACTCCTATGATTTGGTGGCATAATGTTGTGTTGCTTTTCAACTGATTTCATGCTGAATTTTTTTTGTGTGTGCCTGCGTTCTTATTCATACACCTGGTCAACAATCTTTATACCAACAAATAAATAGTTAATGGCTGTATTCGTATGTATGGTTTCCTTCATATAAAAAATTATTATTATTGCAATGTTTAATCTTTTGTCTGTGTGTTTGAGTGTTGCAATGTTTAATCTTTTGTCTGTAGGTTTAATAGTCATAATATATCAGGCCTTGTGGGTTGTATCATCATTTCGTGTTTAAAAGAATAAGCAACCATATTCATTTTTGTGTGTTGTGGATTCTACAAGGAATAATACAAAGTAGGTCTTCTATTGTTATTCTTTAAGCGGATTGGGTGGAGCATGTTAGGTTTTAGGCTCTTTCCCCCCCCACCCCCCCCCCCCCCCTTAACTTTGTTTTTTGGTCACTGTACATGTAGAATGGATAATACATATGATCTGATATGTTTATGAATTATGCCATTATACATATAATATAATTAACGTTAAGGTCAACACCTCAACAAAAGAAGAGGTCCCAAATATCAGTGCTATTGACTTGCGTCAGTGTTTAAAAAAAAAAATTTTAATTTAAAGAAAGACAACAACTTGCATCAGTGTTAAGTCACAAGTCTATAACAAGCAAAACTAGTGAAAGTCTGTACTGAAATCACATGAATCTTCTTCTTCTTCTTCCTTTTTTTGTCATGTTTCTCCCAGGGGAGGTTTGACATTGATAAGCCTTCTCCATCTCTCTCTGTTTTGAGCTTCCTCCTTATTTATGCCCCTTTCTCTAAGATCATCTGCGATACAGGCAGCCCAGGTTTTGCTAGGCCTTCCCTCATGAATCACATGAATGCCACTCTGAAAAACAGTTTTGTTTTGTTTTTGGTTTGTTTGGTGGTTGGGGGTTTTTTTGGGGGGGTCTGTTCCTCAAAGACAATTTCTGAGGTTCACCCTTGGTGAAATTTTACATATGCAGCTGTTTTTACCCACCATTAAGATAGCCACATTTCAAGTTTGGGGATGATGTCTAAACAATCAATACCTTTGTGCATGTGTTTGTTGTTGTTTTTTGATATTTGTCATCCATTCCTACCAGTACTCAACAGACTACTTTTCCGAAAGATGGGTAAAAAAAACCCCAACCGCGTATGCTAAATCTTACCATTGACGAGTAAAAATGGCCACAATAATACGCAAAATCTCACCAATGGTGAACCTTGGAGTTTTAACCAGGGAACAAAAACAAAATAATAATAATAATAATAAACCCTCACAGTTTCTTCTTATGCAATTTATCTGAAAAATTTAAAGCATGAGCTCTGTGTGTGTGTGTGTGTGTGTGTGATAAACGGGATATTATCACTTGGTGCCACATCTTTGGAAAACCCAAGCCAGTGTATCTGGGTTTTGGTGAATTTTTGTTTTCTTTCGTTTTAGTTTTGAAACCTATTTTTAAAGAATTTTTCTTTTGTTATGGGTTGGGGATTTTTGGGGCTGTCATAATCAGGGAGTTGTAATTCGTTACCTGCATTCGTTTTCTTGCAATGTGTGTGTGTGTGGGCGCCCGCGTGTATGTGTTTGTGTGTGTATTTACTTTTTCTCTTTTTGCTGTTCAATATTGAATACTCTTCACCGGTGATCTGTCTGACTTGTTCTTGCTCTAACAGCAGACGTCTTCTTCTTCTTCTCTCATTCATTCGCTTTACACCGTCAGAGATGTGTCTGGGAAAAATAATGGCAAGTCCTTTCCAGCTCCTCTCACGGGCTGTACAGCTTGGTGTGTAGGGTTATCTCCGTCAGCCGCACAATCTTCCTCAGGTCGCTGTTTAGCCTGTAGCGTAGTTGATTTAACAGCATTTTCACAGAACTGTGCTGATCTGCAAGATGTCATAGCACCCTGCAAGATCCTTCGATAGATACATTTTCTCAGCTCAGATCTCGCCGAGAGGCAACTAAATTTCTCATTCCATGTAAGATGTGTATGCCAGGTTATTTCACACACACACATATATATATATATACTTAAAAACTCTGTTGAGGTGACCACCAGGCCAGGAGCAGTGCAGGGCCATCCTGCCTGGTGACCCCCCCTGCAACCCGACATGGATGAGTTCTTTGTGGAGTTCTGACCTTAGTGATGCAACAGAAGGAGACTAGGTAGGGTTGGGGGGATGGAGAGATTGGAATGAGAGGTGTGGTAACAGCGGGATTGGAATTTCACAGAAGTTGAGGCAGCCAAAAAAAAAAAGTTTTTTAAACAATAAAAGGAAATGACAAACTAACCCAGACTGTAGAGACTGGCAACTAACTGACAGAATAAACTTGGTTTATTGGTAGTTTAAAGACGTAGATGATCTAGTGACTGCTCTATTTTGTATTGCTTTGAGACTGTAGAAGAGTTAGGCTACTTGTTACACTGTAGGAGACTTGCTTAGCGACTGCTACAAGAGTTATTTTTGCTTTGAAACTGTATAAAAGAGATACTTAGGAGATTTGCTAGTGACTGTTAGAAAAGGCTTTGGTTACATTGCTTTGAGATTGTGTGAGAGATATACTTTGTTTAAACTCTGTAAGAGACTTGTAGAAAAAGCTTGGTCACATTGCTCTGAGACTGTGAGAGAGAGAGAGAGATACTTTAAACTCTGCAAGAGAGTTGTTAGTGACCGTTAGAAAAGAACTGTGGACTGTTGGAAAAGGCTTGGTTACACTGCTTTGAGACTATGTAGAAGAGATTGCTTTTAGACTGTGTTGCTTTGAGAGCGAACAGAATTAGAAGAGATACTTATAACAAGGGGACGGGATAGCTCAGTGGTCGGGGCACTCACTTTCCCCAGCCAAGTTAAGCAGCATCGAGCGCGGTTATCAAGAGGATAGGTGACCATTTGCGCGCCTTGGCTTCAGTACAGTTTCCCCAGTTCACCCAGCTGTAAACAGGTACCTGCCTCTTTAGTGTCAGGGAAGGTAAAGCAGCGAGGGAGAGGAGATGGGTGCCGCCCTCAATATGCTGGCCCCTGGAGAAGTGAGGTCTCTGATGCCTCACTCCCCTATGACCACATAGGCTATGGGACACCTTGACCTTTTCTTACTTTGAACACTGTAAGAGATGTGTGCATAACTGTAAGAACAGGCTTGGTTACATTGCTTTGAGATTGTGAAGAGAGACTTTTTAAAATCCTGTAAGAGATGTGGGTGTAACTTTTAGTAAAGATCTCGTTAGAATGCTTTTGAGACTGTGTTGAAGAAATACTTTAAACGCTTTGAGAGACTTAATAGCGACTGTTAGATGATACATGGTTATGTTGCTTTGAGGTTGTGTAAAAGAGATACTTTTAACACTGTAAGAGACATGTATTGAAGTTTAGTAGAGAAACTTATTAGTTGCTTTGAGACTGTTGAATAGATGGTTTAAAAATTGAAAGAGATTTGCCAGTGACTGCTAGAGAGATATCTAGTATTGCTTTGAGACTGTTTAGAGAATACTTGAAAACTGAAAGAAACTTAGTCGACTGTTAGACAGTGCAGTATATTTTTATGGATGTGTAAGAGAGATGCTTTAAACACCAGAAGACTTAATAGCAACTGCTGGAAGTGACAAGTTCTGTTTCATTACTAAATGGACCATAGTATTCAAACTTCATTACATGAGATTTGCTCCGCTGCAGAAGAGATTTAAAAGAAATTGTTTCGAGATTGTGTGGAAAGAAGTCTTGCAATCGAGGATCTTTGTGATTTTTTGTGTGTGGTAGGTAGCTAGATTTTGGTTTATAATGCATTTGGATCATTGCTAGTTTCTGAACATGAAAATTCTTTGATGAAAATGTTTTTAAATATGAAATTCTCTGTAACAGGGTGTTTTGTGCTGCAGGAAAGGTGCTTGGGTTTAGTGGTTCTTTTGTAGTGATTGTTTGGTTTGGTTTTGTTGACTTTATGAATCATTATTGTTTTCAGATGGAAGTAATTTGTGTTCTCTCTCGATGTTTTTGGGATTAATGATAAATGTACATTATATTACTGCTGAAAGTCTTTTTGCTGATTATTTTTACACAATATTTCTTGCTATATGGAAAGGTCAATATTATTTAACAGATTACTTGAAAAAAAAAGTTGGTGGTGTTCTCTTGAATTAGTTCACCATGATGCAAAGAATGAATGTGGAAGAGAGAAAGATTGGGCCTGGAGAGGTGTGATGCTTTGATTGAAAATAAGCATGAAACCATGAATGTGTGCGCACACAACACATGAATTTGCAACTTTCATATCACACACAAACACACACACCATGCATGGGCACAATATGCAATACACAAGCATGCACTATGACTGAGCCCAACAGCACGATCACCACAGAATATGCTGGTCACTCTGAACTCACTTGAGCAATAATTACACACACACACTCACACACTCTCTCACACAACCTGTCACACATCGTCCTTCACACACACACGCTCACAAACACAACACTCACAATCAACACTCACCACAAACCTTCAACACCAAATACACACTGCTGAGAAACAACCCAAAACTCAGCTGCACGCTTGCTCTTTCTGCTTCTGAAAATAACAGCCCTGATGTAGCCGATTCTTTAATTTAACGGAACATCCTAGATGTATGTAAGTGTGTGTGTATGTGTCCATATAGCACACAGGGTAGTGATACAGACAAACACAAAAGGCATCCGTTATTAGGCCATGCCGTAGTTAAAGCGTGGATCCGGGTTGTAGAAATGGGCGTGTGACTGTCGCTTGAAGCGGTCGTGCTTGCTTAACTTCTGGCTAAAACTGGACCTGAGAAAGAAAGTATGATTTTGATTTGTGCCTAGAGGTAGGTTTTGTGTGTGTGTGTGCTCGCACGAACGCGTGTATGTATGTGTTGGTGCTTTTAAGCTAAGGTGGAAGGCTAAATATGAGAGAGAGAAAAATTTGTAGAGCAATAACAACAAAAAGAACAAACTACAAAAATCCAAATTTTTCTTTTTTAACACTCAAGACAGCAACTATTGCTTGTCTGTCATAGGAGTGAAAATGCATCGTGCTGCAGTTAAGCGCCTAACAAGTCAGGCCCAGCGCGTCTCACTTCCCCATGAGAGAGAATTGGTATATTTTCAATTTTGAACTGGGAAGAGAGAAGAAAAAAAAAGCAGCAGAGTGGACTAAGAAGGCAGAAAACAGACAAGAAGGATATGGCAGGAAGAAAGAGACAAGGCAGAGACAAAGCGAGGGATAGAAAAGAGGGATATCCTAGCACAGAATTTCCAGAAGGTGGGGATGCTATTTATACTGACATGTGTGTGTTTTTTATTTATTTATTTATTCTTTTATATTGAGGACAATGGAATAAGCACTCATGTGCCTTTTTACATCCTGTCCCCGTGTGTATGCGGTTTTGTAAATTTTGTGTGTGTGTTGTGTACCCACTCCCCTACACTCCTTACAAAACCTCTTGACAGCCTATATGGGATAGCCTGGTGGTTAGAGTGATGTGCCCGTGATCTGCTGACCCGGGTTCGAATCTCGTTCGAGGATTTTTCCTCGGGAGTTAACATCAATGCCGACTCCACTCTCCCTAAAAGTCCTTCAGATGAGACTATAAACTGAGGTCTCATGTGCGAACGCACGCAGAATATCTCGTGCACAACGTTAAAACCCATTCCGCTTTTCGGAAGAGTAGGCCATTGTGTGTACCCGTTGGGAACAGATGACAAAGTTGACAAAACTGCATACACACGGGGACTGGATGTGAAAAAAAGCATGTGAGTGCTTATTCCATTATCCTCAAAATAAAAGAATGAATAGATAGATAGATAGATAGATAAGACCAAAAACAATTCAGCTACGTACCTATGTAGATAGATAGATAGATAGATAGATAGATAGATAGATAGATAGATAGATAGATAGATAGACAGATAGATAGATAGATAGATAGATAGATAGACAGTACAGACAGATCAGACTAGACAGCTAGATAGACAGCAGTAGATAAGATAGAATAGAATAGATAGATAATAAGACTAAAATAATCCAGCACGTACTAGATAGAAAGATAGATAAATAGATAGATAGATAGATAGATAAGACCCCCCCCCCCCCCCCCCAATAATCCAACTACGTACCCAGATAGATAGGTAGATAGATAAGACCTAAAAAAATAATCCAGCTACGTACCAAGATAGGTAGGTAGGTAGGTAGATAGACAGACAGGTAGACAGACAGACAGATAGATAAGACCCCCCCACCCCCCACCTTCCAAACAAAAACAACCCAGCTCCGTACCGTCGCGCGATGAAGAGCATGCAGGCGACAGAGACCATGATGATGTAGGCCTCGGGACACCAGCGCTGCCAGAGCTTCTTCTCCAGCATCACCACTTTCTTCAGCACGATCCCCAGACCCACAGAGGCCGGGTGCAGGATCAGCATGACCCCCAGCAAGGGCAGCAAGATCGCCAGCAGGATGCGAAGTCCCTCCAACAGCTAAAGGAAGGATTGATCGATTGATGCATGCAAGCATGCACGCAAGTGTATGGCGTGCGCGCGTGCACGCACACACACACACACAAGCAGGCATACACGCACACACGCAAGCAGGCACGTACACACACACACACACAGTCATTATCGCAACACAAAGTCTTTGAACATGTATGTGGGGAACCTTGTCTCGGAGCTAACTTATTCTTGTATTTGATCGTGATAATAATGTTAATAATAATAATGTACGGTATTTATATAGCGCTGAATCTTGTAAAGGAAACACATTTCAATGATAATGGAGTAAGCGCTCATGTGCTTTTTAAAAAAAAAGTTTACATCTAGTCCCTGTGTATAATATCATGCTGTTTTGTAAATGCTGTTCATTCGTTCGCACCAGCCCACTAATGGCCTACTCTTCTAAAAAGCGGAACAGGTTTCAACGTATGTTCAAGATGCTCTGCGTGCGTTCTTCGCACACGGGACCTCGGTTTATAGTCTTATCTGAAGGACTTTTTTGGGGGGATGGAGTCGGTACTGATGTTAACTCCGGGGGAGGAGGGGAACCAAAAACCCTTGAATGAGATTCGAACCCATGTCAGCAGATCACAAGCGCTATGCGCAACGCTCTAACCACCAAGTTATGCCGTTCCCTCAAGAGCAATGAATAACATAGTTTAGTGTTCCTTGGAAGGATTCTTTTTTTGTTACCCTTTAACAAAGGCTTTGTCTTTGCAACTTTTGCCCTGGCTTTAATGTCCCTTCCGCAGAGTTCAGATTGTTAGGTTTCTTCTTCTTTTTCTTCTTCTTCTTCTTTTTCTTCTTCTTCTTCTACTTCTTCTTCTTCTTCTTTTTCTTCTTCTTCTACTTCTTCTTCTTCTTCTCCTTCTTCTTTTTCTTCTTCTACTTCTTCTTCTTCTTCTTTTTCTCCTTTTTCTTCTTCTTTGTTGTCGTTGACCGCTTAGACAGCAACTATTGTAGTCTGTCATATGCGCGAAAATGCGTTGCGCTGCCCTTTTATTAAGCGCCTGACAAGTCAGTCCCAGTGCATCCGACTTCGGCTTGGGCGAGAGAGAATTCTTCTCTTTTTAATTTATTTTTTCATTGTCTTTCTGGGGAAGAAAAAAAGATGCGATAAATTGGACCAAGGAGGTAGAAAACAGACAAGGAAGGAGGTGACAGGAAGAAAAGGAACAAGGCGGAAACAAAGAGAGGGATGGAAAAGAGGGAATTCCTAGCTCAGAATTTCCAGATGGCGAGGATACTATTCATACTGAGAGGCCCTTCCGCCTCCCCCCCCCCCCTCCCCGGCCTCCCCATGCGAGAAATAGGGTATTTAAAATATTAGCTTAAATAGAAAAAGAGAAAGAAAGAAAGAGAAAAAATTAGAGTTTGGGGATGGGAGGGGGGGGGGGGGGGGGAGAGAAGAAGAAAGAAAGAAAAAAAAGAACACGAAAATGAAAGAAAGAACGAAAGAAGAATAAAAGAAAGAGGGGGGGGGGGGGGGGGGGGCGGAAGAGGAAAGAAGAAAGAAACAGAGAGAGTGTGTGTGGGTGGGGGGGGGGTGAGAAGACATAACACACAAAAAAAGACGGAAAGAACAAAAGAAAGAAAACAAAAGAGACAAGAATGAACAAAAAGAAACACACAAAATACTTAATCGAGAAATAACATACATAAATCAATCAACAAACCAACCATTAAAAACAACAAGAAAACCACACACACACACACACACACATACACCCACACACCACCACCACCCTCCACACCCACCCAACACACACACACCCAACACACACACACACACACACACACTATATTATAGATAGATAGATAGATATTTAAACCAACGTCACTCACCGTCATTTTACACAACATTTCAGACGCCCGGGTACAGATGGGTTTGTCCGGGGTAGGATCTCGGTAGGGGTTGATTTTGCCGAAGCGCGTGTAAGGCAGCACCTGGGAGAGAACCATCACCACCACCACCACCATCCCCACAGCACAGATCACCCTTCCGTTGGTCATGATATCGCACAGGCCGGGCAGCAGTCGGCATTTGGGAAACCACATCAGCACCGCTGTCCAGGCTACGATCACCATCTCTTCTGTTGTTCTGTTGGTTAAAGGGGAAAAAAGGTTGGGGGGGGTGGGGGTGAGGAAGGGGGGGGGGGGTGAGGTTTGGGAGAGAGGGAGGGTGGAGGTTGGGGGGGAGAGAGAGAGAGGGGGGGGAGGGGGGGAGAGAGAAGAAGCGGAAGAGAAGTGGGGGGGAAAAAAGAATGGTTAAAGGTTGTTGTTTTTTTAAATAAGGTAGGGTGAGTTGGGTTTTGTTGGTTTTGTTGTTGTTTGGGTTGGGTTTTTTGTGGGTTTTTTTTTTTTTTTTTTTTGGGGGGGGGTGTTGTTGTTGGGGTTGTGTTGGGGTTTTTTTGGGGGGTGGTGGTGGGCTTTTTTCTTTTCTTTTTTTTCTTTTCTTCAATTTTAAAAGTAGGATAAATGCATGTAGATCTAGTACCTACCTAAATAAACATTCAAAATACACTCAGAATTTACGGTACCAAGCAACATTAAGTAAGGCTGACTAACCTGTAACCAAGTTGCACCATGGTGTTGAGCTGGTTCAGAGACCTTAACTTTCAATCCCTCTGGAGCCTATGGGATTGTTGAAGTCATGGAAAATCCATGTTCTGTTCCGTTAGAGGAGTAGAAGGAGAAGCCTAAACTGAGCGGGGATCTTTTAAAGTTCAGATCTGCCTTGAAATTCATGGGTCATGCCTTTCGCTCCAGTCCTGCCTAAAACACGTCATTTGCTGACGTCATGAAATGGCGTCACATTTAAAATGCTAGGTTTTAATTAACCTGCTTTGTTATGCCCCATGATTCAGATTGTACTTTTTCTTCAACCTGTTTGATTATCACCATACATTGTATATCTACCTGTTTCATAAATACCATATTCAGTGGCCATAATCAAAACGGTTTTATTTTCCTTCAAACAATTTTTTTTTTTTTAATTTCAAGGGAAACGTTTTAAAATTAAATTTCTGCACTCAGATCATGTGCAATAGCTTCCACTTTGGGGTATCTGTAATACTCTCTTCTTCTTCCGAGCCGCGTATAACTAATATGGGAAAAACCCTCCACTTGGGTGGTCCAAGTGAGAGTTAAATCGGTTCCAGAATCACTAGGATAATTTGTGGCATACCCCATCTCAGCAGCTTGGTGATAAATACCATATTCAATGGCCATGGCCAAAGCGCTTTTATTTCCCTTCAAACAATTTAGTCTTATCTCTCCTGTGGAGAAACCCAGTCTGTAATTATTTAGGCTAGTAAAACTCAATCCAGATGATTGTGAAACAAAGACATTACGGAACAAATGATCATGTTATGACATAGAGAAGCACAGGATGCCTCTGTTTAATTAGTCTCATCCGAAGGACTTTGGGGGGATTGGAATGCTGATGTCTGCTCCTAGTGAAAATCCTTTAGAACAGGCACCTCCATGGTGGCTAGATCCCGGGCTGTCAGATCACCAGCGCAACGATCTAACCACTAAGCTATCCCACCCCCTACACCATTTCAAACATTTTCTTGATGAGAAATCTTTGACACCCTACCACATAATGAATGCATTGCATTGGAAGTCAACGTGAAGCTGTTAATATGTTATTAATCGGCAATCAAAAGGTTATTCAATTTTTTAAAACCTACACATCTAAAAATTGAACATTTTTACCCCCCAAAATATGACAAACTGAAATGCTATTCTTCAAGAAGTGATAAAATGAGACATTGACAAACTTTTGCATCAAAAATATGTAGTCAGACTGAAGGCTTGGGTGGTTTTATAAACGCGTTTCGAAGCAAAATGAAACAAAACTACGCCTTGATACTTCAGTACAAGGTAGAACAAAACTTATAGTTTTATAATCAATGAAAATCTCAAAATCGACAATCTGACCACCCCCACCCCACCTGCCTAAAATGGCTCCTGGCGGAAAAGTGGGTCAGGTGCTTTGCGACTCGTTTCATGGTGGAGTGTCACCAATTGGTCTGGGCAGGGCTCACAACATTCAAGGAAGGTGAGGAGGAAGAGGCCAAGAACTAATTAGCAGTCAATGCACTTTGAGCTCCTAAAAGGAAACGATTTATTCAGGGTCCTCAATGCGCACAGGATGAATGGGATGAAAACGAATTGAACTGTCCTTTGCATCTCACATGTGTTACCTGCATTCCTTATTCTCGGCTTTCCCCTATGTGTGTGTGTGTGTGTGTGAAAGAGAGAGAGAGAGTGTGTTGAGAGAGAGAGAGAGAGAGAGAGAGAGAGAGAGAGAGAGTGTGTTGTGTGTACGTGCCTGCATGCGTGCCTGCGCACGTATGTGTGTGTGTCTGCGCGGCGCGCAGCGCGCGTGTGTGTGTGTTTTTTTTTAATTATATTTTATTCTTTTATATCGAGATAATGGAATAAGCACTTACGCGCTTTTTTACATTCAGTCCCCGTGTGTATGCGGTTTTGTAAATTTTGTGTGTGTGTGCGTGTGTGTGCGTGTGTGTGTGTGTGTGTGTGCGTGCGCGCGCGCGCGCGCGCGCGCGTTTATGTCTGTCTGTGTGTGCATGTAACTTATTCACTCATTTCCACAGTCCCTCGTTTTCCTTCTCTCACAAACTTGTAGACCAACACCTTTCCTTCCCAAGTAACCGAACCGATTGATTGATTTGAACAATTAACAAACGCACGAAAGAGAAACTAAATCTTCGATAAATTAAAAGCAACCCAGTTGATGAAGACTTCAATTAGTTCCAGCGACAAGGGGATAAAACTGGGAGAGAGCTTCAAGATCGAAGAAAACAACGGATATAAAAAGATCTTTTTCGCCAGCTGTATGGATGAACAAGCGGGACCACGGTTCGTAGCTTTGACCACAAGCCGGTTTGCGTTCATCCAAACCTGGGTTCGTCTGATTTTTAAGGCCTAACTCGTTCTGTTCCTGTGAGGGGAGACAATGATGGTTGCTGCTCAGTTCCTGTTGGTTATCTTTCTTGCCATGGTACCTGGCAGTTTTGGAGGGTGAGTTTTTGTTTGTTTTAGTGAGGCATTTTGGTTTGTGGGGCTTTTCCCTCTTTCCTTCTTTATTTTTTCTCTGTTTAAAAAAAATGTTGCTCTCTCTCTCTCGTTTTCTCTCTCATTTGTCATTGTCATTTCAGTTTGTTACAAGCAGACTTTTGGTGTGTGGAATTAGCTCAATATCAGTTACATGTAACGGATTAAAATAATTTTATCATACCAGTATTTTCTTCTGTACTGTAAAAATTATCTTCGTTTTTTACACATACACACACCAGTATTTTCTTCTGTAATGTAAGCAAAAAGCCTTTGTTTTACTTACACACACACCAATATTTTCTTTTGTAATGTAAATAAAAGCTTTATCTTTGTTTTACACACACACACACACACACACACACACACAGAGTATTGTCTTCTATAACCTAAATAAAAACCTTATCGTTGTTTTTTCTCTGCTAGATTCACCAACCCTAAACATAACCCCCCACCCCAACCCCTTACCCCCATCCACAAAACCATTCCCCACCAAAAAACATCATCCTTTGGTTTTCCCAGAAAAGGCAAGTGTCCGGACCCAGGGCTAGCCGGCATAGTGGCCCAGCAGAACGAGGTGCTCATCACGCTGGTCAAAGACCAGCAGGTCATCGTCACGCAGCTGGAGATCCTGAAGGCCGAGCTCCAGGCCCAGATGAAGGATCTCCAGGGTGGCCTCGGCGCCGCCCAGGCCAGCCTGAAGAGCACCCAGGACGATCTGAAGGCCACCAAGGCGGATCTGGCGGAGACTCGGCTGGACGTGAAGAACCTGCAGAAGGAGCTGGAGAGCATCCGGGACGTTCTGAAGTACCTCTCCGACCGCGTGGCGAAGAGGCGCGTCGGTGAGTCTTGTTTGAGGTCGACTCTTGTGTCTTCTTCTTCCTTCTGGATTTTTGCTTTCTTAGTCTTGTTCTTCTTGTTGTTGTTGTTGAACTTCCTCCTCCTTCCGATGAGACTAGAAACCGAGGCTCCCGTGTTCGAACGCATGCAGAACATCTTGCGCGCACGTTAAATCCTGTTCCGCTTTTCGGAAGAGTAGGCCATTGTGTGCCGGTGGAAACAAGATGACAGAATTTACAAAACCGCATACACACGGGGACTGGATGTAAAAAAAAAAGCACATGAGTGCTTATTCCATTATCATCGATATAAAAGAATAAATAAATATATATATTTTTTTAATCTTCTTCTTTCTTCTTCTTCACCATCATCGTCACCGTCCTCTTCTTCTTCTTCATCATCATTATCATCATCATCATCATTATGTTCTTCTTCATCTGCATCATCTGTATTGTTCTTCTTCTTCATCTTCACCATCTTCGTCACCGTCATCATCATCACCGACCTCTTCTTCTTGTTCATCATCAGCATCATCATCCTCTTCTTCATCGTCACCATCATCATTATCATCGTGTTCTTCTTCTTCCTTTTCTCCTTCTTCGTTGTCGTCGTCGCTGATTGCTCAGACAGCAACTACTGTTGTCTGTCATATGAGCGAAAATACGTTGCGCTGCCGTTAAGCGCCTGACAAGTCAGTCTCAGCACATCTAACTTCAGCGTGCTCGGTTTATTAATTCAACAACAACAATAATGACGATGATGATGAATGAAAACGACGACTGATGATGATGATGATGATGATGATGACGACGACGACGACTCCAGAGAGAGAGAGAGAGAGAGAGAGAAGACGAGAGAGAGAGAGAGAGAGAGAGAGAAGAGATGACAGACAACAAAGAAAAATCAGAGAGACAGGCAGTCGGACATACACTGAGGGACTCTGAACAAAACTACAGACAACACAATTCTATTTATTACAAGTGTGCATGCGCGCGCGCGCGCGCGCGTGTGTGTGTGTGTGTATGTGCGTGTGTGTGTGTGTGATATCAGGATCCACCTACGTGCGCTGGGGAAGGAAGACATGTCCCGTGGTCAATGTTAACAGTACAACACTGGTGTATTCAGGTAAGTCACAACTAGGCACAGAGAGAGGGGGGAAGGGGCGGAGAAGAAAGAGAGAGGAGTGAGGAGAGAGAGAGAGGGGAGAGAGAGGGGAGAGAGAGAGAGAGAGAGAGAGGTTGCGCGTTTCCCCAGCAGAACATCCCAGGGGTCACCCAGAATGCCCACTTATAGAAGTGGCTGGTTGATGGTACAGACCCTAAATCAGACAGCTCCACTGAAACAGAATCAAACCAATCATAACCTATGCGGTTGTTGAGGCACAACGTAAACCTATGCGGTTGTTGAGGTGCTAAGTGTCAGAGACCTCTGCTTCTCCAGTAGCAGCATCTTGCTATAAAAAAACCCAACCCACCCCACTAGCACAGCTATATTCATAATAACATGACCACTGGAATAATATCATAGTCCTTATTATATCTGATGAAAACAACAACGCTAGTACAGCTATAATTTTATTTATTTACTCTTTAATATCGAGGATAATGGAATAAGCACTCATGTGCTTTTGTTACATCCAGTCCCCGTGTGTATGCGGCTTTGTAAATTTTGTCTTCTGTTTCCACCCGCACACGATGGCCTACTCTTCCGAAAAGCGGAACAGGATTTAACGTGTGGGCAAGATGTTCTGCATGCGTTCTAATCTAATGTTCTAATCGTGACCGCTGTGCACTGCGCTGTTAATCTTTCATCACCATGTCAACAGGGATAGTGGGCGGCAAACACTACACCCACAAAGGAAGCGGCACCAACCCTCTCTGCCTCACCAACGAACCCAAGTACGACGGCAGAGTCAAACCATCCACCAACGGCTACCTTTACGGCTCCGAATACGAAGGCATTCCCGAGCTACAAGACCAGGAGATCCCCTGCTCCGTGTGCCACACGACCTACTCCAACACCATCATGATTCCGGGTACCAACCAGTGCCCTAGCGGGTGGACCACCCAATATTTGGGCCACTTGGTGTCCGGGTACTTTGGCCACTACGCGAACCAGTTCGTCTGCATGGATGGCCAACCGGAAGGAGTGTCAACGAGCAAAACCAATCAGAACGGCTTCCTGTTCTATATTGTCGTGTCCAAGTGCGGCAGTCTGAGTTGTCCCCCGTACCAGAACGATAAAGTTGTGACTTGTGCTGTTTGCTCCAAATAAAAGGGGGAAAAAACTGTACACACAATGAACAGAGAGAGAAAAAAAATATGTGGACTTTTTGACCATGTTCTCAACAGTCAAGATAAAGGGAGATAATAAAGCAGTCCTTCATTGAATGAATTAAGAGTGTTGTCTGTACTGTGGTCTTGTTGGAATGAATGTTAGCAAATTATTTGCTGAAGTTGAATGGATGCACATGCTGTTTCTAATTGTTATTTTTGTTCTTTTGTGTTGTTGTTTTGGGTTGGGATTTTTAAGGTTGGGGAGTGATTGTTTGCTGTTGTGGGTTTGTTTTGGTTGATTGGTTTTTTGTTTGGTGGTTTTTGTTGTTGTTGTTGTTTTTGTTGTTGTTGAGGGTCTTTTTCGGTTGTTTTTTTAGGGGTGGTGGTCTTTACTTATATTGTGTACTCCAAATAACAAAAAGCTATACTGGATTAGCAACAACAACAAGAAAGAAGAAAAAAAGGAGACATATACATATGAGTTGATTTAAGTGAGGGTTCAGAGGGGTCATAAGAAACCAGTCGGTGAAGTTTTTTCGTTCCTGGGCTAGAGCTCCGAGGTTCACCAATGGTGAGGTTTTTGCGTTTGCGACCGTTTTTACCCACCATTAAGGTAGCCACATTCCTACTTCAGGGATATATATATAAACATGACACCAGTGTGCATGCGTTTTTCTATGTATATTTTTTGGTCATCTGTTATCACCCGCACAAATGGCCTACTCTTCCGAAAGATTGAGTGCAAGCGCTTCGATTTGTTTCTTTTACAAGATTCAGAGCTATATAAATTCCATATATTATTATTATTATTATTATCATTATTATTATTATTATTATTATTAAAGATGGAACGGGTTTTAACGTGTGCTTAAGATGTCCTGCACACGTACACACACACACACACGTCTCACACACACACACACGCACACACACACACACACACACGCACAACACACACACACACACACGTAACACACACACACACACACACACACACACACACACACACACTGGACAAGGGTTTATAATCTCATCCAGAAGACTGTCAGGGGAGTGGAGACAGTATAGATGTTAACTCCAAGGGAAAATAATTATCTTCTTGAACGGGCGTCTCTGTGGTGGCTCGAAACCGGGGCCATCAAATTGCGAGCACAACGCTCTAACCACTAGGCCATCCCACCCCTGCCTCCCCCGTGGTCCAAAGGCTATGCAGCAAGTGCAACAAGTGAGGTGTTGTGGGTTCGATTTCCGTTTGTTCTTGAGCTTTTCCCACCATTTACTAAATTTGAGTGGTGGTCTGGGTGCTAGTTCTTTGGGATGAAACGATGAACCGAAGTCCCGTGTGTTTAGCGCACGATGAAGAACCCACAGCAACAACTCTCATAGGGAAACAAATACGCACAGAGACAGGGGAACAAAAACACGGGGTGCTGTTCTTGGAGAGATACGCTCTCCCTGAGGAAAACAGCCCGATTTCCCGAACTGCCCCCCCCCCCCCCCCCCCCCTCTGCCCCCCCAAAACAACAACAAACAACAACAACAACAACAAAACAACCCACCAACAACAGCAACAAACAACCCCCCCAAAAAACAAAAACAAAACAACAACAGCAACAACCCACCCCACCAACAAAACACCCCAACCAAAACAAAACAACAACACAAAAATACCAAACCACAAAAAAAGAAGAAAAAAAGGCCAACCAACCAACCAACCAATCAAACAAATATTAGCTGGTGTAAAGAGAGGTTACGTGGTGATAGAAAAGTTCATGAGAATGATGGAAGATTGATCATTGTTGAACAATGTGGCTGATTCAGATTGTAATAATTTTTATCAATGACATGATTATATAATGCAATGAAGAAAGTCCATTTTAACACTTGTGATTAAAATGGTATGATGAAACAAATATGTAATCGGAAGGATGCATTCAAAGCACATGGAATAAAAATAATTTTAAAAAATCCAGCCGCTATGGCGCAGTGGTTAGCGCCTTGGGTTACGGACTGAAAGGTCGGGGGTTCGATTCCCATAAGAGTGGAATGAGCGGCGTGGGAACAGCAGGACGGGGGACGTCACAGAAGATGAGGCAGCCCTTCCCCCCCAAAAAAAAAAGCCCTGGTGGTTTGACCAGACATATAAACTCAGTAGAAAAAAAAAGATCGGAGAAATGCTTTAAATATTCATGAACAATAAATAGAACGGATGAAAAATCTTCCCTATATAATGAAAACAACTTGTAGACAATACAAAGCCGCTGTAAGAAAAGCTGAAAAAGATATAGAAAGCCTTGGTTGATAGGAAAAGACAATGGAATCCCATGATTAAAACAACAACAACAACAACAACACCCTTGCTCTAAAATAAATAGAAAAAAAACCCCCAAAACACAGTGATAACACCAGCTTCATCAAAGAAATTCGAAGAGACACTTTAAAGATATTTGCAAAAAGAAAGTTGATGGCTAGCTAAATGAGACCCAAGTGTTTTCTAAAGAGGACTCATTAAAAGGTAATTATTTTTGTCAAATGAGTGTAACCTCCTCAATATTAATTATTACTTTATTAAAAAAAGAATCTGCACTTCACATATGAAATCATAGTTTTTAGCAACAAAAAGATGAAACGATAAGCTGAGGTTTTACAACAGAAAAGTAGTTTCAGTTTTGTGGACAGACCAACTATGGGGCCAGCAATGACAATTGGGGGTGGGAGAAGAAACAATGATCTAGGCTACAAGAAAAGTGACCGCAAGTTTTTACTTTCGATTTCTTTCCAAGGGAGATAACTGTCGGTTCACATTTTATTTTCTGAATGGTGGCTGAGATTTGAGTCTCCAGATTCGATAAAAGTTTCGAAGATTGCACAAATGAATAATCTTAGTCTATCCCTGAGATATGAATATCACTTAAATACTAGCCTCATTGGATTTTGAGGAAATATTTTCCTTTAGTTTGTTGTTGCCGCTCCATATTTTTATGAAACCAGGAGCGCCATTTTCGACGTCTGCAGAAGTGGCAAGTGTTCGTTGCTCAGAACCTTAGTAACAGATTTAGTCCACGATTAAATCATGGAGTGTGTCATGGTAGTGGTCAGGCTGTTGTTTTTCTCCTGAATAACTTCTGGAACAGATCACCACTCGATGATATGTGAATCCAGTGTTGTCACACTCTCGCAAGTCGACAGTTTGTAGGCCCTAACACCGACAGTGTGTGTGTGTGCATTATATAATTTTATAGGTATGTGTTGACAATGTATGTGTGTGCATGTGCACACACACGGATGTGTGTGTGTGTGTGTGTGTGTGGTGTGTGTGCGCGTGTGCGTGCGTGCGTGTGTGTGCGTGCGTGTGTGTGTGTGTGTGTGCGTGTGTGTATGTTTGTGTGGTACAGGTGGTTGGTTGATGGCACTGTCCCAAAATCTGATACTAGTGATAGAATCAAACCAAAGTGTGGGTGTGTGCCACTGTGTGTCTGCCACCTGTCAGTGTGTGTGTGCCATTGTGTGTGTGCACCCTTTTGTCATGCATGCGACTGTGTGTGTTAGTTGTTTTGTAGTGTGTATGCCCCACAACCAATACCAATGTTTGGCCCAAGCCAAAGTCAGTGAAAGTGTCCACTTGCACTGTTGAGCAGTTCCCAATGGCCAAACACAGACCTGTGGACCTGAACTTCAACTAGAACAAGGACCCAATTTGCCCACATACTCCTACTGCCACGGCATATTTTTGAGACAATGTTTATAAATTATATTCTACACTCATCTGATTGCAAGATAATATTTCACAAGGGGAAAGCCTCAAACACAGAAATTAGAATAGCTATTTTTTCTTTGGAATTGTTAATATAATCTGACACTTGTGATAGTGATGCTTATACCCAGCAATGCATGTCTGCCATGTTAGAAAAATAGTAAAGAGATCACTCATAATCAATAATCATGTTTGAGATTACTAATTGCTAAAAAAAAATGTTTGAAGCAAAGGTTACGATATTTTTATTTCTTTCAGAAATGTTAGCTGCAATCAGGTTTTTATGAAGGTCGTTGTCTTAAACTCCATGTGATCATCTCCAACTTAAGTATTTCAGACTTTGAGGCGATACAATATGATTATGAATTGGACTTGAATGTTATTAGACTGACTACAGAAAACTTAAATACTGTAACCATTGTTCACAGTTCAGTGTATGGATTTGTTGTGTTTTGTTTAGGGATCAGATACATTCAGTCAGTATTTTTTTGGAAGTTTTTCCATAAGCAGCCCTTGCTTAAAATCAACAGACTGTTCTGATTCAAAACAAAGATTCTTTTATTACAGATATGCTGAACATGACTTGCAAAAATTTCAGAGCAGGAAAATGAGTTTGATATCTTATATTGACAACATGTATCAAAATGTGCCTTCATTCAGAAAACCATGAAAGTGGAGGGCAAAGAACATACAGCACAGTGTGGCTGTCGTGGCATTGTGATCACATCCCACCATGACAGACCTGTATGCCAGGGAAAGTGGCCTGAAGCACTGTCCTTACAATTGCTGGAAAAAGGTGAGAGAAAAAAAAAAGAATTGGATTTTGTTCCGGTAAAAGTGTACATAACTAATAAAGTACTAGTATTTGTAGGTAGTGGCAGCCAAAATTTTTTATTCAGTTATGGCTTTTTTTCTTTTTTGCTTTAGAAATAAAGATCTTATGTTATCAAAAAGAAACATAATAGTTAATACCAAAAAAGAAAATTATGCTATTGAATAGCACTAGTAATCAGTAATGTCTCATCTGCTGAAGGTTAAACTACACAGACTCTGTGTGTGTGCGCGTGTGTGTGTGTGTAAAATTACGAAGTGAATTAAAATAAAATACTAAAAGTAAAACTAAAAGTACAGGCACAGTTTGCAAGTTGGGTCATCCATGTTAAAGATAATGGTTACATTTCAGCTGTGGAAATAGAATACTGTCTACAATCTGTATGATAATTTGAACAAACAGTAATTTGTATTAATCTGTATCACTATCTGTGTCCATACCCTGAAAAAACATATTAGAGCATTAACTGATGAAGTACAGAAAAAACATTTGGTAGAAGAAGTTGGAGAAGTGTATTCATGTAGTAATGAACTTGTAGTTGTACCAGTTGTGCTTTTTGTAGTCTAGTCATTGCGGAGAGAAAAGTAAAGTCATACTGGTGATTGATACTAGTGATAGTGATGCAGTGATAGGACTTCACAGAATTTCATGGCTTTTTTTAAAAAAAGTGTTTTTTTTTGTTTTAGGGTGGGTGGTGATGGTTTTGTTTGCTTAGGGTTTTTTGTTGGTAGGTTTGTTTGTTTGTTGTTGGGGTTTTTATCAGGGGGGTGGGGGATCTGTAAAGACCCTGATGATCTTTGGAAAACTTGTTTGAAAGCTATTAATTTATCTGCTGGGGTAATGAGTATCTCAAAATTCATGGTTTTTCAACCCTCACCCCCCCCCCCATCCCCCCACTGCCTTCCAAAAAAAAAAAAATCATATATATGATAAAGTGTGATAAATTGGTTTATATCTACTGCATGCAATAGTGATGGATTCAGTAATGTTTGATCGATCAAAGATAAAAAGGAAGCCAATTTTCTGTGCTGATAACCTCTGTTATCTGAAAAAAAAAGCCTTCCCATTTCCTGGGAAACTGGAAGGGCTGCTCATAACTTATGCTGGTTATGTGCCAGAACCTGGGTTTCTTCTCCCTCTTTGTTTCTGACTCTCTGTGACTGCCTCTGTTTCTCAGTCTTTGTCTCTCTTTCTGCTTGGTTGTCTCAGTCTCTGTCTCTGTCTGGTTGTCTCTATCTCTCAGTCCATGTCTCTCAGTCCCTGTCTCTCTCTCTGTTTGGTTGTCTCTCTCTCTCTCTTAGTCTATTTCTGTTTGGTTCTGTTGTAAACAATCCTGTCTGACTAACAAGCACCAATCTTTTTAAATGGATCGGTACATGTTAAGAGTAACTCAGTACTTTGTTTGATTCAGACCTGGGCCCAAGCACGGAGGCATGGTTCGACAATCTTACCCGGGATCGTGAACTGAAAGCAAGGGACACTATTCCTGTAAACACACAGGCTGGGTGGTCTCCCTGTCCTGCTGGGGGTGTCGTCAATGTCTCTGGTTTGTATGAAAGAGAGAGAACTCTGAAAGAATTTATTCATAAACAGTGTTGTCAATATCTGGTTTGTATGAAAGAGAGAGAACTCTGAAAGAATGTATTCATATAGTGTCATCAATATCTCTGGTTTGTATGAAAGAGAGAGAGAGAGAGAACTCAGAAAGAATTTATTCATAAAACTATTAACTCAATGGATTCGCAGGGAAATGGATCCTGCTGTTTTGTGGTGACGTGTGATTTTGGCTACATTTGAAAAATTCAGCAGATTTACCCAGCCAAATAAAGACATACAAATTATACATCATTGAAAAGTTTATTATGTCTACTTTTGATATTGTTACACAGTTTTTCAATAGATGACTGTAATTTTTTAAAACAAATTTTCAAAATATGTCACAGAATGCTGAAAAATAAAAAGTCTTGAAAATTAGGGCTGCTGATCTTACATGGCTTGAACTGTCCATCTTGAATCCATCTGATGTCACTTTTTGCACTATACAATTTTTGTTTTTAAAATCATAACACTGGAGAGCCCGAAATCCCAAAGAGTACGCTTGTCGACATTCAAAGAAAAATAGCCAACACATACAAACTAGGCATGCTTATGGTCAAGGTAAGCAACTGTGTTTAGAAAAACGATTGCCCTACAGGCCAGAGTACTTTCCCTTCAGTTGAACATCGATGAGTGTATTTTAAAAAAAAATCATAATTCCGCGGAATCTTAAGCTTCGGCACATCACAGTGAAGAGGATTTGGCACAACCTCATTGAGTTAAAAGGCTGTTTGCCCATACATTTATTTAATTTATTTATTTATTTTATTTATTTATTCTTTTATATTGAGGATAATGGAATAAGCACTCATGTGCTTTTTTACATCCAGTCCCCGTGTGTATGCACTTTTGTTAATTTTGTCATCTGTTTCCACCGGCACACAATGGCCTACTCTTCCGAAAAGCGGAACAGGATTTAACGTGTGTGCAAGATGTTCTGCGTGCGTTCGAACACGGGGCCTCAGTTTATAGTCTCATCCGAAGGACTTTGACACTCAGTTCGATTTTTTGTCAAACTGGGAAGAAAGGGTGTGGCTGGGAATCGAACCCAGAACCTCA
Source organism: Rapana venosa (assembly GCA_028751875.1). Lineage (NCBI taxonomy): Eukaryota > Metazoa > Mollusca > Gastropoda > Neogastropoda > Muricidae > Rapana > Rapana venosa. The sequence continues at coordinate 31,586,356 of CM054167.1, read as the reverse complement.
CTGTTTACTTGTTGGCAGGTGAACGTCTTAACCATCCTGCCACCTTCCTTCCATGAAGAGGGTTGCTGATCAATTCACTGTATAACGATAGGAATACACAGTGAAGTACAGCTGAGACAAACGAATGCAAACAAATCCACAGGGGGGGAAAAAGAACGACCCTACGACAACATGATATGTCTTATTTTTAAGGCTTTATATAAATATATAAATGTAAATTTCTAATGATTTTAGGATTACTACATCCAAGGGATGGGGACGGGATAGCTCAGTGGTCGGAGCACTCGCTTTCCCCCAGCAGCGTCGAGCGTGGTTACCAGTTTGATGGGTGACCGTTTGCGCGCCTTGGCTTCAGTACAGTTCCCCAGTTCACCCAGCTGTAAATGGGTACCTGCCCTCTTTAGGGTCAGGGAAGGTAAAGCAGCGAGGGAGAGGAGATGGGCGCCGCCCTCAATATGCTGGCCCTAGAGAAGTGAGGTCTCTGACGCCTCGCTCCCCTACGACCTTGTAGGTTATGGGACTCCTTTACCTTTACCCTTTTTACATCCTAGGAGCAAACAAGAGTCTAAATGCATTGGGCTGGTATTAGAGACAGAGAGGGGGAGAGAGTGTGTGTATGTGTATTGTTGGATGTTAAATTGTGCTGTGCAAGAGATAAAATATCTACTTAAAAAAGAATGTCATATTTTGTCATTTTATCAAACATTGTTTTCTATTATGACAGCAGTCCCCTCTCATCCCCCCCCCTCTTTTTTGTGTGTGAATATTCTTTTTATTTTATCTCATTCATAGTAAATATGATACAGATGAGAAAAAAACCTGAAAGATCTGGAGAAGGCACTGCACAGCCTTAATGCCTTACGCATAGAGCTCCAGTTGATCCCCTCCCACTGCGGCATTAAAGAAAATGAACAAGCAGACAAGATGGCCAAAATAGGGGCAAGAGAGGAGCAAGAGAACAATCCTGTCAACCTAATGGAGATGAAAACCATCATCAAATCTCTCTTCAGATCACCACTCAAACCAGACCCTTATCACCAGCTTTCACGACAAGCACAGGTGTTCATTTTCAGACTACGCACAGGGCATAACGGGCTGAATAAACACCTCCACAGAAAATTGAAAATTGCACCATCTGCTATGTGCCCCTGTGGAGAAGAAGAGCAGGATACGGCCCACATCCTACAAGACTGCAGGACTCTCCAGACGCTAAGGCTGGAAGTGTGGCCTGAGCCCACGCCTCTGGAGCAGAAACTGTACGGCACGGTGGATGACCTGCAGGCAACTGCTGAATTCCTCAGAAGATCTGGCCTCACAACATATAACCCTGGCAATGCAAAGAAGAAGAAGAAAAAAAATTGATTTCATATTTGTTAGACAAAACTAATCAGTCTTTGAAATATATGTTTCAGTATTTATTTTTTAAACTTGTGGCTTAAAAAAAATGTAATGTTTATTTTTAAGTATCAGCACTGTTTGTGTCTTTTTTTCCAGCCTCTACCTCAACTCCTAGCTGTCTAACAACACTGTTCCAGTATGATTCACCTGTGCTGTGGCCAACTCTGTTACCTGACAGGTAAACAGATCTGCTGATTTTTTTCCCTTTTTGGTTCTCTGTGTGTGTGTGTGTTTGTGTGTGTGTGCTTGTGTATGTGTGTGTTGTGTGTGTGTGTGTGTTTGTTGTTGTTGCTTCGATTTTACGTCTGTTCACTCAAAGTGATAGTGTGTTTGTGTGTGTATTTGTGTGTGTGTATTTGTGTGTTTTGTGTGTGTGTATTTGTATGTGTGTGTTTGTGTGTGTGTGTGTGTTTGTGTGTGTGTAGTGTGTTGTGTGTGTGTGTGTGTGTATCTTTTGTTTTAGCACCTATCCACTACATAGTGATATTAGGTAATGGGGAGCGGAAAAGAATGAAAAGTTAATGTCAGTGTGTTTGTTTGGACAGCTGAATGGAGGATAAAAGGAAAAAACCCCAAATCTAACCATCAGAAACTTGTTGAACTATACATACAAAAAGAAAATGAAGGAAAAACAAGTAAACTTGAGTATGTTAAATCGCCAGAATGTATGTGTACATACGAGCAATTATGCGCTTTCAGTGTGTGTGTGTGGTGTGCGTGTGCATATGTATTTGCATGTGTGTGTATTAGTTTTTTAACTCAAAACTGGGCAGAGGGGCGAAGGCCGATATGTCTGCTATCATACGCGCATATCAACTGTAGATGTGAAACCTTGTTACTGTTTGAAAAACTGGTCCTTTCAAACATGATGTGCACTGTCAACGAAAGTCGCCTATTGTGGTGAACAGTAGTGTCAACTTTTTTCTTTCTAAACACATTTTTTTCCAAGTAATGTTGAATAAAGTCACCTATGACGGTGTAAGAGTTAATGTATATTCTACATTGCTTTGTTTCAGTTCAGCACTGGAATCGAGCGTAAAGAGTTAATGTATATTCTACATTGCTTTGTTTCAGTTCAGCACTGGAAGATGAGCGAAAGGTTATGTATATTTACTTGCTTGTTTCATTCAGCATGAAATCGAGCGTAAAGAGTTAATGTATATTCTACATTGCTTTGTTTCAGTTCAGCACTGGAATCGAGCGTAAAGAGTTAATGTATATTCTACATTGCTTTGTTTCAGTTCAGCACTGGAATCGAGCGTAAAGAGTTAATGTATATTCTACATTGCTTTGTTTCAGTTCAGCACTGGAATCGAGCGTAAAGAGTTAATGTATATTCTACATTGCTTGGTTTCAGTTCAGCACTGGAATCGAGCGTAAAGAGTTAATGTATATTCTACATTGCTTTGTTTCAGTTCAGCACTGGAATCGAGCGTAAAGAGTTAATGTATATTCTACATTGCTTTGTTTCAGTTCAGCACTGGAGTCGAGCGTAAAGAGTTAATGTATATTCTACATTGCTTTGTTTCAGCTCAGCACTGGAATCGAGCGTAAAGAGTTAATGTATATTCTACATTGCTTTGTTTCAGTTCAGCACTGGAATCGAGCGTAAAGAGTTAATGTATATTATACATTGCTTTGTTTCAGCTCAGCACAGGAGTCGAGCGTTCTCAGCAAAAGCAGCGTGGAGAAGGAGGAGGAGGAGGCTGATAGCAGCGAGGCTGCCATTTTTCCAGATGGTCGGGACAGCAGACAAGGTCTCTTGGCGTTCGGCGCAGACAGCAGTGGCGATCTGTCATGGTCCAGTTCCATGGCTACCCCTCCCAGCACCGATTTGAAGCGTAAGGCCAGAGTTGTTGATGTCAAAGTCAAAGTCAAACTTTTATTTTCAGATGGTACATTGAATAAGCAGTGCATTTGCTTTTTTTCATCAAGCTATCTATCTAAAGAAAAGAAAAAGCGAGAGAAAAAAAAAAAGTATATGCAGACATAGAATAAAAAACCTAATCTATGATGTGGGGAAGTGAGTGTGGAAAAGAGGTCTGAATGGTAGCCTGGTTGATGTGTGAGTGTGTGTGTGTGTGTAGTTAGAAATGGAAGTTTTGTTGTAGTCGTTTGTTATAGTATAATAAGAAGCTTTACTGTGTGACACATTTCTTTTTGAAACAAATTATCTATGTGATAACATGGGATGTAATATAGTCTGATTGTACATACATTTTTAAAAAAAAGATATAATACTTTTGTCGTGTGATATTGTGATTGCAGAGAATCGGATCCCACCCGAAGGAGAGAAAGAGAAGGTAAGAGCTTGATGTATCAGTTGCATGAAATGGCATTTATTTCTGCACTGCTTGTGTTGTCCTGTCTTTTCCTTTCATCCGCTGGGAGAAAAGTCTGGGGTTTTGGGGTGGTTTTTTTTCATTCCTCAGCTAGAGTTCTTGAGGTTCACCAACGGTGAGATTTTGCGTATGTGACTATTTTTGTCCACAATGAAGGTAGCCACATTCCGACTTTGGGGATTTATGCTGAGTATGTTTGTGTTTCCGTAACCCACTGAATGCTGACATGGATTACGGGATCTTTTAACGTGCGTAAGTGATCTTACGAACGCATGGAAACATCTTGTGCATACGTTAAATCTTGTTCCACTTTTCGGAATAGTAGGCCATTGTGTGCCGGTGGAAACAGACAACAAAATTGACAAAACTGCATACACGGGGGCTGGATGTAAAAAAGCACATAAGTGCTTATTCCATTATCCTCGATATAAAAGAATAAATAAAATAAAATAAAATACTATATGTGTGTGCACGCAAAGGGAATTCAGGCACCGGCAGGTCTGCACTTGAAGTTGACCTGGGAGATGGTAAAAATCCCCACCCTTTAATTCACCAGATGCCAACACTGAGATTCGAACCCAGGACTTCATGGACCCATGGGATTTGAAGTTCTCAACCGCTCGGTTAGAGTGTCCATCAAAAATGTTATCCCTTGTTAAGTCTTCTTCTTCTTCCTTTTTTGTCATGTTTCTCCCAAGGGAGGTTTGACATTGATGAGCCTTCTCCATCTCACTCTGTTTTGAGCTTCCTCCTTATTTATGCCCCTTTCTCTAAGATCATCTGCAATACAGGCAGCCCAGGTCTTGCTAGGTCTTCCCTTTGGTTTCTTTCCATCCACTACGAAGTTCATTGCTCTTTTTATGATGTGGTGGTTTGCTTTCCGTTGAACGTGCCCAAACCAGCGCAGTCTATTGCTACTAGCTACAGACTTCAGATCATCAACTTTGCACATTCTCCATAGTTCTTCATTCGTGATCCTGTCTTCCCATTTGATATTTGTCATGTAGCGTAGCATTCGGTTTTCACAGCTCTTCAACAAACGTTCAACGGTTTTTGTGAAAACCCACGTCTCCGAACCATACAGGAGAACAGGTCTGATGCAGGCCTTATATATCAGACAGCGTCTCTCCAGTGGGATTTTCTGATTCCGAGCAGACTTGCCAATTCTTTCCATTTTCCTCCAAGCACTCGCAATCCTGGTTCTGACAGCTAACTCAGATTTTGCTTCGGAGTTCATCATCTCTCCCAGGTAGCAGAATTCGTCTACCACTTCTATCTTCCCTTGTTCAAATTCTAGCTCCTCCTTTCCTGCATCGGTATCGTCTTCACCCTTCTTATTCATACAACTGGGGCAGACAAATACTCCGTCCTCCTTCTTCAGACTTTTGAGCTTTGAGCATCTTTTGTGACACCAATATTGACATTTAAGTCTGCACATGTCAAAATCAGGATTTGCTTTCAATAATGTATGTATGTGTTACTTTGTACCTAAAAAAATTGTTCCAGTTATGCTTCTTGTTATATCAGCCCAGGAACAGTTCTTGAGTGCCCGTCCTGGGTTGACCCTTACAGTTGGCCAGGGCCTCGATACAAGGAACTACAGTAGAATTGGTTTTATACCCTGTTTTAATCTGTATATAGTTGCACAGTTTTATGCTGAGATTTAAAATTTAATGAGGTGACAACCCTGATATGGCCTCTGTGGTCGGCGGGGCTACAAGCAACAGGAGTGGATTGGTTTGGGTAGGAAATGTCTGTTTAGCATGGGTAGTACCTGAATTGGCTGAAACGTATGGCTCTGTTTAGCCGTGATAGTACCTGAAACATAATAGCTGTGTTCAACTATGAGAATATATCTGAAACATATACTGTTTAGCTCTGATAATACCTGAAACATATAGCTCTGATAATACCTGAAACATATAGCTCTGTTTAGCTCTGATAATACCTGAAACATACAGCTCTGTTTAGCTCTGATAATACCTGAAACATATAGCTCTGTTTAGCTCTGATAATACCTGAAACATATAGCTCTGTTTAGCTCTGATAATACCTGAAACATATAGCTCTGTTTAACTCTGATAATACCTGAAACATATAGCTCTGTTTAGCTCAGATGATACCTGAAACATATAGCTATGTTTAACTCTGATAATACCTGAAACATCTGATAATACCTGAAACATATACTGTTTAGCTCTGATAATACCTGAAACATATAGCTCTGATAATACCTGAAACATATAGCTCTGTTTAGCTCAGATGATACCTGAAACATATAGCTATGTTTAACTCTGATAATACCTGAAACATCTGATAATACCTGAAACATATACTGTTTAGCTCTGATAATACCTGAAACATATAGCTCTGATAATACCTGAAACATATAGCTCTGTTTAGCTCTGATAATACCTGAAACATGTAGCTCTGTTTAGCTCTGATAATACCTGAAACATAAGCTCTGTTTAGCTCTGATAATACCTGAAACATATAGCTCTGTTTAGCTCTGATAATACCTGAAACATATAGCTCTGTTTAACTCTGATAATACCTGAAACATAGCTCTGATAATACCTGAAACATATAGCTCTGTTTAGCTCTGATAATACCTGAAACATATAGCTCTGTTTAGCTCTGATGATACCTGAAACATATAGCTCTGATAATACCTGAAACATATAGCTCTGATAATACCTGAAACATATAGCTCTGTTTAGCTCTGATAATACCTGAAACATACAGCTCTGTTTAGCTCTGATAATACCTGAAATAGTTTGCTGCTACCCCCGTGGGGATGCCACAGGCCTGTCAGTATAAATAGCATCTCCGCCTTCTGGAAATTCTGTGCCACGAATTCCCTCATCTCTATCCCTCTCTTTGTTCCTACCTTGTTCCTTTTCTTCTTGACACCTTATATAATGCCTTCTTGGTCCATTCTCCGGCCTTTTTTTCAAGAAAGACTTAAAAAATAACAATTCTCACCCATGCTGAAGTCAGATGCGCTGGGCCTGGTTTGTTAGGCACTTAACGGCAGCGCAATGCATTTTCACTCATGTGACAGACAATGGTAGTTGCTGTCTGAGCATTGGATGAAGAAGAAGAAGAGGTTTGCTGCTTAGCTCTGATATTGCATGAAGCATCGAGTTCTGTTTTAGTATTTGAGCTCTGATATTACTTGAATTTTTTCTGACTGGTTAAAGTCAGATAATACCTGAGTGAAACAATGAGTTCTGTTTAGCTGTGATATCACCTGAGACATCGAGCTATGTCTGCGTCTAATATTACTTGAAATTATTGCTTGAAACAGGTTCTTTTTTTATTATTTTTTTTACTGTGGTAAGTTCTCCAATGATACCGAAAACATTTCTTACAGGTCATAGCTCAGGTAGTGTCTGAAACATTTATAGGCAATAAATCTGACATCCGAAACATTCTTTTTAGTCGTTGTTTTGTTAAACTTTTATAACACCTAGAGTATTTATAGCTCATAACTCTGATTAAAATTTTTTTTTTTATCGAGGATAATGGAATACGCACTCATGTGCTTTTTTACATCCAGTCCCCAACTTGTATGCGGTTTTGTAAATTCTGTCATCTGTTCCCACCGGCACACAATGGCCTACTCTTACGAAAAGCCACCTTACGAATATAACATATTATATTCCTTTAAAGTTTACTCAACCTTGATGCTGGGAGCCTGTTAGTGTTAACAGCATCCCAATCTTCTGGAATTTTTGTGCCATGAATTCCCACTTTTCTGCCCCTCTCTTTGCTTCTGCCTTCTTTCTTTTTTTTCTGTCACCTCCTTGTCTGCTTTCTGCCTTCTTGGTCCATTCTCCTGCCTTTTTCCAGACTCAAAAGATATCAGTTCTTTCCCATGCTGAAGTCAGATGGGCAGAAGATGGGCCTGACATCATCATCATCATCATCAATCATCATTAACCATTACACCCAGTGGTGTGTAGGGCAGCAACAAAGCGCTTCCACTCCTGCCTATCCTGGGCTAACCTAGTCACTGATCCCCAAGAGTGCTGCTGCATGGCCTTCATCTCACTTTCTACAGTCCTCCTCCACGTTGCTTTTGGTCTTCCTTTCTTTCTCCTTCCTTCTGGGCCTGACATGTTAGGTGCTAAACCTTTTCCCTATGGTTACCCGCTATAGGGTAATAATAATAATGATAATAATAATAATATGTAAAATATGATATATATTTATGGAATTTATATAGCACTGAGGGTAACCACCAACCATCTACTAACTTTGCCCTCCGCATCACCCTCTACTGGGTTATGGTAGCATACAAATGTGCTAAGTGCACGTGTACTGGGAAAGTGGGGTTCTTTCCCTAAACATAGGGATAGTGATAATGGCAAAGCGATGCATTTTCATTCATACGACAGACAACAATAATTGCTGATAAGCATTCAAAGGAAAAGAAGTAGGTCAACCTTGATGTTAGCCGAAACAAGTTTTGCTGTAACTGATATGCTCGTTACTGTTATTTTTTCCCCAGGGAATCGCCCGAGCGCTGTTCAGCCCAAACAACTCTGCAGAAGACAGTGAGCTGAGTGAGCCAAGCGCCGATATGACCGTGGAACTGGAAGAAGAAGCGTCCGCGTCTTTGTTCGCTTCTGACGTCTCTTCCCACGCCGCATCACCTCGCACCCGAGGCCAAGATGGCGGCCGTCTGTGTGTGAACTGTACGATGATGAAAGGAGACTCGCGTCCTGGTCCCTCAGTGGAAAGGTCACCGTGTGACTGTAGCGGGAGACGGTGGTTGAGATCCATGGTGCTGAAGATGGGATAAGACAAAAATCGTCGCATCGTGACGGCTCATTCTTGTCACCCTCCGTTCTCAGTTCTCAGAAGGTTGTGCCAGAGAGTCAGTTGTCAGAGATGCTAGACCCTCACGGTTCTTTCAGAGAGGTAGGTGAACTCTTTCCTGCACAAGAGAACACAGCGCAGATGAGGTGGAACCAGAACGACACTGAATCACCCAGCTTGGAAAGAAAGAACAGTTACGAAATGAATGCTTCCCAGTTTGACACGTCCACCCCCAAACCCAAATCTCTCCGTGCTTCTCATACACAAACTCCCTCAAGCCGCGAGCCAAAGGGTGCCGAACGTCTCGCGAGTTTTTACCCAGACCCAGAGATCTTCGTCGTGAGTTTGACGGTGCAGAGACGTCGTCAGTGGGCAGAGCTCTTGCTGACTTTTTCAGCAGTCCAGAAACTTCTCCGAAACAGCGGCGACCTACCCCAGTGAAAGAGGAACATCCCCACAGCCACGTCAGTCATGGGTATCGCTGGTGGAGAGGAGCGGACGCCTTCTGGGGATGGTCTTTGCGGCAGAACCAGCAAACAGAACTGTGTGAGTGATGAGGAGAAACGTGCTAAGGTGTCTGTGAGCGTGAATCCAAGAGACTGTGAAAGAAAAGCAGTTGAAAGTGGTGGTGAGCAAGCGGAACCAGACCTTCAGACAGACAGCAGCCAGAGTTCAGTGAATGTTTTAGACATTGGCGTCGGTGAACGAAGAGAAAGCATCAGCCTCACCTGGTGGATCCACACACTGGGCTGAGGACCGAACTCCCCAAAAAGCGAGAACTGAAAGTTTGTCCACAACCGGCACTCCAAACAACTTGTCTCCTATTGTCACAGTCACTCCAACGTCAATCCTGCGCGCTTCAGGAAAACGCAGTCAGAATTCCCAGTCAGGGAAACGAGTGCGTTTTCTTGAGGATGGTTTGGATTCACTGACCGACGCCCCAAAGCCAGACAAACCAAGCAGGCTTAGGAATCATCCTGAAAATAGTAAAGGAAATGATGCACGTGATGAGCAGTTTGCTGTGGTAACAGATAGTGGTACACGCGACGAAAAATCTGCGCATGTGGATAAAGAAGACCTGAAGGAAAGTGATTCTCATGAAGTTTTTAACATGCCTTCGCAGCTGGCTTCCTCGGTGGACAAATCCTGTGTGAGTGCTGTTGAAACAACGAAGGAGCAAAGCAGCGGTTCAAGATTATGTGTATCGGAAAACAAGATGAAAGCTGCACCACCATCACTGACAGCTTCCCAGGTTCCAGTGATTTCCTCCATAAAGACAGATCTCAGGGAAAGTACAGATCTCAGGGACAGTGTTCAAGAGAATACACAGAGCCATACTTCACTATCATCGTCAGCTGTTGATGATGAACGAAAACACAGAACAATATCGGCAGACAACAGTATACAGCAACACAGTTTAGCGTCAACAGCGGAAAGTGTGCAAAGACCTGAACTCCAGCAACCTTCAAGAAGTGTGTCCAGATCATTACAGCCGGGTGACCAGTGCGCCAGAAACGCTGTCGCTTGTTCTGGTTTCGAAGAGGCGAGGTCTGGGGGTACGTGTGGAAATGAACTTCGGAAGGAGAAGACGAATACTGATGGTGCCATCACTCCCCAGGACTCGAGAGAAGTGAAGGTTAAGATTACTGAAGGAGAGTCACCGCAGTGCCAGACAAGGAATGCAGTAACTCCGCAAAGGTGAGACAAATTTGTTATTTAAGCCTGCTACAGTATTATTTGGGTAGGATGACTGATGCTATAGCTGAGTGGTTAAGACCGTTTGACTTCAAACCCATGGGTCCTTGAAGTCCTGGTTTCGAATCTTGGTGATGTCTGGTGAATTAAGGATGGGTTTGGTTTTTTTTTTACAGTCTCCCAGGCTAACTTCAAGTGCAGACCTGCCAGTGCTTTAATTCCCTTCATGTGTATATGCATGCAGGAGATCAAATATGCATGTTAAAGGTCCCGTAATTCATGTCAGTATTCGGTGGGTTATGGAAACGCAAACATACCCAGCATGCAACCAAGACATTGAATTGAGCTACTCTGAAGTTGGAATATGTCAGCTAAGGCCAGCAGGCAGACCTCCTGCATAATGACATGCACAGAAGAAGACCAGGCACTTCTAAGGGAATGGAGAAGAGAGGAGATTTGGGTAGGATGGAGGAGGGAGATGTTACTTTTTGTAGTTTTTACTTTGGTAAAAAGTAAAATATTTGCATTGGGGAGCAGGTTAGCCTTGTGGTTAGAGCATTGCATTTGTGATCTGATGGCCAGGGTTCGAGCCGCCACTGAGGCACCCTTTTGAGGGGATTTTTCCTCTGGGGTTAACATCAGTACCAACCCTACTCCCCCAAAAGTTCTGTGGATGAGTCTATAAAATTAAGACCATATAAAAAGTAAGATTGACATTATTTATTTGTAAATCTATGTTACCTTCTTGCCTAGAAGTCTACACTGCACAAAATTTTAAATACTGACATTGTATAAATTTAGGCGTGAATGTTAACTTTTCTTTCTTTCATAATTTCTTTCCCCCATTTTTTTTTACCTGAAAAGCACATCCCAGAAGCCTTCGCTTCGCATCGGCCTGCGGAAGACGCCTCGCTTCCTGTACCCATCATCCACTCAGATTCTGAAGACGTGCCCTCAGAAGGTGTTCGATTTCAGCTCTGCCAGTGCTGATGTCAGGGCGGCTGGTCAACTGTCTGTGGTGAGTTGGTTAATAATATGTCACCATGTGTGTGTGTGTGTGTGTGTGTGTGTGTGTGTGTGTGTGTGTGTGTGTGTGGTGGGGAGGGGGAGTGATTGTGGGTTTGTGGGGGGGAGGGGGGTGATGTGTGATTGTGTGTGTGTGTGAGAGTGTGTGTGTGAGAGTGTGTGTGTTGTGTGAGTGTGTGTGTGTGTGTGTTATTTATTTATTTTATTTTATTTCGAAGATAATGGAATAAGCACTTATGTGCTTTTCTATATCCAGTCCCTGTATGTATGGTGTTTTTGTAAATTTTGTCATCCGTTCCCTTTGGCACATAATCGCCTACTCTTCTGAAAGGCAGAATGGGTTTTAATGTGTGTGCAAGATGTGCTCTGTGCATTTGCGCATGGGGCTTCAGTTTTATAGTCTTATCTGAAGGACTTTGTGTGTGTGTGTGTGTGAGAGAGAGAGAGAGAGAGGGAAAGAGAGAGAGTCCATTGCTGTCTGCAGACTTAGAATAGAACAAGAAGGAAGGTGGCAGAATGGTTAAGGCATTCACCTGCCTGACAAGTAAACTGTGAGGTTCTGGGTTCAACTCCCAGCCTTGCCATCTTTTCCCATTTTGAGGAGAAAACCAAAGTGAATGTCTAGAGTCCTTTGGATAAGACTACAAATTAAGGCCCCTTGTGTGAACGCACACAGAACGTCTTGCGCACATGTTAAAAAACCCCATTCCACCTTTTGGAAGAGTAGGCCATTTCATGCCGGTAGGAATGGATGACAAAATTCTCTATATATAAAAAACCCCATGCACACAGGTGTCCCACCATCCTTCTAATCGGAAATGTTGGGGGTGGGGTGGGGGGCGGGGGAATGGTTGCATATGGAAACACTAGTGAACCTTGGAGATATAGATATAGGCACTCTGATTTGTCTTTGCAAGATATAACGCTATACAAATTCCATTTTATTATTATTATTATTATTATTATTATTATTATATAGTTGAGGAACGACCAAAAAGCTCATTTTAGTATCAAGTAGAGGGCAGTGATTTTGTTATAATACAGTGAATGTCTATACCTGAGAATTATTCCCTTATTTTGTTGCTTTCAGATCAAAGCAGATCATCAGGCTGACAGCAGACATGTTGGTGAATCCATGAGGGCAGAGAATACTGCACCTAGTCCCATAACACCAGGGAAGATCTGTCCCACAGAGCTGACATCTGTAGACACCACCAGCAAGCCATCATCAATTCTTGAGACGGATCAAAACAGTGTGAACAAGAACATTCCAAAAACTGTCGGCAAAAATTCTACAGAAATGTGCGAAGATTACTCACCAGCAGAAAACGTGGGAATCATTCCCATGAGAATGTATGACGGCAATACCTCCGTGTCCTCAGTGCTGTTGGAAGAGAAGGATCACGTGGTTGAAGAAGAACCCGACTGGTCCGATTGGAAGACTTCGGTTCCGAAGGTTGCGATGTTGAAAGTGAAACTAAGGTTGATGATCACGGTTTAACAGCAAATCATCCAGGGAACGGTGATGAGAGTTGCGATGTTGAAAGTGAAATGAAGGTTGATGATGACTGTTTAAAAGCAAATCATGGTGATCAGAGTCAGCATCACACACTTGTAGTTTTAGGGAAGCGGGATAACTGTGAAAGTGTCGTTGGTGCCTCTGACAACAAGGGCTGTGTAAATAAGTCTGAACGACCTTTTGAACAGGAGAGCAGGCTGACCCAGGCATCAGACAGTCATGTTAGAACTGGAAGTGAATCTAAGTTGTTGGTACGACCATTTTCTGACTCCTCAGCATCAAAACCTTGTGAACACAGTCCCAAAGAATCGTCTTCTCTGTCTGGCACGGCCTCTACCATGGCTGTTGATTCAGGTAGGCAGAAACCTTTTTCTGCTTCAAAGTCAAGCACTGAACATTTCCAGGATAAGACAGACCTACCAGTGGATGACCATGTACATGTTCAGAGCAGGGCAGCTCCTGCAGACAATCCATTTCAAGAGGATCTGCAGGACGATCTTTTGGTCGGCGTGGACTTTTCCCAGGAGCTGCTCTCTCAGTCCAAAAGCTGTTCTCTTCCAACAGTGGAGAAAGGGGATGCTGACAAGAGGGAGCCTCTTATGCCTGCTGTGCCAGAGTGTGTGGAAACCCACCCACTCACACAGACAGACTGTGGAGAATATTATCATCCAGATTCGAAGAAAGAGACTGGAAGAGCGTCTGCTGCACTTCCAGTAAAGAAAGATGCGGAGACGTTCGCCCTGACGGACCAGCCTGGAAACACTACTCACAGCACAGGGGAACCAGTGCTAAGTGAAACCGTACTCCTCCCAAAGCTTCAGGCAGGTCTGGGAAAGGATGAAAACGCCGACATGGGTAGCTCCAAACCAGACTGCCTCAGGGAGCTCAGCACTCCAGACTCGGCTTTCCAAACCTCCAGTGCATGTTCTGGGTTCAAGTCAGCGTCTGGGAAGGTGCTGCAACTCACTGAGAAGGCCATGGCCTCCGCTAAACAGTTGTTTGAACAGGACATGGCAGACCTGGGTTGTGGGAATGATGATGGTGAAGAAAAGGTGCAGGCTTGTAGACCTGAGAACATTTCACACCCTGATGTTTGTATGACTGTTGGAAACGACCTGCATGATGAAACAAGCCTTAACTCCTCTTCCCACCAGCCCCAGAGAGAGGAGCCTGACGGTGTGAGCCATCAAGCTGACTCTGGTAACTGGACTGCGGTATCCAGCATGTGTGGGTTCAGGACTGCCAGTGGTAAAGACTTCACCGTGTCTTCGGAACATCAGAAGAAGGCAGCAACCATGTGGCAGGCAGTGCTGAAGGAGACGAAGGTTGAGAACACCGTGGACAACACCACAGAGCCTGAACCAGGAGGAACGCATCTTGTCCGTGACAAATTCAGTGATTCTCATTCTGAGAAAGTAAAAACGACAGATAACTCGGATAAAACTTGTATCGGGTTAAAGACTGTTCCTGAAGATACAAATGACAATTGTCAGAAAATACCGTTAGAAACTCTCGTTGTTGACAGCAGTTCAGGTTTCAAAACTGCAGGGGGCAAAGAAATGCGTCTGTCGTCAGAATCGCAGGAAAAGGCTGCAGAACTGTGGAACAGTGTGGAAGGGGAACTGAAATCTGCTGATGGTCTTTTTGATGGTGGAACAGTCTCATTGAAATCAGGACATTCCCCTTCTCTTGTCAGCAAGGATGACAGAAAACTGGAAACAAAAAACAGTTTGAGAGAAAAATCTCCAAAAGCGCCATCTGCAGAAAAACCAGTGGTATCCATTAAGTCTGTTTTGCAGCTGGCGCCCCCTGCCCGTGAAGTACCGCAGGGTTACAGGCCTTTCAAATCACCGCAGGTCATCAGACAGGTGTCGGAAGAAGATCGCTACACAGCGAAGATTCCTGAGATTCCTGTCGTCCCTCACAAAAACACATTACTGCATCACTTCAGCCAGGTCAAAGTCGCCAGTAAAACGGGTCAGGGAATAAGCGGTGACAGTCGAGGGTCCAAACGGAAACATTCCGATGAGTTTTCTGATGACGACGCCATGTGGGAGGCTGGAAACATGGAGGAAATGCTGAGCCTTGGATTCAGTCAGCAACGAGAAAAGGACAGCGACACTAAGCCGCCCACTTCCAATCAGAAACATGATGCTTCAGACTCATACATGACACAAAACACAGCTTTAGATTCTGGTTCACCTCGTGCTTCAGTAAAACAGGGATTACCTCAGAGTGAATTGCTGGACAAGGTTCACTGTGGACCATCATCAACATCAGCAGGACCTGTCAATTATGAACAGGTGCTAGATGCCCAGAATACTGGCAGACTTGAAAGGGACCATGTCAATGAGGACATGGAAGAAATATCTGATGCTGTAATGACAGATCTGTCATATGACATGTATGAAGTAAGTGAACCCACGTCCCACAACTGCAGGGAGGTCTGTGCAGAGTCTCGTGAGACTGTCCCAGCACCGTCAGTCTGCCTGAAAAACGGTGAAGGATGCGTGAAAGGGAATCAGGATGGAACTCTGCTCTTGCCATCTCAAGAACCTGCCAAGTCTCTGGCACTGAGCAACGTTTCTTTTGAATCGTTGAGGTTTGATGAAAACGTGTCTTTCGACGATGAAGACTTTCCTCTCGGCCAGGGGAAGAAGGGGAGGGAAGAAGAACACCGCAGCGTGACTCAAACAGATGTTGGGATGGATCTGAGAGATACTGACTTTGACTCCTCTATTCCAGACCCTACCACAGACTCCCAAAATCACCGAGGAAATGATATGAATGATGCTGTTGTTGATGATGATGATGATGATGATATCCAGTCCAGTTTTGTGGAAAAAGACTTCACGGATATCAGTGGTCTGGAGAACCATCTGGACTCAAGCTATGTGGAGGTCAGTGGGGGAGTTGTATGGGCGGACGACAGTCCCAATGATGATAACTTGGAAGATGAAAATACTCTTCTTGCTAACTCAGTTCTTTCAGCTCCTGTTCTTTCTCTGGACACTCTGCATGAAGAGAAACACGACCTGGCTCTGATGAAAGAGACTGAAGATGCTTTCCCCGAGCTGAAGCCTGATGTGCAAAATGTGTTTGCAGGAGATGGTTTTGAGAATGATCCTGTCAGCTCTGATACCAAGTCTGAACTGGGTGTCGACCAAACAGGAAGAAAAGCAGAGCTTGAGAATGAACCCAGTCACAAAGCTCCGCTCCTGAATGGAGAATGGAAACAACGTACAGCGCCTGATGTAAGAGACAATGCCGAGGTGGGCACGGATGACAGTAGCTGCGACGATGTGTTTGATAAAAGAAATAAAAAAGGAGATGTGGAAAGCCCGGTGGAAACGTTGTGTAACGTGTCCTGGTCAGATATCTCCAGCACGCTGAACCCCAGCCAGTGGGGAGATGGGAAGATCTGGAGACCCGAGGAGAAGATCTTGACGCCAGAGGCAGAGACTGCAGGGGCTGAAGGAGAGGAGCTCTCACCGCCTGTCGATGCCGGTGGTGACGCTCGCACACACTTGCCCTTCACCGCCTGTTCCAGCCCTGGCACCTCTCAAGCCCAGGAGACCTCAAGCGCTGCTGTTGGTGAGGATACCAGCACCTCTGGCAAGGTCTGTGCTGCGAGTGACAACTGCAAAAACAGCGAGGGTGCGGAGAAAGTGTCAGGGGCTGGTACAGATGGAGGTAACCCCTACCCAGACTCTGGGGGATTTCCTGTCACTGCAGAACCTTCCCAGGCTTCCTCTACCCAGACACATAAAAGTACCACAGAGCAGACGGATGCTGTCACTCACTTTTTAAAAAATCAACCAGAACCTGATCTTTCTCATCATGAAGTGGCCTCTGGTCACTTTCAGAAACACAGCATGCCATGTGTTGGGTTTGGATTTCACACAGCCGCAGGCAGATCTATCGGTGTGTCCGTGAGTGCTTTAGGTAAAGTGAAGCAACTGTTTGCCAGTGAAATGGAGTCATCTGAAGACAGGGTGTTGCTTGTACCCCATCTGTTCCCACAGGGACAAGCAGTGAACTTTGGGATCTCAGCTGATCAGGAGACAGCAGGCAAAGAAGAGTTGACTGATGGGAAAGAAACAACAGAAGATAAAGATATAACTGAAGTAAAAATTGTGCCAGAAATAAACATAGATAAATCTTGTACCTCTGATGAAATTGCAAGTTCAGAAAATGCAGATTGCAACTTAGAGAAAAGTCTTTGTCCCCGAACCAGAACAAGCCATCTTAGTCAGAGCATCAGCAGAAAACTTCACTCCAGAACAAAATCAGAGGAACTGAAAGAAAATCCACAACCTAAACCTGTGACAAAAGGCATCATGGCTACCGATTCTGTACCTCAGTTTGACCAATCAGAAAGTGTTGTGGCAGCGAGTGTCGTAGATGCAGCATCCAATGATGGAGCAGACAGACCACATCCTTGTCTACCTCAAGGACATTTCCCAGGTTTTCAGACAGCCAGGGGCGCTCAGGTGACTGTTTCGAAGAAGGCTCTGGTTCATGCTAGGAGTGTTCTTGGCGCTGAAGACATCCCACCAAATCACAGGAACGAACAGAACCAGGTCTCAGAAACAGTGCTGGAAGCATCTCCAGAAAGAGCAAGGCTCCACACTTTGAACAGGAGAGAAGTAGCAGGGTCTGCCCAGTTTTCTGACCTGGCTGAATCTTCTTCAGCCCGGACTTGCCCAGCCTCTGAAAACAAAGCTGCAGCCAAAGCGACAGGTTTGCGCAGGGGTTCTGGTATCAGTCACACAGGCTTCCAAACAGCCAGAGGTGGCAAGGTGTCTGTGTCTGCCAAGTCGTTGCTGCGTGCACGTCATATGCTGGACTCGGATGAAGAAGGGAACAAAGCAAACGAAAAGAGTGGGAAGACTTTGAACAAGGCAGGACTTGATGCCCCTGAGGCAGGTGGGATGTTTGAAGGATTCGGGACAGCAGGAGGAACACCGATCCGTGTCTCTGACCACGCTCTGAAGAACGCCAGGAAAATGCTCGATGTCGCAGACACTGACCACAACCTTCCAGGAAAGTCTTCAGCTGAAGATGTGTCTGCTGAAACTTTCACAACGCAGGCAGATCGCTGGATTCTGCAGAAACCAAAACTTGCGTCAGTCACGAAGTAGAAGCATCAGATGATGATTCAAGATGCTGTATGTCTAAACCTGGAATGTGTGGGTTTCAAACAGCGGGAGGAAAGAGTGTCACCGTGTCCAGGAAAGCTCTCCAGCACGCGCAGAGCATTCTCAAGGATGACGACAGCTCAAAAACGGCCAAGAACAGTGAACCGCAGGCCTCAACACGACCCAAGTTTGCATTCCACACCGCAAGTGGAAACACTGTGAGCGTGTCAGACAAAGCTTTGAAACAGGCTCAGGGCTTGTTCCAAGATCAAACGGACCTGCAGGACATAGGGAGCCTTGTGCCTGGAAAACCGTATTCCGGATTTTCAACATTCCAAACACAATCAAAGAGTATTTCCCATCCTCCTTCATCGACGGTGAGGCAGCTTCCACCTTCACTGCACAACTCGCACGTCAGTGTCCCTGATGATGTTGTTGCTGCTGATGGTGGTGGTGGTGGTGTGCTGCTGCAGCCGAAGTCTACAGATTGCAGTGAACCCTCAGAGCAGTCGTGGAAAGGGAAGGGGAGGAGAAGCAAGGAGGACCTGAGGCCAGTTGTCAGCGATGACAGCAAAGAACTGGTGATGGACAGGGACAGGGAGTGCTCTGCTGAAAAGGGTAAGGACAGTTTTGATTTCTGTGTCAGCGATAACTTAGACCATCTGTATGGTGGATGGATTTGCACTGTAAAAAAAAGGTAAAGGTGTCCCATAAGCTTATGTGGTCGTAGGGGGAGCTAGGCATCAGAGACCTCAGCTTCTCTAGGGGCCAGCATAGTGAGGGCAGCGCTTATCTCCTCTCCCTCGCTGCTTTACCTTCCCTGAACCTAAAGAGGGCGGGTGCCCATTTACAGCTGGGTGAACTTGGGGACTGTACTGAAGCCAAGGAGTACAAATGGTCGCCCATCCACTTGGTAACCACTTTCGATGCTGCTTAACATTGGCTTGGGGAAAGCAAGTGCTCTGACCACTGAGCTATCCCACCCCATGTAGCAGATCTATGTATAACTGATTCTGTGATGAGATCAATACCTGGTAGTGTCAGAAGAGCATATCTCTTTATTTGAAGTGGATGAATTCAGGATAAATATTGAGCATGTCTTTGCAAAACTTCTACTTCTTTGTTCATCGAATGTGCGGACAGCAACTATTGTGTGTCATAGTTATGAGCAAAAATGCAACGCGCTGCCATTAAGCTCCTGGCAAGTGAGGCTCACCGCATCCAGCTTCTGGGTGGGTTTGTATAATGTGATATTCAAATTCAAATTCAAATTCAAAAGCTTTATTATCTCAAAGACAGAGAAATTCCGGCGGGTTACTCGCCATACATATCTTCGGATCTCCTTCGGGTGAGACTATAAACCGAGGCCCTGTGTGCGAATGCACGCAGAACATCTTACGCATACGTTAAACCCTGTTCTGCTTTTCGTAAGAGTAGGCCATGGTGTGCAGGTGGGAACAGATGACAGAATTTACAAAACCGCATACACATGGGGACTGGATGTAAAAAAGCACATGAGTGCTTATTCCATTATCCTCAATATAAAAGAAAATTTTTTTTTTCTTTTTTTAAATGTTGAGCAGGGAAATTGTAAAAATCCCTACCCTTAATTCACTAGGCACTGATGCTGAGATTCAAACCCACGACTTCATGGACCATGGGAGAAGTTGAATGGTCTTAACCAGTTGGCTGTAATGTCCGTCTGTGTAATATGATTTGCAGCAGGTTCAAGAATATCACTAATTTAGTAGTAATTGGTAGTCTGATGCACAAGAATCTAATGTAATTATTGTAATATCAATGATCAATCATTTTGCAGGAGAGCAGCCTCGTGTAGCAGTCAAGAGAAATGCTTTGTTTGCTGATTCAGAAGGTATAGTGTGTGTGTGTGTGTGTGTGTTTTGTGTGTGTGTGTATTTTGAGTGTGTATAGTGTGTGTGTTGTGTGTGTGTTTGTATAGTGTGTTTGTGTATAGTGTGTGTGTGTGTGTGGTGGGAGTGTGTGTCTTTGTGTATAGTGTGTGTGTGTGTGTAGTGTGTGTTTGTGTATAGTGTGTGTGTGTTTTGTGTGTGTATGTGTTTGTGTGTGTGGTCAGTATCTTTAATCATATTATCATCATCATGCTTCTTCTTGTCATTCTGCTTGTTATTATTGAATGATAATGTTGTGTATATATATCTCTCTCTCTCTCTGTGTTTCTGAAAATCTTTATTATTGGACTTTTTTATTCTGTTAATTGATTGCTTCTTTATTCTGTTAATTGTTTGCTTCTTTATTCTGTTAATTGATTGCAGTGCACATTGAACTCTGTATAAGGACTGTGTCTTCTTTTCTTAGAACTGACAGGCACTATTTTTTTCCCCCCATTCCTCAGTGAGAGCTTCAAGGTTCACCAATGATGAGATTGTGCCTATGCGACTGTTTTGGACAACCATTAAGGTAGCCGCATTCCGACTTCAGGGATGGTATCTAAACACACACCTGTGTCCGTGCGGTTAAAAGAAATTTTGTCATTCATTTCTACGGGCACAAAATGGCCTACTCTTCCAAAAATGCAGAGCGTGTTTTTGATGTGTGCAGATGTCCAGCATGTGTTTGCATATGGGGCCTTAGTTTTTAGTCTCATTGAAGGGCTTTTGGGGGAGTACTGGTGTTACCTCCAGGGTAAAATCCCCTAAAACGGGTGCCTCTGTGGTGGCCCCACCCCAGGCCAACAGATCATGAGTGGAATGCTATATAACCATTAGGCTATCCTCACCCCTTCCCTAAACTAAAGAATGTGAAATATCTCTGTGTGTGCAGTTATTCTTCACGACCGGTCAGCCAAAAGAATCAAAATGCAGCCACTCGTTGCGAGTGATAGGTAAGTGAAGTATCGGCTCAGCGAATGAATTGTAAACATTTTTAATTTTTGTTGTTGTTGTTGTAATGTATTAAGCCTGAAGTTGTTGCAATTTCCAAGATTTGACTGGCGTGTAAGAACTGATTTGTCTAAAGTCTTTTCCATAACTTTTTGTCTGAAATTAATTTTTTTTAGAGCTTTCTCCCTCCTGGGATGCATCAACCTATAAAAGCGGTCTTATGGTGCTACCTATTCCTTCAAATATAATTTTTAGTAGTTTTTAAAAAAAAAGTAAGTTCTTCATTCTGTTTTCTTTGGTTTTCTTTTGTTCCTTGGTAAGAACTCTCACCAGCAGTGAGATTTTTTGCGTACGCAACTTATTTTGTCAACCACTGACTTAGGTAGCTGCACTTCGACTTCAGGGATGATGTCCAAATATGACACTGGTGTGCTTGTGGGTTTTGTTGTGGTGGTTTCGTAGTATGTTCTTGCTGGCACAAATGGCCTACTCTTCAGAAAGAGCAGAAGGGGTTTTAACTTCCCTGACCCTAAAAAGGGCAGGTACCCATTTACAGCTGGGTGAACTGGGGGACTATACTGAAACCAAGTCTTGCAAACGGTCGCCCAACCAGTTGGTAACCACGCTCGATGCTGCTTAACCTTAGCTGGGAGGAAAGGGAGTGCTCTGACCACTGAGCTGTCCCGTCCCCTACTAAGCCTATCTTACAGTGTTGGAAACCTTTTAATGTGTGGGCAAGATTTGTGTGTGTTCGCGTCGGGGAATCTAGGGTTATAGTCTTCTGCCTTGAACACTCAGACATCAGCTCGCTGTTGCCTGTCATAGGAGAGAAAAATGCGTCACGCTGCCGTTAAGTGCCTGACAAGTCAGGCCCAGCGCATCTGACTTTGGCATGAAGGAGAAGTGTTATATTTAAAGTCTATTTGGAAAAAACCCCCGAAGGAGAATGGACCAGGAAGGCAGAAAATAGACAAGAGGGAGGTGACAGGATTAAGAGGAATGAAGCAGAAACAAAAAGAGAGTGGTAGAAAAGAGGGAATTCCTAGCACAGGATTACCAGAAGGTGGGGATGCTGTTTATACTGTCAGGCCAAGAAAGAGGGTGGCAGGATGGTTAAGACATTCACCTGCCAGCAAGTAAAGTCTGAGGTTCTGGGTTCGATTCCCAGCTTCGCCCTTTCTTCCCAGTTGTGAGGGAAAAAATCAAACTGAATGTCAAAAGTCTTTGGATCAGACTATAAACCGAGGCCCCATGCGCAAATGCATGCAGAACGTCTCGCGCACACATTGAAAACCCGTTCCACCCTTTGGAAGAGTAGGCCATTGTGTGCCTGAAGGAACGGTTGATCAAAAACAACAAAATGCATGAACACTGGTTAGACACCATCAACTAAAAACTAAACTCAACATTTTCATCTCGAATCTTCTTCAGATTTTCAGTTGACAGAAAGAAAAAAAAATTTGTCTACATCCCCCCCCCCCCCACAAAAAGATACATAAACTCAACATTTTCATCTCGAATCTTCTTCAGATTTTCAGTTGACAGAAAGAAAAAAAGTGGATATTGCTATTTTCAACTTCACTTCACCTATCCCATAGTCCCGCGGACCATGGGGGCACCACTGAAGATTTTGCAACCAGCTTCCTCCACTCCCCATGGTCATTCCCCATTAGTACTTCGGATGAGACTATAAACCGAGGCCCCGTGTGCAAACACACGCAGAACATCTTACGCACACGTTAAATCCTGTTCCGCGTTTTGTAAGAGTAGGTCATTGTGTGCCGGTGGGAACAGTTGACAGAATTCACAAAACCGCATACACACGGGGACTGGATGTAAAAAAGCTCATATCTGCTTATTCCATTATCCTCGATATAAAAGAATAAAAAAAATAAAAAAAAGGTTCACTGCTTTCTGTAGCAAGTCGTTCCACTCAAGGCCAGCAGTCCACTCTCTAATGTTGTCTTCCCATCGTTTCCTCTGTCTGCCTCTTCTTCGTCTTCCTCCTTGTACTGTAGGACAGTCTTGGACAGTCCAGGTGTTTTGTATTTTGCTATATGACTTACTTGACTTATGCCTCTTGGTTCTTTGGGGAACATAGGGGTGCAACAACACCCCTCCAACGAACTCGTTTTGGGAGATCCTCTTCAGCTCTGCCCATGTCATTCCGGCTGCCTTCGTTTCTTCGTCAACACTTCTGCGACAGGTCTGTTTTGGTCGACCAACTTTCCGCTTCCCTTGTGGATTCCAATCAAGGGCCTGTCTGGTGACATTTGATGCAGGCTTGCAGAGTGTAAGGCCGATCCATCCCCACTTCCTTTGTTGAATGATGGACTCGATTGGGGTTTGTCTGGTCCTGTCCCACATTTGTGTGTTGGATATGACTTCCGGCCACCTGATGTTGAGGATGTTCCTGAGGCATTTTTTGGTAAAAGATTGGAGTTTGTGGGTGTGTTTTGCTATATAGGTAAAGGTAAAGGAGTCCCATAACCTATAAGGTCGTAGGGGAGCGAGGCGTCAGAGACCTCACCTCTCTAGGGCCAGTATATTGAGGGCGGTGCCCATCTCCCTCCCTCCCTTTTGCTATATAAAAACCTTAAAATCTTATTATCTCTGCTGAAATTTTCAGAGTGTCTGGGCGAGCACCGGTACCCTTCACTCCCCCCAAACTGGTCAAACAGTCGAAGCGACCCCCGCCCACGAGCTCTTGCACAACCAAGGCTACGTCTACGTTTCAGCCTCCTTACAAAAAGCCAAAATTATCTCCCCTTGGGACTAAAAACGGTCCTTCTAACGACGTGACTTCCCAGCAACCTCAGTTTATGCCCCCTCCGCCGGCAAATTCGGCGGACAAACTGAAGAACGTTCCTCCTCCGCCGCAATCGGAAGTTACAAGCGCTGTTCCGACGTTGTCGAAAGTGGAAGAGCACTCTGAAAAACTAAAGAAACGTTCTGCTGATCAAGACAACTGCGGATTGGTCACAGAAGAACAAACTTACGGAAATGATAACCAATCAGAAAGTTTTACACTGAAAACGCACCAATCAGAATCGACCTCTCAGATTGTCGCATCGGAACAGTGCGGTGCTAGTGAATGTGACCCGTGTGAAGAAAGCGAACAGATTTCGGAACGGTCAGAATTGTCAGAAACAGGAAAGGGGAGGAGTGTGGCGGTGGAGGAGGCCAGGATGCGTCAGGACAAGGTCATTCGGCGGAAGAAGCATCGGAAGGTCAAACCGGTGCAGGGAAGATGGCTGACTCAAAAATCGGCACAGAAGGGAGCGAAGTTGGCCGATTTACACGAGTCTACGGAGTGGCACAGCCGAAAAGAGGTCAGTTGTTGTGTTTGATATTTTTTTGCAGGTAATTTGAAGGTTTTATCTCTAAGTTATCTCTATTTGTTATATTTATTGGAATAGTATGGTGTATGTGTGTTATTGTTCTTGAGTATTTGAGCATTTTTTGATATTTAAATTTTTTTTATTTTACTCTTTTATATCGATTATAATGGTTTATGTGCTTTTTACATCCAGTCCCCGTGTGTATACGGTTTTGTAAATTGTCATCTGTTCCCACCGGTACACAATGGCCTACTCTTACAAAAAGCGGAACAGGATTTTAACATGTGCGGAAGATGTTCTGCGTGCGTTCGCACACGGGGCCTCGGTTTATAATCTTATCCGAAGGACTTTTGGGGAGAGTGGAGTCTGCACTGATGTTAACTCCAGGGAAAATATCCCCTTGAACGGGAATCGAACCCGGGTTATCAGATTGCGAGCGCAGTGTTCTAACCACTAGGCTATCCCGTTGTACACTTACAGGAAAACATGTCCCAACAATACTCTGGTCAGTTTAGTCTTGTATGTTTGAAAAGATGTCTAAAAATAAGGAAAATGTTGAGTATAATTTAGTTGTGTGGTTCATGGATATACATATACACATGCTGAGACACTGACACACACACACTCACAAACACACACGCGAATGCACATGCCACACACACACACGCGCACACACACGTGCGCACACACACGCACATATACCTCACACACACGCACATATACCTCACACACACACACACACACCACATATATACCCCACACACACACACACACACTACAACACGCACACACACACACACACACACACACACACACACACACACACACACACACAACACACACACACACACACACACACACACACCTCACACACACATACATACATTCACACACACACACATTGTTTAAAAAAAAAAAGATATATGTGTATGTGTGTATTTAAAAAATAAAAATTTTTAAAATTTTATTTTATTTTATATCGAGGATAATGGAATAAGCACTTACGTGCTTTTTTGTATGTGTGTGGTGTGCATGCGTGCATGTGTGTGTGTGGCGTGCATGCGTGTATGCATGTGCGTGTGTGTGCAGCTGCAACATCTGGGCGTCAGTCCTGCAGTTTGCTCAGTGAGCAGCTCTAGCGCGGAGGAGTTTCGTTTTTACCTGCCGTCGTTCTACCCGGGTACTTCTGCCAGCGTCCTTGCAGGGGACGGCGCGACCTTGGTGGCCGACGTTCATGGCTACGCTGGAAAAGAGGAGTTCTATTTGTAAGTCATTTGAATTTATATATATGTATATTGGTAGGTTTTTCTTTGGTATTGTGTGTTTGCATACGCCTCCGAAGAATTCTCCGGATCTTTTGGCCAGAGAAGATCTCCAATGAAGACCTACTGCGGAGATGCAGGCAAGAAGACATGGGAACCATCATCACCAGACGACGGTGGAAGTGGATTGGGCACATCCTTCGAAGAGACCCACAGTCAGTCACAAGAACAGCATTGCACTGGACCCCAGAAGGAAGGAGAAAGAAAGGAAGACCAAAAGCAACGTGGAGGAGGACTGTAGAAAGTGAGATGAAGGCCATGCAGCATTCTTGGGGATCAGTGACTTGGTTGGCCCAGGATAGGCAGGAGTGGAAGCGGTTTGTTGCTGCCCTACACACCGCTGGGTGTAACGGTTAATGATGATGAAGATGATGATTGTGTGTTTGATTTGAAGACAGGATCACGATAAAGAACTATGGAGAATGTGCAAAGTTGATGATCTGAAGTCTGTAGCTAGTAGCAATAGACTGCGCTGGTTTAGGCACGTTCAACGGAAAGCAGACCACCACATCATAAAAAGAGCAATGAATTTCGTAGTGGATGGAAAGAGACCAAAGGGAAGACCTAGCAAGACCTGGGCTGCCTGTATTGCAGATGATCTTAGAGAAAGGGGCATAAATAAGGAGGAAGCTCAAAACAGAGAGAGGTGGAGAAGGCTCATCAATGTCAAACCTCCCCTGGGAGAAACATGACAAAAAAGGAAGAAGAAGAAGATTGTGTGTTTGGTTTTGTTTCTGCTTCGTTGAACGCTCAGATAGTAACTACTGTTGTCTGTCATGTGAGCGAAAATGCATTGCGCTGCTGTTAAGCGCCTGACAAGTCAGACCCAGCACATCCGACTTCGGCATGGGAGAGAATTGTTATTTTATGTCTTTCTGGAAAAAAAAAGGCAGGAGAATGGACCAAGAAGGCAGAAAATAAGGAGGTGACAAGAAGAAAAGGAACAAGGCAGAAACAAAGAGAGGGCTAGAAAAGAGGTAATTCGTAGCACTGAATTTCCAGAAGGTGGAGATGTTATTTATACTGACAGGCCCCCCGGCATCCTCACAGCAATTTCAGTTTTATTTTCATTACATATTGTTCCCTTGTGGGGATGCAGGGGGGGGGGGGGGTCCGTCAGTATAAATAGCATCCCCACCTTCTGGAAATTCTGAGCTAGGAATTCCCTCTCTCCTGACCCTCTCTTTGTTTTTGCCTTGTTCCTTTTTTTTCTTCTGTTGCCCCCCTTCTTGTCTATTTTCTGCCTTCTTGGTCCATTCTCCTGCTTTTTTTCCCCCCAGAAAGACTTAAAAATAACAATTCTCACCTGCGCTGAAGTTTGATGCGCTGGGCCTGACTTGCAGGCGTTTAACAGCAGCGCAACGCATTTTCGCTCATAAATCAGACAACAATACTGCTGTCTGAGTGTTTGACAAAGAACAAGAGTTACATATGTTCATACTTGAAAAGAAAAGGGGAATTCTGTTTGTAAGTCAGGTTGTTTGTGTTTTTTTTTCTCAAGTGTATGGCATAGTGTGTTTATTTTTGTTTATTTTGGTGGCAAAGATCTCCTCATCGTTGTTGAACCTCAAAGCTCTAGCTGAGGAAAGAACACACAAACCAAAAATAATGAATAAGATACTCAGCTTTATGCCTGTACTAGAGTTGAGTCGGAATAGGAAAAAGTGTGAAGATGTATTGCCAAAACATCTTGCTGGGGAAAAAAAAGCATGATGATGATGGTTGCACGTAGTCGAGTGGTTAAGACCGTTCGACTTCAATCCCATGGGTCCATGAAGTTGCGGGTTCAAACCTGGGCAGCATTTGGTGAATTCAGGATGGGGATTTTTAACGATTTCCCAGGTCAACTAAAGTGCAGATCTGCTAGTGCCTTAATTCCCTTTATGTATGTTGTACTCATGCAGAAGATCAAATATGTGTGTTAATAAAGAACCCGTCATTCATGTCAGCATTCGGTGGGTTAAGAAAACACAAACATACCCAGCATACATCCCTGAAGTCGGAATGTGGCTACCTACATTGTGGAGAAAAAAACACGGTCGCACGTGCAAAATCTTTCTTTCTTTCTTTCTTTCTTTTATATCGAGGATAATGGAATAAGCACTTATGTGCTTTTTTACATCTCAACACGATTGTGAACGGGAGCCTGGTAAACAAGCTGTACGGTCCCACGGAGAGAACTGGATAGGGAATGCCGCACAATTTCCTCCCAGACACATTACTTGAACTGTAGTAAAAAAGTGAATGACATAGCAATGAAAAGTATACCCATTAGGAACTGCACTGGGCATTTTAAACTATTGTCATCGTGGTTAATTTAAACTCTGAATACCACCTATGTGAGGATAAACAACGGGCAGAAATCTTCTTTTTTTCTTTCTGCGGTATGAAAGATTGGGCCTGGACCTCTCCTGCCCAACACGTAGCAAGCAACTCCTCCACAGACGGAGCGACGGAAGAAGCTGGCCACCCCAGTCGCAGATTTTGCATAAATTGGTTTAGCACTTATTTATTTTTTTCCTGTCTGCAACAATATTTGTTTCCCTATCAGAGTGGCTTTTTTTCCT
This sequence comes from Rapana venosa, assembly GCA_028751875.1. Classification (NCBI taxonomy): domain Eukaryota; kingdom Metazoa; phylum Mollusca; class Gastropoda; order Neogastropoda; family Muricidae; genus Rapana; species Rapana venosa. Next base: position 31,558,317 of record CM054167.1, on the reverse strand, counting down.
ACAGAATTTTGCCAGGGACAACTCTCTTGTTGAGGAATGAAACAAACAAAAAATAATTATGGTGATGGGGTTTGTTTGTTTGTTGTTTTTTTCCCCGCAGAGGTTTTCTGACAGTGGAAGGTGTGGACCCTGGTCTGGTGTCAGAAGCCTGGGTGTACAACCACTATCGCTGGATCGTCTGGAAACTGGCCGCCTATGAAGTGGCTCTGCCCGCCTGTTTTTCGGCGAGGTAGGGTTTGCTTTGGTTTATAGAACAAGATGGTACAAGACGATATACTTTACTTTAGTTTTTCCTTCCGCTTGTACTCTGTGGCGTCGCTGGGAGATATAACTGTCTGCTGCAAGGTGGGTAGCTTGGAGGAGGAGGGACAATCCATGGACTTTCAGTGTTTCTGCCACGGAATCACTCCAGCGTCGCCTGGGTCTACCTCTGGCCCTCGTGCCAGAGTACCTCAAGTTGTAAGCGTGCAAGGCTGGCTGGTTTGTGGTTTGACGGCATCCGTGTGAGGTGCCCGAACCACTTGGTTCGTTGTTGTTCAGTATGGTGTAGGACACAAGATGATATAGACCAGTATAACTGTAATCGTATCGTAAACACATTCTTAAAGTCTGGTACATACGTAGACTCTTATGGAAATGAAGGCAAAATGGTTTAGTTATGTGCTTGTAACTGTAACTTAATCCGTGATTCGGGAAGGGGGGGGGGGGTCCAATCTTGTAACCCTTCAGATCAAAGTGGGTTTTATACCGTTTTATTCGTTGGTCCATTTCGTGATGACAGACGCTCTAGCCGAGTGGTTAAGCCATTTGTCTTCAGTCCAGTGGATTCCATGAAGTCCTCGGTTCGAATCTTGACAGCGTCTGGTAAAGTGAGGATTTCTACAATCTCCCAGGTCAACTTCAAGTGCAGACCTGCCAGTGCCTTAATGTCCTTTGTGTATATAAACGTTCAGAAGATCAAATATGCACGTTAAAAGATCCTATAATTCATGTCATCTGGTAAAGGAAACCTGAACATACCCAGCATGCAACCTGTACAATGAAATGAGCTGCTCTGAAGTCAGAATGTGTCGGCTGAGGCCAGCAGGCAGACCTCCTGCAAAGTGACAAGCACAGGAGAAGACCTGGCACTATGCACCCCATCTGGTAAAGGAACAGAGAGCGAAAGAGAGAGAGATACTATAGATTTTTTGTAAGCGCTTTGATTTGTTTTTACGCTATATAAAATCCATTTATTATTATTATCATCATTATATTATTTATCAGTACAAACTTGAAAGAAATCGTTTTAGTTTATAATTGTTGTGTGATTATGTGTTTCAGAGCCCTGACTCCAGACTTTGTTATGTATCAGCTGAAGTATCGCTACGATCGAGAAATTGATCGCTGTCAGAGGTAAGGGATGGATAGGGGTTTGTGGTATGTGGTGTGTGAAAAATCTGTTGAAAGTTTTTCCTTTTTGTTGTTTGATAGTGTATGCTTGGTCATGGTTTTCAGTTGTTGCGGTTTTGTATCGTTTTGGTTTAGGATTTTGTTTTGGTGGTTTGGGGTTTGTTGTGATTTTTAAAAATTGTTTTGATTTTGTGTTTTGTTGTGGTTTTATATTATTTTGGTTTTGGTGATGTATTGTTGTGGTTTTGTATTGGTGTGGTTTGAGGTTTTGTTGATGTGGTTTTGTATTGTTTTGTTGATGTGGTGAAGTGGTTTTGTATTGTTTTGGTTTGGGGTTTTGTTGTTGCATATCATATCAGTCTTCACCCCTCAGAACAAGATATTTTGTATTTGCATAATTTCTCTCCAACGATAAAAATAAAATATGATATTTCCTCTCCTGTGTGAATGCTGAAGGCCTGTAAGTATAAATAGCATCCCCATTGTCTGAGAATTCTGTGCTAGGAATTCCCTCTTTTCTGTCCCTCTCTTTGTGTCTGCTTTGTTCGTTTTCTTCCTGTCACCTCCTTGTTTTCGTGGTCCATTCTTCTAGGATTTTTTTCCCCCAGAAATACTTAAACAGTGACAGTTTTCTCCCATACAGAAGTCAGATGTGCTGGGCCTGATTTGTTGGGTGGCTTATGGCAGCGCAGAAATGCATTTTGCCCATATGACAGACACCAGTAGGTAGTTGCTGTCTGAGTGTTCGATGAAGAAGAGGTATGATATTTCAGTGACAGAGACTTCATTGATAAAATAGGAAGAATAAAGTATGAATATTTCATTTAGATATGTGACGCTTCACCACGAAATGAGCCACTTTGCACCTGACCCATTTTTCCGCTAGGAGCCATTTTAGGCATGTGGGGAGCAAGTTGGTGATTTTGAGATTTTTATTGATTATAGCCACTCTTTACCTTGTACTGAAGTATCAAGGCGTAATTTTGTTTCCTTTTGTTTTAAAATGCGTTAAAAAATGCCCAAGCCCTCATTCTGACTATCTATTTGGAATGCAAAACTGGTCAATTTCTCATTTTGTTACTTTATGCAGTGTCTCATTTCTTATTGTAATAACTTTATATAGAGTTGTCCGATTTTCAATCTGTTTTTTTGTATTGAATAACCGTTTTATTGCAGATTAATAACATGTCAATAATTAACAACTGACCTCTGTCGCAGTGCGATTCATTATGGGGTGGAGTGTCACATATGAAGAATAACAAAGTTTAAATATTTTATTCAGATATGTTTTATGTCTGGCCACAGGAGTGCCTTGAAACGCATCGTGGAGAGAGATGATACTCCGTGCAAACGACTGGTGCTGTGTGTGTCAGGCATACAGACTGTGGAGGATTCTGACTTGGTGGGTGTTTGTACACTTCATAATAATGATATATGTGATAGTTTTTAAGATCGATATTCTCACCTGTTGGTGTCACTGGGTTCAATATTGGCCTTTACACTCCATGACATTGCCACTATACCTCTTCAGAATGGGGGAATCAGAAACCTGTGTATTGCATTGTATTGTATTGCATACCTCTTTAAGTCATGGCAGGTTTCTGTGCGTGAAATTTGGGCTGGCCTCACACATTTTGAACCCGGACTTTTTGCTTTCTAGGCAGGTGCATTACCTCTAGACCACCGATCCACATAGCCTAGTTGGAAACCAAAAGGGCAACGATCACTGACCTCATCTGCTTTCGTGAAGTATTTCACATGACATGACGAGTGATCGATTCTACTTTCAGTTTCCACCTGTGGGCATTTCGTTTCAAAGCATGGCACACTACTCTTTCCTGATTACATCATCTTGTTAGGAGATGAAAAATTTGCTCCTTTGATTAAACTATAAAAAAAAAATTGCTTCAGTTTCAAGGGTCTATGCCCCCTGTTCCCCTCTTTTTCAAGCCACCCTTGCACTTACTACCCCCCCCCTCCCCCCCTCCACCCCCCCCCCCCCTCCCCCCCCCACCAAAGTTCGTTTTGGGATTCACAGAGATTTGCAGTTATGTGCTGTGTACCCAGAGTGAAGGAGTCAGAAGAATGTGTACATAGAATGTAGGAGTTGGAAGACTGTGTACCCAGAATGTAGGAGTTGGAAGACTGTGTACCCAGAATGTAGGAGTTGGAAGACTGTGTACCCAGAATGTAGGAGTTGGAAGACTGTGTACCCAGAATGTAGGAGTTGGAAGACTGTGTACCCAGAATGTAGGAGTTGGAAGACTGTGTACCCAGAATGTAGGAGTTGGAAGACTGTGTACCCAGAATGTAGGAGTTGGAAGACTGTGTACCCAGAATGTAGGAGTTGGAAGACTGTGTACCCAGAATGTAGGAGTTGGAAGACTACCCAGAATGTAGGAGTTGGAAGACTGTGTACCCAGAATGTAGGAGTTGGAAGACTGTGTACCCAGAATGGAGGAGTTGGAAGACTGTGTACCCAGAATGTAGGAGTTGGAAGACTGTGTACCCAGAATGTAGGAGTTGGAAGACTGTACCCAGAATGTAGGAGTTGGAAGACTGTGTACCCAGAATGTAGGAGTTGGAAGACTGTACCCAGAATGTAGGAGTTGGAAGACTGTGTACCCAGAATGTAGGTGTTGGAAGACTGTGTACCCAGAATGTAGGTGTTGGAAGACTGTGTACCCAGAATGTAGGTGTTGGAAGACTGTGTACCCAGAATGTAGGAGTTGGAAGACTGTGTACCCAGAATGTAGGTGTTGGAAGACTGTGTACCCAGAATGTAGGTGTTGGAAGACTGTGTACCCAGAATGTAGGAGTTGGAAGACTGTGGGTAGAGTTGGAAGACTGTGTACCCAGAATGTAGGAGTTGGAAGACTGTGGGTAGAGTTGGAAGACTGTGTACCCAGAATGTAGGAGTTGGAAGACAGTACCCAGAATGTAGGAGTTGGAAGACTGTGTACCCAGAATGTAGGAGTTGGAAGACTGTGTACCCAGAATGTAGGAGTTGGAAGACAGTACCCAGAATGTAGGAGTTGGAAGACAGTACCCAGAATGTAGGAGTTGGAAGACAGTACCCAGAATGTAGGAGTTGGAAGACTGTGTACCCAGAATGTAGGAGTTGGAAGACTACCCAGAATGTAGGAGTTGGAAGACAGTACCCAGAATGTAGGAGTTGGAAGACTGTGTACCCAGAATGTAGGAGTTGGAAGACTGTGTACCCAGAATGGAGGAGTTGGAAGACTGTATTTAGAATGTTTTATTTTATTTTTTTTCTTTTATTTTGAGGATAATGGAATAAGCTCTCATGTGCTTTTTTTACATCCAGTCTCTGTGTGTATGGTGTTTTTGTTAATTTTGACATCCAATCCCACCGGCACACAATGGCTTACTCTCCTGAAAAGCGGAACGGGTTTTAACATGTGCGCAAGATGTTTTTGCGTGCGTTCATACACGGGACCTTAGTTTATAGTTGCATCCGAAGGAGTTGGAAGACTGTGTGAACAGAATGTAGGAGTTGAAAGACTACGCAGATGGAATGTATGTTTGTCCGTCATGTTCGACGATGACCTCCAAAACAGCAGAGGAGACAGCTGCTGTTTTGGAAACTGGGCAGAAATTTGATTTTAGTGGAGATGCCTTGCCCACAGTACATCCCCTCTCTCTCGGCCAAGTGGGCATAAGGACAGTCAGCGTTGGAGATATTCTCCAAAGGCCAACCAGCCTCCAGGGCTGCAGCACATAAGGACTGTGCGAGTCAAGCCTCCTAGTCAGAGAGTCATAGTTGATGCCTGCATATAGAGGATAAGGAGCGACGGCAAAACTTGGAACGTTGTGTCAGTTTCCCTTCATCGTCTTGTTTCTTCTCCCTCAGAGCGTGTTGGAAGTGACGGACGGCTGGTATTGCCTCCCCTGCAAGCCCGACTCGGCCCTGCAGCGGGTGATTGACAGGAGGAGGCTGGTTGTGGGTCAGAAGGTCGTCACCAGCGGGGCGGAACTGGCGGGATCCCAGGAACCGTGCAGTCCTCTGGAGGTGGGGGTGCTGGTAGTGGTGGTGGTGGTGGTGGTGGTGTTAGTGGTGGTGGTGGTAGTGGTGGTGGTGGTGGTGGTGGTGTTAGTGGTGGTGTTAGTGGTGGTGGTGGTGTTTAGTGGTGGTTGTGTTAGTGGTGTTGGTGGTGTTAGTGGTGTTGGTGGTGGTGTGTTAATGGTAGTGTTAGTGGTGGTGTTAGTGGTGTGTTTGGTGTTAGAGTAGTGTTAGTGTGTGTTAGTGGTGGTGTTAGTGTGGTGTTAGTTGGTGGTGTTAGTGGTGGTGGTGTTAGTGTGTGGTGTATTGTGTGGTGGTAGTTGTGGTGTTATTGGTGGTGTAGTGTTAGTGTGTGTTGTGGTGTGTTAGTGGTGTTGTTGTTAGTGGTGGTGTGTTAGTGGTGGTGGTGTTAGTGGTAGTGTTAGTGGTGGTTGTTAGTGGTGGTTAGTGTTAGGGGTGGTGTTAGTGTGGTGGTGTGGTGGTGGTAGTGGTGGTGGTGTTAGGGGTGTTAGTGGTGTTGTTAGGGTGTTAGTGGTGGTGGTGTTAGTGGTGGTGGTGTTAGTGGTGGTGGTGGTGGTGGTGGTGTAGTGTTAGTGGTGGTGGTGTTGGTGGTGGTGTTAGGGGTGTTGTTAGGGGTGTTAGTGGTGGTGGTGTTAGTGGTGGTGGTGTTAGTGGTGGTGTTAGTTGTGTAGTGGTGGTGTTGTTGTTGTTGTTAGTGGGTGGTGGTGTTGGTTGGTGTTAGTGGTGGTGGTGGTGGTGTTGTTAGTGGTGGTGGTGTTAGTGTGGTGGTGGTTAGTGTGGTGGTGTTAGTGGTGGTGGTGTTAGTGGTGGTGGTGGGTGTTGTTGTTAGTGTGGTGGTGGTGCTGTTTAGTGGTGGTGCTGTTAGTGTGGTGATGTTAGTGGTGGTGGTGTTAGAGCTTCCAGTGTGTTTGTGTGTGTTCGTGTGTGTAGGTCGGGGGGGGGGGATATGGGGGGGAGAAGGTGAGAGGGGGATGGCGGGGGGGGGGAAGGGAGGGGAAATGGGGGGGAGGGAGGGGGGGGGGGGTGAAGGGAGGGGGATTGGGGGGGGTGAAGGAGGGGATTGGGGGGGGGGGAGGGGGGGGGGTGAATGGAGAGGGATTGGGGGGGAGGGGGGTGAATGGGAGAGGGATTGGGGGGGGGGGGTTAAGGGGGGGGATGGGGGGGGGGGGGGGGTGGGTTGGGGGGGGGTATGGGGGTTGGTTGGGAGGGTTGGGTGTGTGTGGGTTTGTGTAGGTGGGGGGTGGTGGTAGTGGGTGGGTTTGTGGTATGGGGGGGGTTGTTACCTTAGTGGGGGGGGGGGGGGAGGTGTTAGAGCTTCCAGTGTGTTTGTGAGAGTTGGGGGGGAGGGTTGGGGGTAAGGTGGTTTTTTTATTTATTTTATTTTATATTTTATTCTTTTATATCGAGGATAATGGAATAAGCACTTAGTTGGGGGTGTGTGTGGGTTTGTGTAGGTAGAGGGGTGGGGGTGAGTGGGGTGGGTTTGTGGTGTGTGTGTATGGGGGGGGGGGGGGGGGTGTTTGTGTGCGTGGTTTTGTTACCTTAGCTGGGGAAGGGGGTGGTGTTCCAGTGTGTGTGTGTTGTTTTTTTTTTTTGGGGGGTGGAGGGGTTGGGTGGGGGGCTTGGGTGTGTGTGTGGGTTTGTGTAGGGGGGGGGTGAGTGGGGGGGTTTGTGGTGTGGGGATGGGGGGTTGTTTGTGGGTTTGTGTTTGTATGTGTGTTTTTGTTACTTTAGCTTGGGGAAAGCTCGGACCACTAAGCTATCCTGTTCCCCTTTACCTTACCTTACCTTGCCTTACCTTATCTTACCTTTTTTTGGGGGGGGGGTTGCTATTATGTGTATGGCTGTATATGTGTGTGTGTTTTTTCTTATATGTATCTCCGTGTGTGTGTGTGTGTGTGTTAAGCATGCATGTACATATATCCTTGTGGAATGTGTGCATGCATATAATATGCGTGAATGTTTGATACACTACACAAGCCAAAAATGTGTGTGTGTGTGTGTTTGTAAATTTGATGTCTGTTAATCCTATTTGTGGACAGTTGCATGCGTGTAAATGATCTGAATGTTTTAATTTATTGCTTTACAAGATTCGGCGCTAATATAATTTCCATACATTATTATTATCATTAATATGGCCCAGGCCAAAAGCTGTGCCAGGTTATTGATGTCAGCTAATTGCCAAGGCCTACATTAAAATGTTGTTATGTTTAAAATGTTGTGTTGAGATTGCCTTCAGCCATGACAAGCTCTTAACATAACAACCTGCACTCTCCTTTATAGGAGAAAAAATCCTCTGAAGTCGGAGTATGGCTGCCTATGTGGCGAGGTACTTGAAAATAGTCGTACACGCAAACTTCTCACCCGGTGTACTTCCTATCTCACAGTGATTCCCAGGTGGGATGAGTGAGTCAGAGTGCATGTTCTGGGTGACCCCCAGGGTGTAAAGCTGGGGAACGCACAACAACAACAACAACATTATCATTAATGTTATCGCACACCATCCCATTTCTTGAGTGTAATCACTTTGATTTGTTGTTTTACAAGATTCAACGCTAATATAAATCCTATATTATTGAATGTAAGGATTTACATATTTTGCTTTACAAGATTCAACGCTAACATAAATCCCACATTATTATTGAATGTAAGGATTTACATATATTGCTTTACAAGATTCAACGCAAATATAAATCCCATATTATTATTGAATGTAAGGATGTACATATGTTGCTTTGCAAGATTAAGCGCTAATATAAATCCCACATTATTATTGAACGTAAGCACTTACATATTTTGCTTTACAAGATTCAGCGCTAACATAAATCCCATATTATTATTGAATGTAAGCACTTACATATTTTGCTTTACAAGATTCAACGCTAATACAAATTCCACACATCATCATTATTAATAATAATATTATTACTACTACACGCCATACCTGTTCTTTCCCGCTACTGTCTTAAACAGCTGTGCGCTGGACTTCACCTGAAAATCAGCGGCAACAGCACCCGACCTGCCGAGGGCGATGCGAAGCTGGGGTACCAGCGTGACCCCACCCCTCTGTGCGTACCCCTGTCCTCCCTCCACCCCCAGGGGGGTCTGGTTGGCTGCGTGGACGTGGTGATTGTCAGGAAATACCCGTTAATGGTGGGGCTGTGTTTTTTGTTTCGTGTGTGTGTGGTGGTTTTTTTTGGATAGGTTTGTGTACTACAAGGTTGTTTTTTTTGGGGGTGGGTTGTTGTTTGTTTGGTACCCATCTCCTCTCCCTCACTGCTTTGCCTTCCCTGATCCTAAAGAGTGCAGGTACACATTTATGGATAGGTGAACTGGGGGACTGTACTGAAGCCAAGGCGTGCAAATGGTCACCCATCTGCTTGATAACCACGCTCTATGCTGCTTAACCTTGGCGAGCGCTCTGACCACTGAGCTATCCCGTCCCCAGGGTTTGTGTATTGTAGGTTAGAGGAGTAGGGAAAGTTGAGGGATGATTGTGTGCTAGTGTGAATGTAGGGATGTGATTTTACCTGTCAAAGTTGGGATTAGTGCATGTAAATTTATGGTTTTTGTTGTGCGTTTGTGTATGTGTGTGTGTGCGTGTGTGTGTGTGTGTGCGTGCGTGGTGTGGTGTGTGTGTGGTGTTTTGTGTGTGTGTGTGTGCACACCAGTGCTTGTGTACAAGCGTGGGTAGAAATATGTGTATATATACAACACAAGCGTGAAAATGTGAGCATGTATATGAATATGTATATGTGTGAAATTGGTCTCATATATGTTGGGATTCTGTATATATGTGTGTGTGTGTGCACACTTATATTTATGCATACATTTGCACTTTGCGTTCGTGTGAATGCCTTTGTACACACGTGTGGGTGCTTACATTTGCAGTGTGTTGTGCATGTTGTTGTCGCTGCTTCGATTTTACGTCTGTTCACTCAAAGTGATATTAGACAATGTTGTGCATGTGTGTGCACATGTGGGTGCTTATGTGTATACATTATTATTATTATCATTATTTTATTTCAAGGATAATGGAATAAGCACTCATGCTTTTTTCCATCCAGTCCCCATGTATATGCACTTTTGTGAATTTTGTCATCCGTTCCTATGGCACACAATGGCCTACTCTTCCGAAAATCGGAATGGGTTTTAACGTGTGCGCAAGATGTTCTGTGTGTGTTTGCACACAGGGTCTCGGTCAATAGTCTCATCTGAAATTTGCAGTGTGTTGTGCATGTGTTGCTTTGATTTTACGTCTGTTCACTCAAAAGTGATATTAGACGATGTTGTGCATGTGTGTGCACATGCGGGTGCTTTTGTGTATACATCCGTATGTGTGTGTTGTATGTATGTGTGCATATGTATACTCTGCGAAGGTGGCAGGATGGTTAAGACGTTTGCCTGCCAACAAGTAAACCGTGAGGTTCTGGGTTTGATTCCCAGCCTCGCCCTTTCTTCCCAGTTTGACAAAAAAAATCGAACTGAATGTCAAAGTCCTTCGGATGAGACTATAAACCGAGGCCCCGTGTGCGAACGCATGCAGAACATCTTGCGCACACGTTAAATCCTGTTCCGCTTTTTTTGAAAGAGTAGGCCATTGTGTGCCGGTGGGAACAGATGACAAAATTTAAAAAAAACGCATACACATGGGGACTGGATGTAAAAAAAACAACACGCACCTGAGTACCTATTCCATTATCCTCGATTAAAAAAAATCCCCCCCCCCAAAAAAAAGTTCATGTCATCTGAGCGCTTTGATTTGTTGCTTTGCAAGATTCAGCAGGCACCTTCCCTGACCCTAAAGAGGGCAGGTACCCATTTACAGCTGGGTGAACTGGGGGAACTGTACTGAAGCCAAGGCGTGGCGCAAACGGTCACCCATCCAACTGGTAACCACGCTCGACGCTGCTTAACGTGGCCGGGGGGAAAGCGAGTGCTCCGACCACTGAGCTATCCCGTCCCTCTTTAGGGTCAGGGAAGGTAAAGCAGCGAGGGAGAGAGAGGAGATGGGCGCCACTGCCCTCAATATGCTGGCCCTAGAGAAGTGAGGTCTCTGACGCCTCGCTCCCCTACGACCTTATAGGTTATGGGACTCCTTTACCTTTACCTTTTTAACCACTAGACTGCCTTACCCCGGAAATTTTCCGGGGCTAAACGTGCACCCTATACGCCAACAACCCGGAAAATTTCCGGGGTGTCGAACCGAAGTAAACAAGCCTGATTCCTTGACTACAGTTAAAGGGAAAGAACTCCAAAATTAATGGAGGTCACTCTCCTGTTGCTTGGCAACATCCAGCTGCAAAAACTGTAGCAAAAACGATCGTTTTTTAGCTCGTATTTTGTGTTTTTATGCATGACTGCTTGGGAAGTTTGTGTTCAAAATGGCTGACACTTCTTGTTGAAGGCATAAATAACTTTACACAGCTGTAAAAGTGGCAAATAAAACTGTAGATTTACCTAACAGTGATGAAAACGATCGTGTATGATTCAGCTGATCATGCATTAAAAAAAAAAGAATGAGATTTGGCCTAGACTTATGTTTGACGTTATTGAGATCGGGGTACTCAGAATGACAGTGGTGATAAAGAAATCATATTTTTGGTCAATTTTTTGACATTTTAAATATATTTTCGCTAACTAATTTGAGCTTGCCTAGAAGTAATCTACGATATATATATACTGCCGATTGGGTAGACTATCAGAAATATTCATGTAGTAGTTTCTGAGTAAGAGGGATATGAACATAGCAGTGGTACATAAGAATTTTATTCCCCGGCATATAGGGTGCACTTGCACTCGGCAGTTAAGAGGTTAAGATTCAGCGCTATATATAAATCCCATACATTTATTATTATCATTATTATTATTATTATTATTTGCACACGACGCGTGGTGCTTTCAGTTCATGGAGAAGCTGGATAAGGGAGGCTGCGTGTTTCGCACGGCGGAGATGGAGGACAAGGTCAGGAGAAGGCGGGAAGAGCAGCGGCAGGCAGTGGCGGAAACGCTCTGCTCCCAACTGCAGGTGCAGATGGAAAAGGAAGAGAGAGATGCCAGTAAGAAGAGTGTTATTAACGAGATTGTTATTAACAGAAAAGGTCGTTAGGGGTGGTGGTGGTGGTGGTGGTGGGTGGTGGTGGTGGTGGTGGTGGTGGTGGAAGAGAAGAACGCCAGTAAGAAGAGTATTATTAACAGAAAAGGTCTTTAGGGGGGGGGTGGGGTGGTGGTGTGGTGGTGGTGTGTGGTGGTGGAGGTGGAAGGAAGAGAGAAGACGCCAGTAAGAAGAGTATTTATTAACAGAAAAGGTCTTTAGGGGGGGTGGGGTGGTGGTGGTGAAGAGTAAGCGCCAGTAGAGAGTTGGTTACAGAAAAGGTCTTTAGGGGTGGTGGTGGTGGTGGTGGTGGTGGTGGTGGTGGGGGGTGGTGGTGGAGGAAGTGAAAGACGCCAGAAGAAGAGTTTTTAACAGAAAAGGTCTTTTTTGGGGGGGGTGGGGGTGGGGTGGGGGTGGTGTGGTGGTGGAGGAAGAGAGAGACACCAGTAAGAAGATTGTTAACAAAAAGGTGTTAGGGGGTGGGGGGTGGGGGTGGGGTGGTGGTGGAGGAGAAGGAAAGACGCCAGTAAGAAGATTGTTTTAACAGAAAAGGTGTTAGGGTGGGTGGAGGGGGGGGGTGGGAGGGGGGGTGGAGGGGATAGGATGATGCCAGTAAGAGATGATATTAAGAAAGCGTTAGGGTGTGGTGGTTGTGATGGTGGGGTGGTAGGTGGTGGTGGTGGGATTTATGGTGTTTTTATTGCAGGATAATGGAATAAGCACGTGTGCTTTGTAGGGGGGTTATTTATTTATTTATTTATTCTTTTATATCAAGGATAATGGAATAAGCACTCATGTGGCTTTGTAGGGGGGTTATTTATTTAATTATTTATTCTTTTATATCAAGGATAATGGAATAAGCGTTTGTGTGGCTTTTTTAACATCCAGTCCCCCCCGTGTGTATGCGATTTTGTAAATTTTGTCGTCTGTTTCCACCGGCACACAATGGCCTACTCTTCCGAAAAGCGGAACAGGATTTAACGTGTGCGCAAGATGTTTTGCATGCGTTCGAACACGGGGACCTAGGTTTATAGTCTCATCCGAGTTGGGCGCATGATTTGACAGCCTGGGATTGCGTCACCATGGAGTCAATCTGTTCTAGGGAGTTTTACTCTGGAGTGGACATAGGTGCTGACTTCTCTCCCACAAAAGTCCTTCGGATGAGACTGTAAATCAAGGCTCTGTGTGCAAACGCATGCAGAATGTCTTGCGCACGTGTTAAAAACCTGTTTTGCCTTTCGGAAGAGTAGGCCATTTCATGCAGGTAAAAATGGATTCCATTTAAAAAAAAACACGCTTGCACACAAATATTGTGTATGCACATGATCCCAGAAGTCGGAATGCGGCTACCTTAATGGTGTGTAAAATGGCGGCGTATGCAAAATCTAACCTCGGAGCTCTAGTCAATGAATGAAAGAATATAAAGAAAAGGCAGAACATGATATGATGTAGTGAAGAAAAAAGAGAGAAAGATGCATGTAGAAGATTTCTGTGATCAGAGCTTCCACGTTCCAATGCTGCAGCAGACCACCTTGTACACCTGTTAGAATAGCTCCTAAAGTTCACCGATGGTGAGAGTTTTGTGTTTTTACCCACCATTAAGGTAGCCGTATTCCGACTTTGGGAAATAGAATCCATATCACTTTACATAGAAGCATAGTTTCTTGGGACATGGAAGCTCTGTTTTGCAGTCTCATTGCAAAAAATCTTGCATGCATATCTCTCTCTCTTTTTGACTACATCACATATACTATGGGCAGTGGAGGTGGAGAAACATGTCCAGGTAATTTAGCTTCCTTAACCACTAGACTGCCCCACCCCGAAAATTTTCTGGGGCTAAATGTGCACTCTATACGCCTACAACCCGGAAAATTTCTGGGGTGTCGAACCGAAGTAAACAACCCAGCTTCTTTGACTACAGTTAAAGGGAAAGAACTCCAAAGGAGATCACTCTCCTGCTGCTTGGCAACATCCAGCTGCAAAAACCATGGCAAAAATGATTGGTTTTTTTAGCTTGTATTTTGTGTTATTATGCATGACTGCTTGGGAAGTTCTTGTTCAAAATGGCTGACACTTCTTGTTGAAGGTATCAATACCTTTACACAGCAGGAAAAGTGGCAAATAAAACTTCAGATAATCCTGACAGTGATGAACACGATCGTGTATGATTCAGGAGATAGTGCATTAAAAAAAGAATGACTGAGATTTTGCCTGGACTTATGTTTGACGATATTGAGATGGGGGCTACTCAGAATGACAGTGGTGATGAAGAAAGTGTATTTTTTGTCGACTTTTTACATTTTAAATATATTTTCATCGTGAAATATCATGCTAACTAATTTGAGCTTGCCTCAAAGTAATCTACGTTATATCTACTGTCATTGGGCAGACTATCAGGATTATTCATTCAGTAAATTCTGAGTAAGAGGGACATGAACATAGCAAGTGGTACATGAGAATTTTATTCCCCGGCATATAGGGTGCACTTGCACTCGGCAGTTAAGAGGTTAATGGTGGGTCACATAGTTGCATACCCAAAATCTCTCTGTTGGTGAACTTCGGAGCTCTAGCTAAGGAAGGAACAACCCTCCCATCCCCCCCCCCCCCCCCCCCCCCCCCCCCAATTCTCAGCTGCTATCCATCCCATCCCATTCCAGCCCAGCTGGTGTTAATTATAGCTGGCACTGACCACAGTGGACTTGTTGAAAGGAAGAGACACACTAAATTTAGCGCCCTTGGCTGAGTGATGTTGGATTTGTGTACCTTGTAAACATCTCTCTCCTCTCTCCTCTTTTCTCTCTTCCTCTCTTTCTCTCTCCTCTCTCTCCTCCCCTCTTCTCTCTCTCTCCTCTTTGTGTCTGTTTTGTGCAGAACGGGGCATCAAGGAGTGGCTGAAGGGGGAAGGGGTGCAGTCCTGTCGAGGGGAGCAGAGACAGGGGATCCCATGGACTCTTGCCTCCCCCCTAGGAATTGCAGGTCAGGGTCCGTAGACACGGGATTTTCCCCCAGGGGGCCTTTCAGAAAACAGCATCCCCCCCCTTTTCTGAAAAATTCTGTCGGGCTTTCCCTCTTTTCAACCCCGTTCTTTTTTTTGTTTGTTCCGTTTTTCCTGTCACCTCCTTCTTGTCTTTTTTTCTGCTTTTTTGTTCTTCTTCTGCTTTTTTACTGAAAGATTTAAAGAACAATTTTTACCACCCCGAAGTCGATGCGCTGACCTGACTTGTAGGTGCTTAACAGCGGTATGCTTTTTCGCTCTATGAAGCAATTTTGTTCTGAGTTTTTGGTGAAAAAAGAAAAAAGGGGAAAATGATTATGATAAAAAAATCGTTTTTCTTGTGGTCTGTTTTTGTATTGTGTATTTCCTTCGCCTTTTAGTCTTCTCTGTTTTTTTTTTTCATCGTAAAACATCACTGAATTTGGGGGCATGGAATCCATGAAGTCAGCGGGGCCCAGGAAGACTGGACCCAGGGAAGAGGATCAGTGCTGGGTAAATTTATAGCAGGAACTGATCACACTGGCTAGGAAAAAGGAAGGTAAAGGGTAAAAGCCCCATAATTTAAAAAGGTCGTGGGGGGAAAGCAAGGTCAGAGACCTCACTTCTCTGGGGCCAGCATAATGGGGCGGCGCCCATTCCTCTCCCCTCGCTGCTTTACCTTCCCCTGACCCTAAAGAGGGCAGGTACCCATTTACAGGGGGGAAATGGGGGAACTGTACTGAAGCCAAGGTGCGCAAACGGTCCTTTATCCAACTGGTAACCCCGCTCTCAACGCTGCTTAACTTGGTGGGGACAGCGAGTGCCCGACCACTGACTATCCCCTCCCCGGAAAAAAAGGGGTGTGCTAAAATTTGCACTTTGACTGAGTGAGTTGGGTTTGTTGTGTGGGGTGCCTAAGCACCAAAGGGAAGACCTCAAACCTGGGTGTTTTTATTGCAGGTGATCTTTGAGAAAGGGGGAGAATAAGGGGGAAGCTCAAAAACCCAAAAGAGATGGAGAAGGCTTATCAATGTCAAACCTCCCTGGGAGAAAAAATACAAAAAAAAGAGGAAGAAGAAGGGTGCCTTAACACTTTGGTGATTTTGTTGTGTGTGTGTGTGTTGTGTGGTGTGGGGTGGGTGTGTGTAAGTGTGTGTGTGTGTGTGTGTATGTAAAGTGTGGTGTGTGGGGTAAGTTTGTGTATGTGTGTGTATGTTTGCAGTGTGTGTTGTAAAGGGGTGTGTGTGTAAGTGTGTGTGTGGTAGTGTGTGTGTGTAAGTGTGTGTGTTTGTGTGTGTGTGTGTGTATGGGAAGATGACATGACATGATGACTTTTTTTTTAGATGACATTTTTTTTACGAGGATAATGGGGGTAACATCTTGCTTTTTTTTCCTTTCCGTCCCGTGGTAGCGGTTTTTTTCAATTTTTGTGTGTGTTTTGGTGGTGTTATGTGTGTGTGGTGTGTGTGTGTGTGTGGTGTGTGTATGTGTGTGTGTATGTGTGTGTGTTGTGTGTGTTGTGTGTGTGGTATGTGTGTGTATGTTGTGGTGTTTTGTGTTGTGTGTGGGTGTTGTTGTTTGTGTGCGAGTATGTTAAACAGCAGTCAGGGGTCGAGGGGTTGTTGGCATATGGGCAGACAGCGAAGGAGCGTCAGCATGTCTGAATGAACGTCTGAGGAACTCTTAAGGAGGGTCCTTAGAGGGTTGTTTACCTGTGTATGTGTTGTGGTGTGTGTGTGTGTGTGAGGTGTGGGTGTGTATGTGGTGTGTGTGTGTGTTTGTACGTGTGTGTATGTGTGTGAGTGTGTGTTTGTGTGTGTTGTGTGTACATGTGAGTGTGTGTGTACGTGTGTGTGTTGTACGTGTGTGCATGTGTGTGTACGTGTGTGTGTGTGTGTGTTTACATGTGAGTGTGTGTGTGTGTGTGTACGTGTGTGAGTGTGTGTGTGTACATGATATGTGTGTACGTGTGTGAGTGTGTGTGTGTACGTGTATGTGTGTGTACGTGTACATGTGTATGTGTGTACGTGTGTGTGTGTGTACGTGTACATGTGTGTGTGTACATGTGTGTGTGTGTGTATGTACATTGTGTGTATGTGAGTGAGTTTGTGTGTGTGAAATTGCCATATTATGCCTATCCAAGATGGAAAGTTCTGAATTATAAACCAGAAATTATCACGCATGCATGACCACACACACACATGCGCACGCACGCGCGCACACACACACACACACATTGTACTGAAAATTCTTTTGTCGTGTAGCCTTCACCTCACAATATGGTTTACAGGGAGGAAGACAGGTAACCCCTCTGCAGAAATTCAGGATTGTTGGATGCTGCAATCGAGACCTAGACTCCAAAACTGGTCAGTATGGTTTCTACATTGTCCATTCCCTTCTCCTGTTTTGTGTAATTATCTTAGTCTACCTCCTAGTCTCATATAGAGAACTGTTCATTGAAGAATATGGCCAAAATGAGCTGAAATGGGTAGGTATGTTTGAAAGGTAAAGGTGTCCCATAACCTATGTGGTCGTAGGGGAGCGAGGCATCAGAGGCCTCAGCTTCTCTAGGGGCCAGAATATTGAGGGTGGCACCCATCTCCTCTCCCTCGCTGCTTTACCTTCCCTGACCCTAAAGCAGCAGGTATTACAGCTGGGTGAACAGGGAGACTGTACTGATGCCAAGGCGCGCAAACAGTCGCCCGTCCAATTGGTAAGCACACTTGACGCTGCTGAACCTTGTTTGAGGGAAAGCGAGTGCTCTGACCACTGAGCTATCCTGTCCCCTTTGTTTGAAATGTAGTATCTCTAATACTATAGAGCAACAGATCTGCTTGAAATTTGAGGATAATGTTGGTAAATGATTGTTATATTATGTTGCATTACTTTTTTCTTACTTGTCTGTGTTATATGCTAAAGTTATTTGTCTGTAATTACCACATAATTTCTAGTGAACAACATAAAACACAATGGTGTTAGTGCTGTTTGCATGTATTCTGTATGAAAACTTCATTACTAAACATACAACAACTGAAAAACATAAAACATGCTTTATGCAATCGCGTTGTCAATCGCTCTACACTGACAAATATCAGCAGAAATTGGTTACCACAAACAACATTAGAACACAGAGGAATGAAGGTAAATGTTGACAAGACCAAAGCAATGACAGTTGGAAAAGACCGCAGAACACATAGAGAGCAAGGCAAATACCCGTGTAGTGTCTGCCACAAAGGTGTAGGGAACAATTCGATCAAATGCTCCAACTGTCAATATTGGTGTCACAAAAGATGCTCAAAGCTCAGAAGTCTGAAGAAGGAGAACAGAGTATTTGTCTTCCCCAGTTGTATGAACAAGAAGGGTGAAGACGATACCGATGCAGGAAAGAAGGAGCTAGAATTTGAACAAGGGAAGATAGAAGTGGTAGACGAATTCTGCTACCTGGGAGAGATGATGAGCTGCGAAGCAAAATCTGTGTTAGCTGTCAGAACCAGGATTGCGAGTGCTTGGAAGAAATGGAAAGAATTGGCAAGTCTGCTCAGAAATCAGAAAATCCCACTGGAGAGACGCTGTCTGATATATAAGGCCTGCATCAGACCTGTTCTCCTGTATGGCTCATAGACGTGGGTTTTCACAAAAACCGTTGAACGTTTGTTGAAGAGCTGTGAAAACCGAATGCTACACTACATGACAAAGAGCAAATGGGAAGACAGGATCACGAATGAAGAACTATGGAGAATGTGCAAAGTTGATGATCTGAAGTCTAGCTAGTACCAATAGACTGCACTGGTTTGGGCATGTTCAATGGAAAGCAGACCACCACATCAGAAAAAGAGCAATGAACTTCGTAGTGGATGGAAAGAGACCAAAGGGAAGACCTAGCAAGACCTGGGCTACCTGTATTGCAGATGATCTTAGAGAAAGGGGCATAAATAGGGAGGAAGCTCGAAACAGAGAGAGATGGAGAAGGCTCATCAATGTTAAACCTCCCCTGGGAGAAACATGACAAAAAAGGAAGAAGAAGAAACAACACTGGCCAAGCCGCACACACCAAATTCCAATTTTTTATTATTATAAAGAATAGTTCACGATTCAGACATAAAATGAGCTGTTTTGCTAAAAAAAATTAAAAAATCGGACATTTCAGTTCAGATGGTGGCATCTGAACCGACCTTGTAATGGTGCAAAAGTGAGAGATCTGAAATGTTCATATTCATTGAAGAATCCAATATCGTTAGTGTATTCAGGTGTCCCTCTTCCATCTGTGTGGCTATCCTCTCCAAGTGGTAATGATTATCCTTCATAATTAATTTTTTACTAAATGCTCTATAGGCTTAACAGAATTGACGTAGGTATTGAATGCAGGTTCGGCCATGTTGAAGAAATAGTGGGTTACAAAAATCTGCTGAAAAACTGAAAGGCGCGTGCGTGTGTGCAGTGCATGCGTGCGTGCGTGTGTGTATGTATGTGTGGGTGGAAGGGTGTTTGCGTGCGTCATCTGTGTCTGTGTGTGTACACAGGCGTTCACACTAGATACAAAACACCGACAGATCGTATTCATAACTAAATTTACATGTGTGCGCTCACTCATGTATACACGCCATGTAGTCATTCCCAACCTGTCCATTATGTGGGAATGGTACCATTAAACATTTGTCTTTGTTGTTGTTGTTGTTGCTGCCTCATCTTCTGTGATGTCCCCCGTCCTGCTGTTCCCACACCACTCATCTCAATCTCCTCACCACAGCCTTACCCAGATTCATTATATCTCATTCCCAGGGTCGGAATTCCACAGGAAGCCTATCGGTGTCAGGCCGCATTGGGGCCACCAACCAGAGGGGCCCTGCACTGCTGCTGGGTCACTTTGGTGGTGTTCAGTGGTGCCTGTTCTGAGCTAACATACGCAGGACACCACCTACCAAGCCCTCTACTAATAACAGTCTTAGCTCTAAACACGTGAGTCTAACTGCTATGTCCTGTGTGTGTGTATTTCAGATGTGATGTTGACAGTGTGGAGACCTGGACTCGACTGGGAAAACGTGCAGGAAGGGAAAAGATACCGCATCTACTCCTTGACTGCTGCACCATCCAGGTCCTTGTCTATATGATATTCTGTCCTGGGTTTTGTTTGTTGTTGTTTTGTCTTATTCTTCAGCGAGAGCTCCGAGGTTCACCGATGGTGAGATTTTTCTGTGTGCGACCGTCCCCTCCCCCCCCACCCCCAGCGTTTAGGTAGCCGCATTCTGACTTCAGGGATGGTGTCTGCGTCTGTGCGCCTGCATTTTTTTTGGTTTTTTAAAATTGTCATCCATTCCTTCCTGCATGAAATAGCCTGCTCTTCTGAAAGGTGGAATGGGTTTTATTTAACGTGTGCATAAAAATTCTCTGTGTGCATTTGAACGCAGGTCCTCGGTTTATAGTCTCATCCGAAGGACCGACATTCAGTTTGATTTTCTCGTCAAACTGAGAAGAAAGGACAAGGCTGGGAATTGAACCCAGACCCTCACGGTTTACTTGTTAGGCAGGTGGATGTCTTAACCATCCTGCCACTTTCCTTCTTGGTAGTAATATTGTTTGATGGGGTTTCTGTTGTTTTTTCCCTTTCCTTTGGAGATCAGATTTTTAGTTTTTCCATTGTGCAACTATGATGTGATAAAATCACATCTATAGGCAAAAGAGTCCTAAAGTGGGAATCTTTGTTTTACTTTATTTTATTCCTTTATTTCAAGGATAATGGAATAAGCATTCATGTGCTTGTTTACATCCACTCCCCCTGTGTATGCATTTGTGTAAATTTTGTCATCCTTTCCAACCAGCACACAATGGCCTACTCTTCCGAAAAGCAGAACGGGTTTTAATGTGTTCACATCACTCTAACCACCAGGCTATCTCATCCCCTAGTGGTATTGTTATGGACATGAGTATTGTTTGACATTGTTTCAGTTTATTATTCCTAAATTGATGGTTCAGACTATCGCATTTGCTCTTTGACTTGCTTCAGCACCCAGATTCTTGTCTCTCTTTAAGGAATAGAGTAGATTGGAGGCCTAACCAACAAACAAAAAAAGAAAGAAAAAAAAAGAGTGAACATCAACTTTTTGAAGAATGTCATTTTTTAACATTTAGGAAAAGAAACATTTACACACAAAAACCCAACCCAAAAAACTAATAATGTTCATCCATGGGGATGCCAGGGGCCTGTCAGTATAAATAGCATCCCCACCTTCTGGAAATTCTGTGCCAAGAATTCCATCTTTTCTATCCCTGTCTTTGTTTCTGCCTTGTTCCTTTTCTTCCTGTCACCTCATTTTTTTGGTTTCTTTTTTGCCATCTTATTCAGTTCTCCTGCCTTTGATCCAGAAACTGTTCTCTCCCATGCTGAAGTCGGATCCACTGTCAGGTGCTTAACGGCAGCGCAACTCATTTTCGCTCGTATAACAGACAGCAGTAGTTACTGTCTGGGTGTTCAACAAAGAAGAAGAAGAACGCTCAGACAGCAACTGATTGTTGTCTCTCATATAAGCGAAAATGCGTTGCACTTCTGCTAAGTGGCTGACACATAACACATGGGAGAAGAAATCCCCTTTTTATTTATTTTATTTTACTCTTTTATATCGAGGATAATGGAATAAGCACTTATGTGCTTTTTTACATCCAGTCCCCGTGTGTATGCGGTTTTGTAAATTCTGTCATCTGTTCCCACCGGCACACCATGGCCTACTCTTACAAAAAGCGGAACAGGATTTAACGTGTGCGCAAGATGTTCTGTGTGCTTTTGCACACGGGGCCTCGGTTTATAGTCTCATCCGAAGGGGGAGAGTGGAGTCTGCACTGATGTTAACTCCAGGGGGAAAATATCCCCTTGAACGGGAAATCGAACCTGGGTTGTCAGATTGCAAGTGCAATGTTCTAACCACTAGGCTATCCCGTCCCCCCTTGAGCTGGCATGTCCATGGTGGCTCGAACCCAGGCTCAAACCCGGGCCGTCAGATAATAATAATAATAATAATAATGTATGGAATTTATATAGCGCTGAATCTTGTAAAGCAACAAATCAAAGCGCTCAGATTTCATTTCATACCACTTTAAGTCATGGCAGATTTCTCCGTGAAATTCGGGCTGCTCTCCCCGGGGAGAGCGGGAGAGCGCGTCGCCACAAGCGCTGCACCACCCTTTTTTTTTTTTTTTCATGTCTGCAACTGTATTTGTTTCCCTATCAGAGTGGCTTTTTTCTAAGAATTTTGCCAGGGACAACTCTCTTGTTGCCGTGGGTTTTTTTTACGTGCGCTAAATAATTACGTGTAACACACGGGACCTCAGTTTATCGTCTCATCCGAAAGACTAGCGCCCAGACCACCACTCATGGTCTAATGGATGGGGGAAAAGTTTCCGGTCCAAACAGGGTACGAACCGCCGCACACTTCCGACCCGGACTTTTCGCTTTCTAGACAGGCGCGTTACCTCTAGACCACCGATCCACCAGATCTTGAATGCTAAACTCTAACCACCGAGCTTACTAACCAACGGCGATTAATGGTCAAACTGAAATGGTGTGCACACAGGGGTCAGTCACTCGGTCGGTCAGTGGAGCTGAGCGCAGGACGGCAGACTCGGCTGAGAGCTCTGAGGGTGGAGGAAAACCTCCTGGACCTTCTGTATGAACCGAGGGAGGTGAGACAGAGAGAGGGTGTGTGTGTTGAGAGGGGGGGTGGGGGGTCGAGTGGATGGGGGCAGGAGGGGTGAGTGGTGGGGGTGGTTGGGGGGGGGGGGGGGGGAGGAGGTGTTGTGTGGGGAGTGAGAGGGGGGGGGGGGGGGGGGGGGGGGGGGGGGGGGTGTCAGGAGTGTGTAGGTGTGGGTGTGTGGAGTGGTGTGGTTTGGTGTGTGTGGAGGTGGGTGGGTGGTATGTGGGTGGGTAGGTGTGGTGTGGTGTGATGTATGGTGTAGTGTGGAGTGTGTGTGGAGGTGGGTGGGTGGCATGTTGGTGGGTAGGTGTGGTGTGGGTGGGTGTAGTGTGTACTGCGATGTGTGTAGTGTGGTAAGTGTGAGTGAGTGTGTGTGTACACACGTGAATGTGAAACTTGTAAAAGCACGTATGTTTTCACATTTAGCGCGCCCCTTTCATTTACCAAGTCCAAGTGCAGTCAGTTCCTGCTATAGTTAGCGCCAGCTGGCCCCAGCTGGGCTTTCAGCTGCTATCCATTCCATCCCAGCTGATGCTGATTATAGCAGGAACTGACCGCACTTGGTAAAAGAAAGAGGTTTGCTAATTTTAAGACTAGACCCCCGAGTTACACGTTTTTATTTATTTATTTAGTTTTGAAAAATTCTTTTGTTTCGAGGATAATGGAATAAACTCTCATGTGCACTTTTTTACATGCAGTCCCCGTGTGTATGCAGTTTTGTAAATTTTGTCATCCGTTCCCACCGGCACACAACGGCCTACTCTTCCAAAAAGCGGAACGGGTTTTTAACATGTGTGCAAGATGTTCTGCGTGCAATTCACACACGGGTCCTTGGTTTAAAGTCTCGTCTGAAGGACTTGTGCTGGATTTGTGTGCTGTGTGAAGCATGTTGATCTTGTGTGGTGTTGTAAGGTCTGTGATGACATTTAGTTTGTGATGACATTGAACTATCATCTCTAAGAGACTAGTACTTTAAGAAACTGGCAGGGGATCGGTGGTCTACCTAGAGGTAATGTGTCTGCCTAGAAAGCGAAAAGTCTGGGTGTGCAGTGGTTCGATCCCCGTTTGGTCCAAAAACTTTTCCCCCATCCATTAGACCATGAGTGGTGGTTTGGGTACTAGTCTTTCGGACGAGATAATAAACTGAGGTCCCATGTGTTACACACAATTATTTAGCGCACATAAAAGAAACCACAGCAACAAGAGAGTTGTCCCTGGCAAAATTCTGTAAAAAAAAAAAAAGCCACTCTGATAAGGAAACGAATACAGTTGCAGACATCAAAAGAACAAAAAAAAAATGGTGGCGCTGCTCTTGTGGTGACGTGCTCTCCCCAGGGAGAGCTGCCCAAATTTCACACAGAGAAATCTGCCATGGCTGAAAAAAGTATGAAAAATGAAAAATAAAGAGTTTTCCATATGGTATCATCTTTCAGGGGACGGGATAGCTCAGTGGTCAGAGTATTCGCTTTCCCCCAGCCAAGTTAAGCAGCATCGAGCGTGGTTACCAGTTGGATGGGTGACTGTTTGCATGCCTTGGCTTCAGTACAGTTCCCCCAGTTCACCCAGCTGTAAATGGGTACCTGCTTCTTTAGGGTCAGGGAAGGTAAAGCAGCGAGGGAGAGGAGATGGGCGCTGCCCTCAATATGCTGGCCCCTAGAGAAGTGAGGTCTGTGATGCCTTGCTCCCCTACAACCACACCTTTACCCTTTTCTTTTTTATCATCTTACAGGTGAGCCTTGTATCTGACCTGTGGAAGAAGAATGTGTCCTACGGTGAATTGGATTTTGTTGGCGTAGTCGTAAGCATCAAGACTGCATTGTGAGTATGAGTTGGGTTTTGCGTGTGTGTGTGTGTGTGTGTGTGTGTGTGTGTGTGAGTGTGTGTGTTTCGTTTTAAAGCTTTCATCTCCTAGAGAAACTTGCCCTCTGAAACTTTCTATAAGATTTAATTTTCTCAGGCACAACAAGACCTTTTGTTTACTTTTTGCAGGGCCAGAAAGGCTACTGGATTTAGAATGTTCGGTATACACAACTGTAAATTCATTTTATTTGTTTGTTGGGTTGTTTTGGTTTTGTTTTAGTCCATTAGAAGTCAGAATTGTGCAGAGTGATGGCATGCTAACTTCAAGTCTACTTCTCCTGCATTTCATTAAAAAAAAAAAAAAAATCTAAAATAGATAGAAGCTACCATGTTGTTAAATTTTGAGTGTAAGTTGTACAAAACAAACAAGCCAAAAACAAAAAAACCCACCCCAAAAATGGTCGGTGTGAACAACCCAGTGGTTATGCTAATTTAGTGGGTTTTTTCTGTGTGTGTGTGAGCCTGCGACATTTGAACAGAGTTTTATTTGTTTTTCAGATTTTATTTTGCACGTTGTTTGCTACATTGAACTCTTCTTTTGTTCCTTGGGCTAGAGCTCCGAGGTTCACCAGCGGTGAGGATTTGCGTATGCGACCGATTTCACCCACCGTTAAGTTAGCCGTGTTCCGACTTGGTGCATCGTGTCTACACTTGACACCTGTGTGTGAACGTTTTAAAAACCAAAAATTTTGTTATCCATTTTTACTGGCACCGTCTCGGCCTACTCTTCCAAAAGGAGGAAAGGGTTTTATTTTTAAATTTTATTTATTTATTCTTTTATATCGAGGATAATGGAATAAGCACTCATGTGCTTTTTTTACATCCAGTCCCCGTGTTTATCATGTGTGTGCAAGATGCTCTGCATGCGTTTGCACACAGGGCGTCAGTTTGTTGTCTTATCCGAAGGACTTGAGTGGAGTCGGTACTGATATTAGCTCCAGGATGAAATTCCCTAAAACAGGCGCCTCCATGGTGGCTTGATCCTGGGCCATCAGATCATGAGTGCCATGCTCTAACCCCTAGATTACCCCCCCCCCTTGCTGTGTTTGACACTCCACCATGAAATGAGTCGCTTTGCACCTGACCCACTTTTCTGCTAGGAGCCATTTTAGGCAGGTTGGGGTGTCATGTTGTTGAATTTTGATTGAGTATAAAATTATAGCCAATAAAAAAAAAATTGGTAGCCAATATTCTACCTTGATTTGAGTTATCAAGGCGTTAAGTTTATTTCCTTTTGCTTTAATAATAATAATAATAATATATGGAATTTATAGAGCGCTATATCTTGCAATTACAAACCAGAGCGCTTCCATTCAATCTGCTCCCACACAAACAACCAACAATGATTAACAATATTCTAACAAATTCAAATGTAAACACACACTCACACACACACACACACACACACACACACACACACACACAGGTTGTACATTTCAGCAGGGTGTTGGAATTTTGGCTTTCAAAGGCAGGGACAGACATGAGATGAAACAAGAGGGAAAAATCTTAGGTTTGAAATAGGTATGTTTTGAGGCTGGATTTAAAGCTGTCGTAAGTAGGCTTTTCACGAAGGGAGAGAGGGAGGTCATCTCAGATTGATGGACCAGAAATAGAGAAAGAGCGACGGCCAACAGTGGATTGGTTGAATCTAGGTATTCGTAAGCACAAGGTATCTGCAGCAGAGCGGAGGGAACGAGAAGGAGTGTACAGTGAAGACATTCACAGAGGTAGGAGGGTGCTGTTTTGTGGAGACATTTGTAACAGAGGGTACTGATCTTGTACTTTACTCTCTGTGGCACAGGCAACCAGTGGAGAGATTGCAGGAGTGGAGTAATATGCTCAGATTTTTTCTTTTTGAGGACTAATCGAGCTGCAGAGTTTTGTATGCTTGAAGGGAGTGGATAGATGATGCTGGCAGACCAGCCAAAAGAGAATTACAATAGTCCAGACGTGAAAGAATAAGAGATGTGACAAGTTTGGATGTTGCATCAGGGGACAGGTACTTTCGGATTGCACTTATACGTTCGTAATTGATAGTAGCAGGACTGGCAGGTCTGGGTGATGAACTTTTGCATAGAGAGTGTGTTGTCAATAACAACACCTAGATACTTAACTGCACTGGATAGCGGAACTGATGTACTGCCAAATTCTATTGAATCTGTTGTGATGGAAGAGAGTTTGTGTTTGGTCCCTATAATCATGGCTTCGGTTTTATCTGCATTTAGCTGTAACTTGTTTTGTATCATCCAGTTTTGAATTTTCTGAAGGCAAAGTGACATATTTGTCAAGAGAGAAGGCAGATTTTCAGGAGTGTCACTGCTTTGAATCTGAGAGTCATCAGCGTAGAAATGATGGTTGATCTGGTGACGGTTTATTATGCATGAGAGTGGAACAGTGTAGAGAGTGAACAGGACAGGGCCCAGAACTGATCCTTGTGGGACTCCACATTCTAGTTTTACAGGAATTGATTGAATTTTGTTTACTGAGACTGTCTGGAATCGATCAGTGAGGTATGAACTAAACCAGGTAAGGGCTGTGCCAGTAACACCGAACGTTTTTTTGGAGACGGGAGAGAAGGATAGAGTGATCTATAGTGTCAAATGCTGCAGATAAGTCGAGAAGAGTGAGAAGAGAGATTTTCCCTGAGTCAGAAGCGTATTTAACGTATGGACTAGGGTGGTTTCCGTGCTGTGGTTGACGCGATAGGCAGACTGAAATGCGGGAAGGAGACTATTTGAATGGAGATGGCTGTTGAGTTGTTTCAGAACTACTTTTTCAAGGACTTTGGAGATGTAGGTTAGAAACAGGTCTGTAATTTTTCAGTATGTTAGGGTCAAGGTCGTGCTTTTTTAGTAGAGGTGTAACTATTGCAGTTTTGAGTTCTGAAGGAAAAATTCCCGCAAGAAGAGATGAGTTTACAATCTTCGTGATAGTTGGTATAAGCTGCGGAAGGCACTGCGTGAGAAGAGAAGCAGGCATAGGATCAAGATCACATGATTTTATGGTCATTTCATTTAGAATTTTCCTGATTTCTTCCTCACTTTTTGGCTGAAAGGAAAGGAGAGGAGTGCCAGTGAATTGGGGATCAGGAGGTACAGGTTGGAAGGGAGTCTGATCTAGTCTGGAGCGAATGTTACGGACTTTGTCTGAAAAGAACGAAGAAAATATATCAGGAAGTTCAGAGTGACTGTGAACAGTAGGCAGAGGGCTTGTCTTTGCAGATCCAAGAAGAGTTAAAGTGAGGGAAAAAAGAGATTTCATGGATGTTGCATTGAGAACTTGAGCAGAGTAGTACTTTGTCTTGGCTGAGTGGATTAAAGTTTTTACTTTGTTGGTTTGTTTTCGAAAGAGCTGTTTGTTTATTTCAGTTTTTGTTTTTCGCCACTGCCGTTCTAGTTGTCGGCGTTTGCGCTTTGCCACCAGGATATCATGGGTGAACCATGGGGCGAAAGGCCTATCAGGCAGAATATGGTCAGTGGGAGGTGCATGCTCATCAAGCAGTTGGCTGAGAATAGCGTTATAGTGTTTAGAAGTGTCAGTGTCTTCAGGGGTTTGTGATAGGCGTTCAGCAGCTTGGGAAGAGAAAGTTTGAATGTCAATAGCCTTGAGGTTACGACGGGTGATGCACTTCTTCTTTTTGATAGGTTTTGCAATGTTAAGGAAGAAAAGGATGGCAGAATGATCAGAAAGCAGTTGGTCAGTGACGGAGATAGAGGTGACAAGATCTTGTGAAACATCAGTGATGAGCCAGTCTAGGATATGACCTGATCTGTGTGTTGCTTCATTCACCAGCTGGGAAAGAGAGTGATTTGACAAAGAAAGAGAAATACGCTTGACATCAGGAGAAGATTGGTTGTCGAAGAAAAAATTAAAGTCACCAAGAATGACAAGCTTCTTGGGAGAGAGGCTGTAGTGATCGAGGAGAGATTGAAATTCTTGATGGAAAACTGAAGATGTTAGTTTGTTCTTACGGCTGGGAGGTGGGCGGTAAAGGCAGCAGAAAGTTATAGAATGACCGGGTGAGGTGAGGTTGAGTTCACAGACTTCAAAAGATTCAGGTGAGATAGGTAAAAAAACACCCAAGCCCTCATTCTGACTACCTGTTACGATGCAAAACTTGTCAATTTCTCTTTTTGTCATTTCCTGCAGTCTTATGATTTCAATTTGTGATAACTTTTCATAGAATTATCCGATTTTCATTCTGTTTTCTGTATTGAACAGCCTTTTCATTGCAGATTAATAACAACATGTCAATAATTAACAACTGACCTCTGGTGCAATGTGACTCATTATGGGGTGGAGTGTCATATATATATGTGTGATGTTGATGAGATTATTGGAATGTGACTGACAGGCGTGGCAGTGATGCAGTGTATGCTGTGGACCCTAAAGGGAATCTCCTCCTTATCTGGTTCTGGGGAGGTTTGCAGGTAATTAATCATTATCATCATCATGGTTGTTGTCATTTCACATACCTGTTTGATTGTGTATTGCGATTTGTTCACTTCTGTACTGGTTGTAAAAATATCAGTATCATCATCGTCGTCATTTATGCATGATTATTTATGAATGCATTTTATTTAATTTATTTACTTATGTGATAGTAGTAGAAGTTTTGTCATCGTCATCGTTATCATCATCGTCGTCATTTACATATCTGCATGATTATTTATGAATGTAATTTATTTTTATTTACTTGTGTGATAGTAGTAGAACGTCATCATTTACATTATCTTCTTGATTAAAAAAAAAGTATTTTATTTACTTGTGTGATAATAGTAGAAGTCTTATTATCATCAGTATCATCATTGTCATCATTATCATCATCATTTACATATCTGCATGATTATTTACGAATGTATTTCATTCTATTTACTTGTGTGATTGTAGTAGAAGTCTTATCATCATCATAATTATCATCATTATCATCATCGTCATCATTATCGTCATCGTTATCATTTACATATCTGCATGATTGTTTATGAATGTATTTTATTTCATTTACTTGTGTGATAGTAGTAGAAATATTACCATCATCATCGTCATCATCATCATTGTTGTTAAAATTATCATCATCACCATCATCATCGGTGGTCTAGAGGTAACGGACCTGCCTAGAAAGCAAAAAGTCCTGGTCAGAAGTGTGCGGTGGTTCGATCCCTGTTTGGGCCCAAAACTTTTCCCCCATCCATTAGACCGTGAGGGGTGGCTGGGTGCTAGTCTTTTGGATGAGACGATAAACCCAGGTCCTGTGTGTTACACATAAGTATTTAGTGCACCTAAAAGAACCCATGGCAACAAGAGAGTTGTCCCTGGCAAAATTCTATAGAAAAAAGCCACTCTGGTAGGGAAATGAATACAGCTGCAAATAGGAAAAGGAGAAGGGAGCTGATAGGTGGCGCTGCTCTTGTGGCGATGCGCTCTCCCTGCGGAGAGCAGCCTGAATTTCACACAGAGAAATCTGCCGTGACTGAAAATGGTATAAAAACGAAATCATCATCATCATCTTCTTCATCTTCATCATCATCATCATCATCATCGTGACTTGGTTTCAGACCTTCAGTCTTCAAGACACGCTCACAGAAGGAGCAGCGTTTGCTGCCAGCAACCTGAGGCTGAAATCTGCAGTGATGAAGGAAGTGATGGAGTGCTGTGCCTGTCTGGAGCTGTCGCACTTCTCAGGCACTGGCAAGACTGCGGCCCAGCGACAGCTCCTGCAGCCACTGAAGCAGAAAGACTGGGTGAGTGAGGGTGTGCCTGTGATGAGGATTTACGTTAAGGGTTTGTTGTTGTTGTTGGTGTTGTTTTTATCACTTCACCTTCACCTGTCCCATAGTCTTGTTTTATTCTTTTTCTTTTATTTCGAGGATAATGGAATAAGCACTCCTGAGCTTTTTTTCATCCAGTCCCCGTGTGTATGTAGTTTTGTCAATTTTGTCATCCGTTCCCACCGGCACACAATGGCCTACTCTTCCAAATAGCGGAACGGGATTTAACGTGTGCACAAGATGTTCTGCGTGCCTTCGCACACAGGACCTCGGTTTATAGTCTCATCCGAAGGACTTTTGGGGAGTGTGGAGTCTGCACTGATGTTAACTCCAGAGGAAAAATCCTCTCGAACGAGAATCGAACCTGGGTCAGCAGATCACGAATACATCACCATAACCACCAGGCTATCCCGTCCCAGTACAGTCCCCGTTGACTGCTTTGGCACCGCTGAAGATTTTGCAACCAAGGCAGAAACAAAGAGAGGGATAGAAAAGAGGGAATTCCTAGCAGAGAATTTTCTGGGAAGTGGGGATGCTGTTTATACTGAAGGGTCTCTGGCGTCGCCACAGGGGAGTGTGGTGACCCGTTTCTGAGCACACAGTAGAAGATGACCGTGAGAAAAAAAGGTTTTATGACATTTTCGTCGTCTCTCCGTATCGCACCATCTTTATTTTATTTATTTATTTTATTTATTGTTTTATATCCAGGATAATGGAATAAGCACTCATGTGCTTTTTTTTACATCCAGTCCCCGTGTGTATGCAGTTTTGTAAATTTTGTCACCTGTTTCCACCGGCACACAATAGCCTACTCTTCCGAAAAGCAGAACAGGATTTAACGTGTGCGCAAGATGTTCTGCATGCGTTCGAACATGGGGCCTCGGCTTATAGTCTCATCCGAAGGACTTTGACATTCAGTTCGATTTTTTTGTCAAACTGGGAAGAGAGGGCGAGGCTGGGAATCAAACCCAGAACCTCGCGGTTAACTTATTGGCAGGCGAACGTCTTAACCATCCGGCCACCTTCCTTCCTTCTCCATGTTAGTACGATCCCCCACGCACACGCACACACACACATACTCACACACAGAGGAAACAATGCTCCACTCTGATGGAATGATTGTGTATAGCGTGTGTTGTTGTCGTTCCAGAGAAGAAGACTTTAGATGTTAGTAAATTCTTGAGGACAATGGAAAATAGATGTTAGTAAATTCTTGAGGACAATGGACAATAGATGTTAGTAAATTCTTGAGGACAATGGAAAATAGATGCTAGTAAATTCTTGAGGACAATGGAAAATAGATGTTAGTAAATTCTTGAGGACAATGGAAAATAGATGTTAGTAAATTCTTGTGGACAAAGGAAAAAATAGATTAGTAAATTCTTGAGGACAATGGAAAACATAGATGTTAGTAAATTCTTGAGGACAATGGAAAATAGATGTTAGTAAATTCTTGAGGACAATGGAAAATAGATGTTAGTAAATTCTTGAGGACAATGATGTTAGTAAATTCTTGAGGACAATGGAAAATAGATGTTAGTAAATTCTTGAGGACAATGATGTTAGTAAATTCTTGAGGACAATGGAAAATAGATGTTAGTAAATTCTTGAGGACAATGGAAAATAGATGTTAGTAAATTCTTGAGGACAATGGAAAATAGATGTTAGTAAATTCTTGAGGACAATGATGTTAGTAAATTCTTGAGGACAATGGAAAATAGATGTTAGTAAATTCTTGAGGACAATGATGTTAGTAAATTCTTGAGGACAATGGAAAATAGATGTTAGTAAATTCTTGAGGACAATGGAAAATAGATGTTAGTAAATTCTTGAGGACAATGGAAAACATAGATGTTAGTAAATTCTTGAGGACAATGGACAACAGTATGTATACGTGTATATTTTGGCTGGGGGGGGTGGTGTTTGTTCCTCGGCTAGAGCTCCAAGGTTCATCTCTGGCCAGATTTTGTGTATGCGACCATTTTGCCCACCATGAAGGTAGCCGCATTCCAATTGCGGGGAAGTATGCTGGGTATGTTCGTGTTTTCGTAACCCACCGGACGCTGATCATCTGCATGTGTATATACAGCAAGGGAATGAAGGCACTGGCAGGTCTGCACTTGGAGTTGACCTGGGAGATATCCTTAACCCCTAATTCACCAGACACTGCCCGAGATTCGAACCCAAGTCTTCATGGACCCATGGGATTGAAATAGAACGGCCTTAACTGCTCAGCTGTAGTGTGCATTGGATGTGTATAAAGTGTATTGATGATGCTGAAGTTGATCACTGTCACATTTATTTTATTTATTCATTCTTTTATATCAAGGATAATGGAGTAAGCATTCCTGTGCTTTTTTACATCCAGTTCCTGTGTGTATACGGTTTTGTAAATCTTATCATCTGTTCCCACAGGCACACAGTAGCCTACTCTTTCAAAAAAGCAGAACAGGATTTAACATGTGCGCAAGATGTTCTGCGTGCGTTTGCACACGGGGCCTCGGTTTATAGTCTCATCCGAAGGACTTTTTTTAGGGGGGAGAGTGGAGTCTGCACTGATGTTAACTCCAGGGGAAAATATCCCCTTGAACGGGATTCGACCCCATGAGTCGATCCACGTTATGTATGTGTGCAGAGGCAGCGGCTTCTAAAGGATGGCAGAGAGAAGTTGTCATCCATCCGGTCGTCTGTCAGACCAGCAGCAGCAGCAGCGCCTTCCAGTGAGGTACGTACGCAGCTTGTGTCTCGTGCTGTGTGTATCTGTCTGTCTGTACTGTTGTTGTTGTTGTTGTGCGTTCCCCAGCTTTATACCCTGGGGGTCACCCAGAACATGCCACACTCTGACTCACTCATCATCCCACCTGGGAATCTCTGTGAGATAGGAAGTACACACTGGATGAGAAGTTTGCGTGTATGACTCTTTTTCAAGCACCTCGCCATATAGGCAGCCATACTCCGACTTCAGAGGATTTTTTTTCTCCTTTAACAAAGGAGAGTGCGGGTTGTTATGTTAAGAGCTTGTCATGGCTGAAGGCGAATCTCAACACAAACATTTTACAGCATAACAACATTTTATTGTAGGCCTTGGCAGTTAGCTGACATCAATAATAACTGACACAGTTTTTGGCCTGGGCCAAGTCTGTACTGTTAATGCCTGCAATTGGCCAAAATGTGAAAGGGCAGGGGGTTGGGGGGGTGGGGGGGGGTAGAGTTGGGAATTGAACCTACCAATTTTGCTAGGATGGTCAGGAGGTATCTCCCTGCTCTTCCCAATTTTCAACTGTCGAGAATTCGATTTTGATGTGTACAGATCCAAAAGGATGCGGTTCTGACTGGTTTACAGTCTCCTCTGAAAGAACGTGACATTCAGTTTGATTTTCCTGTCAAACTGGGAAGAAAGGGCAAGGCTGTGGGAATCGAACCTAGAGCCTCACGGTTTACTTGTTAGGCAGTTGAATGTCTAAACCATCTGCCACTTTCCTTCTTGCACATATGGCCTCAGTTTATAGTTTTATCGGAAAGACTGACATTCAGTTGGATTGTCTCTTCAAACTAGGATGAATGGGCAAGGCTGGGAATGGAACCCAGAACCTCATGGTTAACTTGTTAGGCAGGCGAACATCTAAAACGTCTGCCACTTTCCTTCTTGCATAAGCTTTTTAATGCCAGTTTTAGGTTTTTTCTTTTAAAATTTTATATATCTACATATCTCTCTCTCTCTCTATATATATATATATGTGTGTGTGTGTATATATATATATATACATATATATATATGTATATATATATATATATATATATATAGTCATCTAGTCTCAGGAGGTGTGTCATATGTCCCGTAACAAAAGTGGAACTTTGTCTCGGGTCTCGCCTGAAGCAGGCAGTGAACTGTGCTTGGTGATTTAAATTCTTTATTTATTGTCATTGTAGTGCTCTCTGCATAATCCACAAATTTCTGGGCATTACAAAGATTTTGTCTGCATCCTCTCTGCAATGTTTTGACAGTGCACTGAGGTGATGGTGAGGAGATGATCACTCTCTCAGATGACCTGGTAAAAAATGTTTCAGTTAATTTGTTTGTGACACCTCATTAGCCTTTTATGAACGGTCAACCAGTTCTTTCTTGTCTTCAGATTTTAAATTTCTGAGGTTTTTATTTCTGAGATTTTGCATAGGCAACCCTTTTTGCCCACCATTAAGGTAGCCACTGTTCGACTTTGGGGATAGTCTACAGTTTAAAATTAATGTCTTTTCTAGGCAATGTCTTTATAGCATTGTATCTCTAGATTTGTGCGTGCGCATGCAAGTGCATGTGTGTGCGTGTGTGCGTGCGTAAATAAGTTTATATGTTTTTTTTTATCACATTGTATTCCTACATTTGTGTGTGTGGGCACATGCAAGTGCATGCATGTGTGCGTGCATGTGTGAGTGCGTGTGTGCAAGCGTAAATAAGTTGTCTTTTCTAGTCAGTGGTCTTTATGACTTTATATACCTACATTGGTGTGTGTGTGCATGCATGCATGTGCGTGGATGTGTGTGTGTGCTTGTTTGCATGTGCGTGTTTGTGATATTTTTTATTTGAACATCTTATTTGAAGTTATCGTGGAATTGTGAAATGTAGTTTTTTGTGTGTGTGTCTTTCGAGATTATGATTTGTATCGGTATGCCTCTCAGTATTGTAATTGCTTTTCAAGGGATGATTAAAGTGTTTTTTGATGGACCACAACTTTTTCACCAATGACTGAAGATGACTTTTTTTTTTTAAAAGAAAAAAAACCACCCCATTAATTTAGTTTTTGTTTTGTTTTTGGCTAATGTCTTCCATACCTGTTACGTTACCACGTACAGATATTGGAAGATCTTCCGCCCAGCTTCCTCGACAAACTGCTGTCGCCCCTCACCCAAGAAACCAACCACCCCACCACCTCCTCCACCTCCTCCTCCAAAGTACCCGTCAGGGGCCACCACTCTTCAGTTGTGGACGTTTCCGGAGCACCCACCACCCCCACCTTCACCACCACCACCAGCACCAACAGATCTCAGAGTGGCTGTGCAGGCTCGAACAATTCCTCCAATACCAGCGGCAGCACCATGGCGACTGTCGACCAATCCCTGTCTCCGGCGGATCAGGAGCTGGAGAGAAAGCGGAGAGCGCGGAGGGAGAAGCTGGGGAGACTGGCAGCGTACGGTAAAGCGCCGGCCCTCTCCCCTCTCCCCCAGGCTATCTCCCCTGCCGCGGGCAGAGCCTTCAAGCCCCCCACCCCGCGCGGTAAAGGAAGAAATGGGAACGTTTGATGACGCAGAGCAGCAGACTTCTTTTTTGGGGTGTTGGTTGGTTTGTTCCTTGGCTACTAGAGCTCAGAGGTGATGAGACGGTGAGGTTTTTGCGTGTATGTGACCGGTTTTTTTGCCCATTATATAGGTAGCTGCATTCTGACTTCAGGGATGGTGTCTAAACACGATACCTGTGTGCATGCAGTTTGTGGGGTGGATTTTTTTTTGTTTTTTTTTTTGCATCTGTTCCTACTGGCACTCCGTAGACTGCTCTTCTAAAAGGCGGAACTTTTTTTTTTTTTTTATGTGAACGCAAGATGTTCAGCATGCGTTTCTAAACTGGGTCTCAGTTTGTTGTCTCACCTGAAGGATTTTTGGGGGGGATGGGGGGAGTGGAGTCAGCGCTGATGTGTAAACTCCGGGGTAAAAATCCCCGAAAACGGTCGCCTCCAAGGTAGCTCGATCCCGGGGCTGTTAGATTGTGAATGTAACGCTCTAAATCACTAGGCTATCCCCCCCTCATTGACATATCAAAAGACTTGTTTTCCCATATTGAAAGTATTTGTACGTTGTCTGCATCATCTTTTTTTTGTTGTTGAGGAGATGGGGATAGTAGTAGTGGGTAAAAAAAATTAAAAAAGATTTGATATTATAACTAAACACAAACATTCCCAGGAAAATTGTTGTTGAAATTGTTGTGATACGAGGGAAATTCTTTGAACGCAGCTGTCAGTTTCCCCCAACTTTCAGCTGTTATCTATTCCATCCCAGCTGCTGCTGATTATAGCAGAAACTGACAGTACATGGACTTGGTAAAAGGAAGGGGCTAATTGTAACACTGGGCCCTGGACCCTTGACTGAGTTGTGCTGGATTTGTGTGAAGTGTGAAGTTTAGCCATTGTGAAGTGAATGTGTAACTTTGACATTGTGATGTTTTTAGAAGTGCCCCCCCATCTTCAATGTTTACCTTTGTGCTAAACAAAAAATTGAGTTGTGAGTTCAAACAACACTGTGTGTACAGTTTGTTGGGTTTTTTTTCCCAGTGTTGTGTGTAATGGTGCTATGGTTACTTCATTTTGTCAGTGATTGGTAAGAATGTAGCCAGTATTTTGTTTGCTGATTAGTGAGATTGTAGCCAGTATTTTGTTTTTCAGTGCATTAAGTCCTAGTTCTGCCTTCCTGAACGAATTAAAACATTTTTGTACAAAATTTTGACCTCAGATATATGTATTTACTGATAAAAATACAATTTCTTTCTTCTTCTTCTTCTTTGTCGCACAGACAGCAACTATTATTATCTGTGGTATGAGCGAATACGATTTTGACAACCCAAAAAAAAAACAAGTGAAATTGTGCCAAACAATTGATAGGATGTAACTCTTCCATTCCGATTACTTCCCTTCTTTGCGTTTCATTGCGGATCATCACAAGACAGCAAGTCGAAAGTGAATTTTCTCCGTTGTTAGGTGCCACGTGCAAAAGTATCAACAATGGGTATCGGGTTTCGTGACAGGGACAGACCAGTAGTTCCAAGGTAGAGGGGTGATGGGGGGATGGCAGGCAGGAAGGGGGAGAGTGGGGGGGGGAGGCTGTTTCTGGCTGGCCAGACATGATGACCTTTTGACTTCTCAACCCCCCCCCCACCCCCATTCCCACATTGATTTAGTCTTCAAAATAGGTGTTTTGCCAGTTGTCGCTGTTCCAATGTTGAACTCTTCCCCTACCATCTTCCTGCTCCTCTCGCTCTCTCTCTCACTCACACAATCGCTCTCTTTTCTTTTTCTGTGTTACATACACCGTTCTTACACACACACACACACACACACACACATGCACTCTCTCTCACACACATACACACACACACAGTGACACACACACACTGTTCTCTCATTACTTAACAACAGCTGTTTCTGCATTCGCTGTTGCTATACCGTCCGTGCAATGGTGAAAATCCGTGTGCTCTTTGTGTACTGTAGAGTCCGATATTATGATTATTCCTGTAATGGTGAAAACCTGTGTGTCCTTTGTGTACTGTGGAGTCCAATATTATGGTTATTCCTGTAATGTAATGGTATCATAATTATACCTATCCTTTGTTAGAGGCTGTGTTGTGGCAGTCTTTTGTTTGTGATTGAGCATTTTACAACTTTTTTTCTTGCTTTCTTTTTTGGGGGGGGGAGGGGAGGGGGGGGCTGTTCCTCAGAGCCCCGTGTTTACCAATGGTGAGATTTTTGTGTATACGACCATTTTTTACTCGCCATTAAGGTAGCTGCATTCCGGCTTTGGGATTGTTGTCAAAGCACACGCCTGTATGCATCATGCATGCATGTGAGAAAGGAAAAAATCTGGTCATCCTGGCATGAAATGGCCTACTCTTTCAAAAGGCAGAATGGGTTTTTAAAGCGTGCAAGATGTTATGTGTGTGTGCGCACATTGCGTCTTGGTTTGTAGTCTCATCTGAAGGACTTTGACATTCAGTTCAGTTTTCTGGGGAGAAAGGGTGTGGCTGGGAATTGAACCCAGAACCTCACGGTTTATTTGTTAGGCAGGCAAATGTTTTAACCATCATGCCACCTTCCTTTTTGATGAAGTATTATGATTTGTTGAGAAGAAGGTGTGTATACAGGTTCAGTTTTGTTAAGAATACTGTGCAAATAGGTTGACCCATGTCATGTTTGTAAATTATATATATATATATATAAATAAAATCATATATATGTAATCATATATATACATATACAAGATTCAAACAACAAAAAATCTTCAATTATCATCAGTGAGTACATCACACAAGCAGATTTTATTTATCATATATATAATAAAATACTCACATGTGTTCTTAATTTATAAATGAAAAAGTTGCATAACAACCTATATTCATTGCAGAAAAAAATTCAACATGTATCACTAAAGTTTTTAAAGTAAAAAAACCCAGTCAATTAAAAAAACAATCAAGGTATACAATATAACTAGTCCTTTAAAAAAAAAGCCAATAAAAAAACTCAGGTTGTTATACAATACGTTACATGTAATGACCCATCAGAAATC
The DNA here is from genome assembly GCA_028751875.1 of Rapana venosa. Taxonomy (NCBI): domain Eukaryota; kingdom Metazoa; phylum Mollusca; class Gastropoda; order Neogastropoda; family Muricidae; genus Rapana; species Rapana venosa. The sequence continues at coordinate 31,520,180 of CM054167.1, read as the reverse complement.
AACATGCCCAAGGATTGTAAAGAAACAGAAATCTCACTCAAAAGACTCATGGTTGATACTCGAGACATTTCATTCAAAACGGGAAAAATAAATGATGTTGATGAGGCCCTGATCTTGTATTAAAAAAATATTAACAGTAATAGCACGAGTTAAAAAAAAAACTCCACAGAACCCCCCCCCCCCCCCCCCCCCCCCTACACACACACACACCTAGAATAGAGTCGGGTATCTGTTAGAATGAAGAAACTTAATAATAAAAAAAACAACAACATAAATTGCCAACAAAACTTCTATTTGGGATGATGACTCTTGATTTCATGGGGATGGGATAGCTCAGTGGTTAGAGCACTTGTTTACCCAAAGCTAAGGTTTAAACAGCATCGAGCATGGTTAATAATAATGATAATAATAATGTATAGAATTTATATAGCGCTGAATCTTGTAAAGCAACAAATCAAAGTGCTCAGATGACATGATTTAAAAAAAAAAATTATTATTTTATATCGAGGATTATGGAATAAGCACTCAGGTGCTTTTTTTACATCCAGTCCCCGTGTGTATGCGGTTTTGTAAATTTTGTCATCTTCCAATTTTTTTTTCATCTTCCCAAATTTTGTCATGTTCCCACTGGCACACAATGGCCTACTCTTTCGAAAAGCTGAACAGGATTTAACGTGTGCGCAAGATGTTCTGCATGCGTTCGCACACGGGGCCTCGGTTTATAGTCTCATCAATTTTTTAGTCAAACTGAGAAGAAAGGGCGAGGCTGGGAATCGAACCCAGAACCTCACGGTTTACTTGTTGGCAGGCAAACGTCTTAACCATCCTGCCACATTCCTTCCATTTGTGCACCTTGGCTTCAGTACAGTCCCCTAGTTCACCCAGCTGTAAATGAATACCTTCTGTCTTTAGGGTCAGGGAAGGTAAAGCCGCGAGGGAGAGGAGATGGGCGCCACCCTTAATTTGCTGGCCCCTAGAGAAGCTGAGGTCTCTGACGCCTCACTCCCCTATGACCATATAGGGCTCTGTGAGGGATAGGGATGATGATCTCAATTTTTTTTAATAAGTGATTTTCTGTTACCCCCCCCCCCCCCCCCCAAAAAAAAAAAAAACCCTGATAAAAACACTTTCCTGTGTGGTCTTGCAGTAATTTTTTGCATTACTATCAACTCCCAGCACATTGTCTCTTAACACCCAGCTGGAATTGAATTAAAGTAGAACCAAGAAGATAGAATATCTCGGCTGGGATTTTGTGGAAGGTTTGCAACATTTTAAAATAAATTTAATAAACTCAACAATGTTGGCGGTTACATAGCTTTGTGAAAATGCACACAGTGATTAAACGACAAACAGAATTTTTCTATGAGCCGGTGACAACTGTATAGCTGCTTATCATGAGGTAATTGAATTCTTCTTCAAAAGCTCAGACAGCAACTATTGTCTGTCATATAAGGAGAAAATGTGTTGCGCCGCCGTTAAGCGCCCAACAAGTCGGACCCAGCGCATCTGAATTTGGCGTGGAAGAGAATAGTTATCTTTCAAGTCTTTCTGGACCTAGAAGGCAGAAAATAGACAAGGAGGAGGTGACAGGAAGAAAAGGAACGAGAAAGAAACAAAGAGAGGGACAGAAAAAAAGGGAATTTCTTGCACAGATTTTCCAGAAGGTGGGGATACTGTTTATACTGGCATCCTGACGGGAGACATGGAATGAAGGAGGGAAAAATACCTATCCTAAGTTTTCATTCGAACCAAAAACAGCAATCTCTAGAACCACCATAACAGGTTTACGCAGCTTCTCACACAAACAACCACAGCTTCACACGTGGGACAGAATGAAAAGAGCGAAAGACGATGTTCAGCATGCCTTAAAATCCGTTTTGATAATAACAACAATATAAGGAATTTTCTAGACCGCTGAATCTTGCAAAGTAAAACAAACCAAAGCGCTTGCACTCCAATAATTGAAATAAACGCGACCATACAACATTTTTGAAATAAATGAACAGATACAAATCTAGATACAAACACGCACGCATGTGCGCACACACAACACACACATGCAACACTATTATGCAGGGATGTCTCTTGAAAATGGGAACAGGTAAAACATGTATCTATTTGTTTTGAGTATTTAGGGGACAACAGAAATCGGACTGTGGTAAGAGCAGGTTACAAAAATAACATGGCACAAAGCCCATGAAGAGTTTGAGCAAATGATGGCTCGGTGGTCAAAGCAGTAACGCACCCATCTAAGGCAAGAAGAGGTAGTGTGTTCAATCTGCTTTGAAGCCAGACTCTCTCCCTCCCTCCCATTCACCGTGACCATGTAGTCTGGAAGCATGCCCTTTTCATTCACACTAGTTGCGCGGTGCTGCGTTTATGATCTGCTGACCTGGGTTCTCGTTTAAGGGGATATTTCCTCTGAAGTTATCATCAGTGCCAACTCCACTCTCCCCAAAAGTCCCTCGGATGAGACTATAAACCGAGGCCACGTGTGCAAATGCATATAGAACATCTTGCGCACACGTTGAATCCTGTTCTGGATTGAAAAAGTAGGCCATTTGTGGTGGTAACGGATGACAAAATTTACACAACTGCATACACACGGGGGACTGGATGTATAAAAGCACATGAGCACTTATTCCATTATCCTCAAAATTTAGGGGGGAGGTGCATTTAACGCATGTTTATGATCCACGGCAACAATAGGGTCACCAATGGCAAAGTTATTGAGAAAAAATGCCGCTGTGATACAGTGATATATAAATATAGAGATTGATAGATAGAGCGATAGACAGATATATAGATTGATCGATAGATAGATTGATGGATAGATAGATCGATAGATAGATATCGATTGATTAATAGATAGATAGATCGATAGAGCGATAAACAGAGAGCTCAAAACAGAGAGAGATGGAGAAGGCTCATCAATATCAAACCTCCCCTGGGAGAAACATGACAAAAAAGGAAGAAGAAGAAGAAGAAAATAGAGCGATAGATAGATAGAGCGATAGATATATAGATAGATCAGTTGATAGATAGATAGATAGATCGATCAATAGATCGAAAGATATATAGATAGATCGAAAGATAGATATAGATAGATCAAAAGATAGATCGATAGATGTAGATAGATCAATAGATATAGATAGATTGAAAGATAGATCAATAGACTGATTGATAGATAGACACTTGCAGACAAGACCACCAAAGAAACCCCCCCAAAATGGTCAGGCACTACACTTTTGGTAATGTGTGCTCCCTGAGGAGAGTGGCCCCAATTTTTATGCAAAGAAACTTTCTGAGACTGCTTATATACACCGCAATATCGATACTATATGATAAAAATGTGATGTATAATGTATAAAAAAAAAATGTCATCAAAACACCCAAGACAAGACATGGAAGTCTGCATGTTCTCTCTCCTTCCCTACCCTGCAGTCAAAAGTCAAATCAAAATATATTTTAAAAAAGAAAGAAAAAGAAAAGGAAAAAGTTCTGTTACTATCAAATATATGTGCTTCCTGAGTCACAAACGCTTTAAAAAAGAAGATTGACAAAATATACAAATATAGTGAACTCTAAAAACAACTGCTAAAATATACACATTTAGCAAACTCTAAAAAAAAAATCATCAATAAGATATACAAATTCAGTAAACTGTAAAAAAAAAAAAAAAAAAAAGTCAAGAAAATATACAATTTCAACAAACTCTAAAAACCATTGAAAAATAATTTGATATACTAATTCAGGAAACTCTTAAAAAATCTTTAATAAACTATACAAATTCAATAAAGTCTAAATACCATTGCTAAAATATACAAACTTAGCAAACTGTAAAAATCTTTGATGAAATATACAAGTTCAGGAAATTCTAAAAATCAATGATAAAATAAACAAATTCAGTAAACTCTAAAAAAAACAATCAATGATAAAATATACACATTCAGTAAATTCTTTTTAAAAAAAAATCATTAATAAAATAAACTAAATCAGTACTCTCTAAAAACCACTGATGAAATATACAATTTCAACAAACTCTAAAAATAATTAATATAAAATATACAAATTCAGGAAACTCTAAAAAGAAACCATTGATAAAATATACAAATTCAATACAGTCTAAAAACCATTGATGAACTATACAAATATAGTTGAACTCTAAAAACCATTGATGAACTATACAAATATAGTTGAACTCTAAAAACCATTGATGAACTATACAAATATAGTTGAACTCTAAAAACCATTGATGAACTATACAAATATAGTTGAACTCTCAAAACCACTGATGAACTATACAAATATAGTTGAACTCTAAAAACCATTGATGAACTATACAAATATAGTTGAACTCTAAAAACCCATTGATAAAATATACAAATTCAATACAGTCTAAAAACCATTGATGAAATATACAAATATAGTTGAACTCTAAAAACCACTGATGAACTATACAAATATAGTTGAACTCAAAAAACCATTGATGAAATATACAGATATAGTTGAACTCTAAAAACCATTGATGAAATGTGACCCTCCATCACAAAATGAGTCGCTTTGCATCTGACCCACTTTTCGCCCGGGAGCCATTTTAGGAAGGTGGGGGTCAGGTTGTCCATTTTGAGATTTCCATTGATTATTAAACTAAGCTGTCTTCTACCTTGAGGTATTACGGTATAATTTTGTTTTCTTTTGCTTTACAAAACGCGTTTAAAAGCACTCATCCCAACCACCTATTACGGTGATGCAGATTTCGTCAATTTCTCAGTGTGTGTTACTTCATGGTGTCCAAGCATTTCAATTTGAAATAACTTTTCATAGAGTTGTCCAATTTTCAGTCTGTTTTTATTTAATTTATTTTTTATTGAATAGCTTTTCAATTGCAGATCAATCACGTGTTAACAATTAAAATTTTGATCTCCAGTACAATGCTACTCATTATGTTGTGGGGGTGGGGGGGGGGTCACACAATATAGCCTAAGCCCCAAAAGCCATTACGTATTAAATATGGATAAGAGGACAGAAAAAGCGGAAGAGGAAACATCCACAGTATTATTTTTCGGTGCCCTACTGCACATGTGTATGCAAAATGTTTCGATAATTTCCAGTTGTGAATTTATTTTCACACATAATTATTATTTTCACACATCTAAAGGCAGAACATCTTCCACACACATTAAAACCTGTTCTGCTTTTTCGGAAGAGTAGGCCATTGTGTGCTGGTGGGAATGGATGACTAAATTTACACAACTGTATAAATACAGGGTCTGGATGTAAAAAAGCACATAATTGTTTACTTCATTATCCTTGACATAACAGAATTTTAAAAATATCAAAAATTAATTTTTCACAAGACGCCACATAAAACAGAAAACTCAGTGATTTTCTTTTTGCCAAGAGCTATAAATGTATTTATCTTACAGAAAGCAAGGCAAGTGAAGGCAAACCCTGAGTTTGAAAAAAAAACCCAACAAAATTTGTGTTAAACCATTCGCATTACTGGCAATTTCCTTTTTCACCATTAAGAATACAAAAACCACACACACACAAACAATGCAGTCAAGGCAAGTACATACATCCTTTCTTTACATATCAGAGCCGACACTGCTCTCGGCAACCACTCTGCCTTTCACATCTTAACGATGCGTAACACGGGGACTGGATGTAAAAAAAGCACATAAGTCCTTATTCCATTATCCTCGATATAAAAGAATAAAATTAAAAAATTAAAACAAACACACAAACGTATATGCTGTGTATGTAAATAGATAAACACACACACACACATACACACACATAAAATAAAAAATGAATAAAGTAACAAACCAATCCTGATGAAAAAACCATCCCAGAAAGTTCTGATCCGATACCTTGCCAGCGGTCTTGGGGTCACTCACGGTCAAAATCACAAACGTCATTCAGAACGCGACAGCGGCGACACCTCCAAGAGCAAGGGTGGCGAGGGCTGCATCGTCAGCTGCCGAATGCGGCGGTATGTGTAGCCGGCTGGAATGCGGAAGCGGAAGTTGGCCAGAGTCGAGCGACGACGACCTTCATCTCGGTCATGGCGAAGCTGTGGCCGATGCACATGTAGGGCCCCGCCCCAAAGGGTAGGAAGGCGTAGGGGTCGTAGTCCTTCAGGAAACGCTCGGGTCGGAAGCTGTTCGGGTCGGACCAGTTTTCGGGTAATCTGAAGACAAAAGAAAAAAAAAAAAAACCCACATGCTAACAGCCCTCGAATTCAGCATGATTCGGTCCAGGGTCAGGGCTAAAATTATCCTGCCCCTTCCATTTACCATCTACAACACCAATGTCAAATCGGTCCTACTTTATGGCTCAGAAACCTGGCGGGTAACAAAAACCAACACCCACAAACTCCAGTCTTTTACCAACAAATGCTTCAGGTACATCCTCGACATCAGGTGGCCGGAAGTCATATCCAACAAACAACTGTGGGACAGGACCAGACAAACCCCAATCGAGTCCATTATTAAACAAAGGAAGTGGGGATGGATCGGCCATACACTCTGCAAGCCTGCGTCAAGTGTCACCAGGCAGGCCCTTGACTGGAATCTACAAGGGAAGCGGAAAGTTGGTCGACCAAAGCAGACCTGGCGCAGAAGTGTTGACGAAGAAACGAAGGCAGCCGGAATGACATGGGCCGAGCTGAAGAGGATCTCCCAAAACCGAGTTCGTTGGAGGGGTGTTGTTGCAGCCCTATGTTCCCCAAGGAACCAAGAGGCGTAAGTCAAGTCCATTTACCCAAGTCTGGGTGTGATATCTTCAGTTTAACGTCTATTCACACTTAGTGATTTTAGACAGGAAAAAATAATCTAAACAAGAGAATGCAAACAATAATAGAAAAGTGTCAGATAACGGTACTTAATAAAAACTAACTTTAACATACTACAAAAATTGAATTATCGGACTTCTTATCAATCCTAACACAATGTCCAACAGTAACAATGGTTCAGACAAAATCTGATCCAGTGACAAACTTGGTACAGCGGGTAAAAATGCTTTTAAATGTCCACAATAAAAAGTAACATGACTATTGGTAATCTTCTTCCCACAAATACAGTTTACATCTTTCACGTATTTTGTCCTGAAAGCATTTAGTTTAAATCTGTACATAAGGGATAACATATTTCTACGATTATACCAACCACAAACTTTGTTAGAAATGAAAGCATTCAAAAAATCTACAATATTGCTTGTACAGCCATTATAAAGACAATAGCCAGAATCATATATTTTCTTTCTGAAGTGCTTCCAGCAAGCGTTTTGTAGCAAGCTGTATCCCTCATGCAGAGATAAGGCAACGTTTATTTCACAAGAACTATTTTTATTTCTTATTTATTAAGTCTGGGTGTGATCAGTTTCTGCTGTAATAGTCAGCACCAGCTGGGCAGGGATGGGATGGAAGAGAGAGCAGCTGAGAGTTGGGTAGGGAACTGACAGCTGCGTGCTAGAATAAATGTACCGAAACTACACACGTCATCCTCACAAACACATAGTCTGTGCGCATCATTTAAAAAAAAAAAAAACCATGTCAGGACTGTTACCTTGTTTCAAATTTTAAAAAACCTTAAAAGTGACGCTCCATTACGAAATGAGTCACTTTGCACCTCGCCTCACTTTTCCGCTAGGAGCCTTTTTGGGCAGGTGGGGATCAAGTTGCCAATTTGAGATTTTGATGTAAAAATATAGGACAAAAAACAAGGCACCGAATGTACATGGCGGTTAGGATGTATTTTCCAAAAACCTGCTGAGGTGTATTGCCAGCCCTATTTCCCCAGACCAAGACATAAGCAAAAGTAAGTCCATTTCCTATCATTGAGTTCAGTTCTGCAGTATAAATACTTCATACACTGCAGGGATGGATGTAGAAGAGCAGCTGAGATTGGGGAGAGGGAACTGAATCGGCATATCTAAATTTGAAAGTTACAAACTACTAACGTCATTCCTCAAACACATAGTCTAATCATAAAATAAAAACAAACATGTCAGATGTTACCTGTTTCATAATTAAAAAAAGTCTTAAATGTGATCTAAGATTGTATTCGCTTTCTGGGCACTTGTCTTGTTTTCGCTAGGAGTCCTTTGGGCGTGGGGATCAAGTTTGCCGATTTTGAGATTTTGATTGATTATAACTATATCACTTTCTACCTTTGTACTGATTTCAAGGATATTTTTTGTTTTGGCTTTTAAAAACGCATCTGAAAACACCCAAGCCCTCCTTCTGACCACCTATTAAGATGCAAAACTTGTCCATTTCTTATTTGTCACCCCTCGGGTGTTAAGCTGGGGAACACCCAACGACAGTAACCAACCTGTGTAAGGCACCAGTGGACAGGCCGATTTTGGTGCCGGCGGGAATGGTGTAGCCCTGAATGACGTCTTCCGACACGGTTTTTCGGAAATGAGCGGGAATAGGAGGAAACAGCCTGCAGACAGAAAATCCATGGATGACCAGTTTGTTGTTTCTTTCTCGGGGCTCCTACAACACTTGTGATGGTGGTGGTGGAAAATTTCAGGAGTTTCTTGCGATGAATGATTTTTGTTTTTACATGAATATGTATGCGCAGGATTCGAGTGGAATCTGTCATGAAAATGTATCAACTTCTCAAAGCGGAATCTGCCATGAAAATGTATCAACTTCTCAAAGTGGAATCTGCCATGAAAATGTATCAACTTCTCAAAGTGGAATCTGCCATGAAAATGTATCAACTTCTCAAAGTGGAATCTGCCATGAAAATGTATCAACTTCTCAAAGCGGAATCTGTCATGACAATGTATCAACTTCTCAAAGCGGAATCTATAGTGAAAATATTATCAACTTTTCAAGGTGGAATTCATAATAAACTTTACAATTTCTCAAAGAGTAAATTCTTTTTTCAACTATTAAAAAACACTCTTTAGAATCTGTGCAAGATCTCTAGTAATCATTACATGGATTGAAAGAATTAGTGAATTCTGCAACAAATATTTCACAGTGTGCGTGTGATAAAGACTAATGAGGGCAGTAACTTTGCGATCAAATTTGATTTAGCCAAAGGGCAGTACTTTCTGGTGCTGTGTCCATATAAAGTAATGTGTGCGGTCGTTGGTTTAATGATTATATAGATATATATATTATACACACACACACACACATTTTGACTTTTAAATTCTGTTTGACACTCTTTAAAAAAAAAAAATCCCAAATCAGAATAATAGCACATTTTAATACAACTTTTGTTTTTTCTCCAGAAATATATGTATCCTTTTTTAAATTGCATGATGATAATGAGGGTGATGTAATGATACACACACACACTCTCTCCCTCTCTCTCTCCCCCTCCCTCTCTCTCTCCCCCTCCCTCTCTGTCTCTCCCCCTCTTTCCTCCCCCCTCCCTCTCTCTCTCCCCTCCCTCCCTCTCTTTCTCTCTACCCCCCCCCCCCCCTCCTCCCCCCCCAATCTCTCTCACACACACACCCACATACATACAGTATGACAGTGATCACAAAAAACGTTCAATTACAGCAAGCTAGCTCGTTCTCTTTTCACAACCTTTTTTTACCGTAAGCTTTCTTTGACCACGGCGGTCAAGTACGTCAGCTTCTGAACAACGTCTGCCGTGATTGGCTGACGCTCTGACAACGCCGATGTCACTTCCTGTCCGACTTTCTCCTGGACGTCAGGATGCTGTGCCAGCAGCAGCAGCGTCCACGTCAGACCGATGCTGGTTGTCTGTGAGGACAACAACAAACAACGACAAAAATAACAACCAGCAACACAAAAATGGGGACGGGATAGCTCAGTGGTCGGAGCACTCGCTTTCCCCCAGCCAAGTTAAGCAGCGCCGAGCATGGTTACCAGTTGGATGGGTGACCGTTTGCGCGCCTTGGCTTCAGTACAGTTCCCCCAGCTGTAAATGGGTACCTGCCCTCTTTAGGGACAGGGAAGGTAAAGCAGCGAGGGAGAGGAGATGGGCGCCGCCCTCACTATGCTGGCCCTAGAGAAGCGAGGTCTCTGACGCCTCGCTCCCCTACGACCTTATAGGTTATGGGACTCCTTTACCTTTAACACAAAAATGGTCGAACTACAAAGTAGATTTGTGACACTCCACCACGAAATGAGTCGCTTTGCACCTGACCCACTTTTGCCGCTAGGAGCCATTTTTTGGCAGGTGGTGGTGAGGTTGTCGATGTTGATTAATTATAAAACTATAGCTATTACTCTATACCTTGTACTGAGGCGTAATTTTGTTTCGTGTTAAAAAAACCACACCCAAGCCTTCATTCTGACCACCTATTAACGATGATAAAACTTGTCAATATCTCATTTTGTCACTTCCCGCAGTCTGTCATTTCAATTTGTTAGAACTTTTTGTGGGATTGTCCGATTTTCAGTCTTGTTTTCTTTTTTTGGTACTGAATAATCTTTTGGTTGCAGATTTAAAAAAAAAATGTTATACTGAAATCTTTGTTGCAGATTTTAAAAAACAACCCCTATCTATCTATCTATCTGTCCCGTAGTCTGACGACCGTGGGGGCACCCTCAAAGACTCAACAACCAGTTCCCTCCATTCCTCTCTCTGTTCTGCCTTTCTCAGGGTTTTGTTGAGTTCTAGGCCTGTCCATTCGCTGATGTTATCCTCCCAGCTCTTCCTTGGTCTGCCTCTTCTTCTTCCTCCTTGGACAGTGCCTTGTAAAATTGTCTTTGCAAGTCCTTTGGATCTTGTGACATGCCCATACCATTTAAGTTTACGCTTTTTCATGATCGTTAGAAGGTTCTCATAGGGTCCAATGGTTTGCTGGATTCTGTTATGCACGCTTTCGTTGCTTATGTGGTCTTTGTAGGAGATGCCAAGGAGTCTCCGAAAGCATCTCATCTCCACCGCCTGTACTCTTCTCTCCAAATCTGCAGTCAGGGTCCATGATTCACAGCCCCATGACCCCATGTTAACTAAAAATTGATCTCTGGTGCAATATGACTCATTATGTGGTGGAGTGTCATATTTAACTTTTTTCATTGTGCCGCAGCATGCCTTTGGAAAACCCCACCATTCATTCATTAGTGCCGCTGCCTGCCTCAAGTGGCTGCCGGCTGTTGGGGATTTTCTATCACTCTCTGATCATGGGCATGACTGCACACACACACACACACACACACACACACACACACTATGCATGACTTTTCCCTGCTGTTGTAAGGATAAGCCAATGACCACTAATTTTGGCTCCACACACCTTCCTTATTCACAACAATACATTATTATTCAGCATCTCTTCCTTTTCATTAACACAGGGCCGAATACTAGGAGGAGTTGTACTGTATACTATTTTAAGTCACAGCAGATTTATCTTTTCTAGGCAGGTTAAGTCATGGCAGATTTATCTTTTCTAGGCAGGTTAAGTCATGGCAGATTTATCTTTTCTAGGCAGGTTAAGTCATGGCAGATTTATCTTTTCTAGGCAGGTTAAGTCATGGCAGATGTATCTTTTCTAGGCAGGTACCTTACTTCTAGATCACCGATCCACCCCTAATAACTTCTGAGCAGGTCCAATTTTTGATGAATGCAGATTAATTGCGTGCCTGTCTGTGTGTTGTGAGAAGAGAGACGGTTTCAGTTACAATATTTTTGGGCACAAACATCTGAGTTATTGTCACAATTTAAAGCTGAGTTTATACTGGTGTTGGTTCGACTGTTTTAAGTTAAAGAGTTGGTTAGAAAGAAAAGCGAATGGAAGAGGGTGTTAAACTTTCACTTCTGATAATACACTCATGATGCTTTCTCTCTAGCATCCATCTGTGATGGTCATCGTATCCAATATCGGTTGTCATTCTCTTTCGTTTCATCCGTCAATTTTTTCACATTGTTTATTCTATGATCTGCGTCGAGTCATACTTCCCCAAACAAGATTGTGGATTGTTATGGGGGGGAGGGAGGGACACCTTTTGAGGAAGAAAAATCTATTCGCGTGTTTCTCTGAAGGGTTATGTGATTCACACAGAACAGCACCTTTTTTTCAACTTAAAAAAAAATCAGAAAAAGTCTGTACAAAACTGCAGTCAAACATAATGTTGGTTTTTTCTGAGTGGGGTGGGAGAGAGGGACAAAGTGAGGTGGAAGGTTTTATGGAAGAGGGGGACAGGATAGCCTAGTGGTTAGAGCATTGCGCTTGCAATTTGAAGGCCTGGGTTTAAGCCACCACCGAGATGTCTGTTCGAAGGGATTTTTTCCCCTGGAGTTAAGATCAGTACCAACTCCTTCCGATGAGACCATAAACCGAGGCGCTGTGTATGAACACATGTAGAAAATCTTGTGCATATGCTAAAACCTGTTCTGCCTTTCAGAAGAGTAGACCATTCATGCCCCTAAGAATGGATGATGAAATCTATATTACAAAAAAAAACCAAAACTGCATGCATGTGCAGTGGTTTTGTGTTTAGACATCATATCCGAAGGTGAACTGTGGCTAACTTAATGGTAGGAAAAAATACTTGTATCTGCAAAAATATCACCTCTCTTAAAGAGGTCAGTACAGAGAAATCAAAGATCATGGTCAACAGCGCTAGTAATGACAGCACGGAAATAAAGATGAATGGAGAAATACTGGAAGAGGTGAGCCAATTCAAATACTTAGGCTCCATCCTAACAAAAGATGGCACATCAAACAATGAAGTGAAAGCTCGCATTGCAACAGCAACATCTGCTCTAGCCAGACTCGAGAGGATCATCAGAAGCAACAACATCAGCTTCTGCACCAAATATCACCTCTACAAATCCCTCGTGATATCTATCCTCCTATATGGCTGTGAATCATGGACCCTGTCAGCAGAGCTAGAGAGGAGAATCCAAGCATTCGAGAACAAGTGCCACAGAAGACTCCTCAAAATATCATACAAAGAACACAAGACCAACAACTATGTGAAAGAAGAAATCAAAAAGCGTGTGGGCCACCAAGAACCTCTGCTCTCCACCATAAAGAGAAGAAAACTGATGTGGTTTGGTCACACCACAAGACACAACACCTTAGCAAAAACCATCTTACAGGGAACGGTTGAAGGCAAGAGAAGAAGAGGCCGCCAAAACAAATCATGGGTTGACAACATCAAAGACTGGACCGCCCAACCCCTGCAACACCTTCTACTAGCCACACAGGATCGTGAAGCATGGAAAAAGATCTCTGTCGCGTCTTCTCTCGTGTCCCCCCTACGTCCTTTGGGACATGGGACTGAGTGAGTGAAAGAGGTGAACCTTGGAGCTCTAGCTGAGGGGGAAAAAAGAAAAGAAAAAGAAGGAAAATCCTAAGAAAAAATGGTCACCAATGTAGGACCAAAAATTTTCATTCAGGATAAAAATGCAATTCATGAGTAGTGGTGAACTTTTTCTGGATGGGGAATAGGTAAAGAGGGAGAGTGAGGAGGAAAGAAAGTGAGGATGAAGAAAAGAGTTTTCTCTGGTTGAACTGATGGTAAGACAGACGCTATAGCGGAGTGGTTAAGACCGTTCAACTTCGATTCCATGGGCCCATGAAATTGTGGGTTCGAATCTTGGCATCGACATCTGGTGAATCAAGGGTGGGGATTTTTACAATCTCCCCCCAAGTCAACTTCAAGTGCAGACCTGCCAGTGCCTTAATTCCCTTCTGAGTATATACACGTGCGGAAGATCAAATCCGTTGGTTAAAAGATCCCGTAATTCGTGTCACCGTTCAGTTGTTTACAGAAACATAAACATACCCGGCATACATTCCCGAAGTTGGAATACAGCTATCTTCATGGTGGGGGGGGAGGGGGGAAACGGTCGCATACACAAAATCTCACCATTGGTAAACCTCGGACCTATTTTTCCGAGAAACAACAACAACAAAATGAGTATGCAAGACGTTCTGTGTATATTTGCACACGAGACCTCTGGTTTTATCATCTCATCTGAAGGACTTTCAGGGAAATGGAGTCTGTAGGACCGACAATGTTTACTCGGGTGGGGGGGGGGGGATGGTAGAAACGTTTGGGGGGGAGGAGGGGGGGAGGGATAACCTAGTGGTCAGAACATTGCGCTCGCAATCTGACAACCCGAGTTCAATTCCCGTTCAAGGGGGATATTTTCCCCCGGAGTTAACATCAGTGCAGACTCCACTCTCCCCCAAAAGTCCTTCGGATGAGAAGACTATAAACTGAGGCCCCCGTGTGCGAACGCACGCAGAACATCTTGCGCACAACGTTAAATCCTGTTCCGCTTTTTCGTAAGAGTAGGCCATTGTGTGCCGGTGGGAATGGATGACAGAATTCACAAAACCGCATGCATACACATGGGGGACTGGATGTAAAAAAAAAAGCGCATAAGTGCTTATTCCATTATCCTCGATGTAAAAGAATAAAATAGAAACGAATACAACTTGCCTCAAATCCCGCGAACAGGAAGCCAGCCACCTGGGAATAGATGACGTCGTCGCTCAGAGTGTTTCCGTCTTCATCCTGGGCGGCCATAAGACGAGACAGCAGGTCGCCTGAATGATGGTCGCTGCCTGCACACACACACACACATGGACAGCGCAGCCTGGTTGGTTAGAGCGTTGCGCTTGTGATCTGCTGCCCCGGGTTTCGAATCCCAGGATATTTTTCCGCTGGAGTTCACATCAGTGCCGACTCCACTTCAAGCAAAAATCCTTAGGATGAGATTATAAACTGAGATCCCGTGTGTGCGAGCGCATGCAGAACGTCTTGCGCACAAGTTAAATCCTGTTCTGTTTTTTTCGGAAGAGTAGGCCGTTGTGTGCCTGTGGGAACGGGTGACAAAATTTACAAAATTGCGTACACACAGGGACTAGATATTTTTTAAAAAGTACACGATGCTTATTCCATTATTTTCGAAATAAAAGAATAAATAAATAATTCCATTTATCTTGCTTTTATCTTATACTGCCTATAGCCAGAGCTCTTAACTGAGGAAAACTTTTGGAAAAAATCACTAAAATTGTAGGAAGGATTTTGAGGTACGTTCCGAACACTGGCATGAATTTACAGCATCTTTAACATACATACTTGATCTTCTGCATGAGTAAATAAGGGAATTAAGGCACTGGCAGGTCTGCACTTGAAGCTGACCTGGGAGATTGTTAAAAAAAAAATCCCCATCCTTAATTCAGAAGACACAGCCAAGATTCAAACCCAGGACTTCATGGATCTGTGGGATTGAAGTCGAACAATCTTAACCACTCCGCCATAGCGTCTGTCTTAACCCGGTTCTGTACTGTTTCCTGTTCTCAACATTGCTACCTGACTGACCTGACTCCATTTTCTGTCGTTTGTCCTTGATGACCTTCTTGATGGTGGAGACGAAGAAGGCGACAGCTTTGTCCTGCTCTTGCTTCCGTTTGGTCGGCAGACGGGATATCAGAGGGATCATGTCGGTTAACCTACGAGGCAAAGATAATGATGATAGTCTTGAAATTAATAATACTAAATGATACAGAAAAACAATGATGATGATGTTAATAATGATGAATGATAATAATGATGATAAAGCATACTGCACATCTACACTTCTTGAGTTGAACAGTTGTACTCGTGTTTTGTGCAGGAAAACACATGTTAATATTCATGTGCTCTATGCTCAAACACCACACACACACACACACACACACGCACACACACACACACACACACACATTCTCTCTCTCTAAAATACCAGGACATTAGACAGCAGTACAAACTTAACGTTGATGTTGGTGTTAAACCTAGACAAAGCGCTTGTCAGTGTACTAGCATCTCTAGTAAATCTCGCCAAATTCCTTTTAGCTGCATTTAAACTCAGACAGAACTTTATTGAAAATATGAGTAATTAAAAGTGAATCACCTCCAGGATTAAGATTGTTTCCATCTGCACTCAGCAGTTGTTTGTTTTGTTTGATTTTTTCTTTCAGTGAACATGTTCATGTAGTACCAGTATTGTGTTTCTTGATCATGTTATATATTATGTCAGAATAATGTGTATGTTTCCCCCCATGAAAGGGGCTGTTGGCCTGTATTCATTAAATTTCAGAGTTCTCTCTAAAATACAAACGCCTTACATCTGGATGGATTATAACACAGCAGGAACTATCAGAAGAGACTAACAGTACTTGGGTCACCTATACACAGAAGAAACATAATGGACAAAGTTACTTGGTACAGACCTGATTAAGAAAACCTTTCAGAATCAGTTTCACACGAATCAGAAGACACACAGAGGACACAGAATTGACCAGTACAGACCTGATATGGAAACCTTAACATTTCTTCCCGTGGCTCGAGTCCCTTGTGACTTACTCGTTGTTTACAAGAGACCGCGGAACGAGGGACTCGTGTCCTGAACATTACTTTCGTTTTTGGTGAATACTTTCAGTTGGCCTTGCTTAACTTCCTTTGATATGAAGTCAGATTACTCTTGGTTCTTCCTGTGCCACATGTCAACTGTGTGGTCCAACAATCGATTGAGAAACAAAATTTTAATGAATGTTTTTCTGACCTAACCCTCTTTCAGCAGTGAGGGTTTGAAATATACTTGGTCTGGAGAATGAGATTGCTCAGTTTTATGTGGGACGAAAAGGGTTAAGGAATTTGTTTCACCCAAAGCAGAAGAAACACAAAGTCAGTGGTGCAGTACTGACCTGATACGGAAACCTTTGAGAATCTGTTTCATGTACTGCACTCCGGCACTGTGAGGGTCTTGTACACAGTGAATCTGGTAATCAAACCCACACTCACAGATAGCGTCCAGAGTCTGAAAAACACATCAACAATAATGATATGATGATGATGATAATAATAATAGTAATGAAGACTTGAATTTCCAAAATCCTTCATGTTTTTCTCACTTTTTAAAAAATCAACATTATCCCGTGGAGATTGCTTGGAGGCCTGTCAGTATAGTGAGCAACTCCACCTTCTGGAAATAACAACAGTTGATGTCTGAGCATTCAAAGAAGAAGAAGAAATTAACATGTATCAATATCAAGGAATGACCTTTGATGTCTGAGTATTCAAAGAAGAAGAAGAAATAATCAACATGTATCAATATCAAGGAATGACCTTTGATGTCTGAGTATTCAAAGAAGAAGAAGAAGAAATCAACATGTATCAATATCAAGGAATGACCTTTGATGTCTGAGTATTCAAAGGAGAAGAAGAAATAACCAACATATATCAATATCAAGGAATGATCTTTTCTGCATCCATAGAGAATATCTGTACTTCTGTTGTCAGCGATCCAAAGCGTCAGATTTTTTATTTATTTAAAAGAAGTCTAATTTGTTGAAATGGCGTCCTCTTCTCCGGGTAATTGCATTACATCTTGATTAAAAATTTTTTCTAAAATAGCTACTTACCTTGATCAAGACTGAACATGGTAATTGCATTACATCTTGATTAACTTTTTTTTCTCGACATAGCTACTTATCTTGATCAAGACTGAATATTGTCAGCTGCCTGGGCCCTAGAATTATTGACATGTTTGTAGATATGGGTAATCCATTTTTGGATGGAGAACTTTTACTTTTTTTTCTCTTTTTTTGTTTTTCATTCCTCAGCTACAGCCCCTAGATTTTTTGTGTGTGCCACCGTTTTTGCCCTCCACCATTAAGGTAGCTGTATACTGTCTTTGGGGATGGACGGAAAACTAAATTCTGGTTTCCTGCTATACATAATAATAATGATAATGTATGGAATTTATATAGCGCTGAATCTTGTAAAGCAACAAATCAAAGCGCTCTATACATCATTAGAAATGGTGATGTCACCACCACCACCACCACCTCCCTCCCACCCTTTTTTATGCTTATTCTTCTCCTCTCTTAAAGATTAAAAGGCTCGTTTGTTCTCTCTCTCTCTCCCTCCCTCCCTCCTTGATATTGCTTTTTTCCCCCCTCTATTGACGAGGGCCTGGTGTAAAGAAGCCACTGGCTTATCCATATACCCTCATTAAAATATTCAAGTTTGAGTTCTCTCTCTCTCTCTTCCTCCCCCCTCTCTCTTGAAACATTCACATTCATATAATTTCAATTTAGGAAAAGAGAAAAAAACAACAACCCTGAATGAACAAAAACAACACAACGTCAACTACAATAATAATGACAACAAGTAATACTCACAATATAAGCCATGCAGTCCTGTGCAGGTACAGTGCATTTAGGTTCTCCGCCATCAGCAAGCTGCTTTTTCCACTGAGCCACCAACTCCTGGGTCTTTCTGTCGAAGACTGGGATAAAACCTGCCACACACAAACATACACCACACACACACGCAAACACACAAACAGAGGCATGCACACACGCACGGGCACACACACAGAGGCATGCGCGCACACACACATACAAGCACACACATACAAGCACACAGACACACACACAGACACAAATTATTTCATTCTGCCCTTCCTCTGAATTGGAATTACAGTAAAATATCTCCACCTCACATCCCCCCCCCCAAAAAAAGAAGTAAAAAGCAGCAACAGAAATTTTGATTAAACAGAAACCAAAAAGAACCCTCCCCCCACCTCTAAAAAAACCAACCAACTTCCCCCCAAACCCCCACCACAGACCTCCCCCCCTAAAGAAAACATGCAAATAGCTGAAACTTAACACAAAAAGTACACAATTAAAACCTAGATACAGACACACAAACAGCTATGATAAAACAAAACCACAAAAATCTCCAAACAATGCAAAAAATGTGTAACAATAGCAATCAATTACACGTGCGTGCGCACACACAAAAACTGAAAGAAGAGTCACATACGCACACACACACACACACACAAGAAAGCAACCAAAACACAAAATAAGACATTTATACATGTATGTACGTTAAGTAATGAGTTCTTGCCTTCAACATTTTATGTATTTTAAAATTTTAATTAAAATTTTTTTATTCTTTTATATCGAGGATAAGGGAATAAGCACTTATGTGCTTTTTTACATCCAGTCCCCGTGTGTATGCATTTGTGTAAATTTTGTCATCCGTTCTCACCGGCAC
Organism: Rapana venosa; assembly: GCA_028751875.1. Taxonomy (NCBI): domain Eukaryota; kingdom Metazoa; phylum Mollusca; class Gastropoda; order Neogastropoda; family Muricidae; genus Rapana; species Rapana venosa. The sequence goes on along the minus strand of CM054167.1, from coordinate 31,501,168 downwards.
ACAATGGCCTACTCTTCCAAAAAGTGGAACGGGTATTAACGTGTGTGCAAGATGTTCTCTGTGTGTGTGTGTGTGTGCGTGCGTGCATGAGTGTGTGTGTGTGTGTCGGTGTATCTATCTGCTCTGCATGACAGTGTGTGTGTGTGTTGTCTGTACATCGGAATATGGTTATCAATATGGCAAGGCACTTGAAAAGTTGTACATACAAACTTACTTCTTTCAGAGCGTACATTCAATCTTACAGTGATCCCCCAGGGGGGATGAGTGAGGCAGAGTGCATTCATTTATTTATTGTTTTATTTCGAGGATGATGGAATAAGCACTCATGTGCTTTTTTACATCCAGTCCCTGTAAGTATGCAGTTTAAAAAAAAAAAATCTGTCATCCGTTCCCACCGGCACACAATGGCCTACTCTTCACACACAGAACCTTGGTTGTTTATAAATTTATAATCTCATCCGAAGGACAGGGAGGGGAAGGGGGGCGGGGGTGGAGTCAGCACTGATGTTAACTCCAGAGGGAACATTCCTCTTGAATAAGATTAGAACCCGGGTCAGCAGCTCACGAGCGCAACGCGCATCACTGTAACCACCAGGCTGTCCTGTCCCCCCAGAGTCAGAGTACATATTCTAAGAGTCGCCCAGAGCGTTAAACTCGGGAACACCCAACAAAAAAAACCCAACAACTCTGAAAGCAAACCCCCACCCCGAAAAAAAACACCCAAACCCCCAAACTCCCCCCAAACCCCAACAACAAACGTATACAGAATATTCCGATGTGTTCTTCTTGTTTTATTTTTTACCGTTGATGGCCTGTGTGTTGAAGGCTGGGTTCAGCAGACGTTTCAGGCTGTGGTGTGGTGAGCCGTTCAGAAGCAGCAGGAAGCCAGGCATCAGCCTGCTCAGCATCCTGTCAAAGCCCGTGATTCGTTGCGTTTTGTAAATAAATAAAGAAAATGACTGCTTGCGGTCAAACATGCTGCTAAGAAGGAAGGTGGCAGAATGGCGAAGACGTTCGCCTGCCTAACATGTTAACTTTCTCTCTCTCTCTCTCTCTCTAATGTATATAATGTATCTCTCTCTCTCTCTATATATATAATATATATATAAAATGTATATAATGTCTCTCTCTCTCTCTCTCTCTAAATATATATATATATAGACAGATACATAGACAGGATGAGACTATAAACCGAGGCCCCGTGTTCGAACGCATGCAGAACATCTTGTGCACACGATAAATCCTGTTCTGCTTTTTGGAAGAGAAGGCCATTGTGTGCCGGTGGAAACAGATGACAAAATTTACAAAACGGCATACACACGGGGACTGGATGTAAAAAAGCACATGAGTGCTTATTCCATTATCCTCGATAAAAAAGAATAAATAAATAAATAAAATAAAATAGATACATAGATAGATACATAGATAGATAGATAGACAGATAGAAAGATAAAAAACATAGACAGATAGAAAGATAGATACATAGATAGACAGATAGAAGGATAGATAGATAGATAGACAGACACACAGACAGATAGATAGACAGACAGACAGATAGAAAGATAGACAGACAGATAGCTAAATAGATAGATATACACACAGTTTTCTGAGCAGGCTTCATATAGTTTTTAAAGAATTAAAGTACTCGCATTCTGACTTCACAAGGATGATGTCCAAACATGACACCAGTGTGCATGCTGGTTTTTTTTCCCCTGTCATCAGTTCTACCGGCACAAATGGCCAAATCTTCTGAAAGGCAGTACAGGTTTTTAACATGTGTGCAAGATGTTCTGTGGATTTGGTTTATAGTCTCATCCGAAGGACTTTTGACATTCAGTTAAAATTTGTTTCATCCTCAACAAAACCAGAAGAAAGAGCGAGGCTGGGTGGGAATCGAACCCAGAACCTCACGGTTTACTTGTCGGCAGGCGAACGTCTTAACCATCCTGCCACCCTCCTTCTTCCTTTTTTGTCACGTTTCTCCCAGGGGAGGTTTGACATTGATGAGCCTTCTCCATCTCTCTCTCTCTGTTTTGAGCTTCCTCCTCCTTATTCATGTCCCTTTCTCTAAGATCATCTCGTTTGGACCCGAAAATTTTTCTCCATCCACTAGACCTTGAGTGGTGGTCTGGGCGCTAGTCTTTCGGATGAGACGATAAACCGAGGTCCCGTGTGTTACACAAAAATTATTTAGCGCACGTAAAAGAACCCACGGCAACAAGAGAGCTGTCCCTGGCAAAATTCTGTAGAAAAAAGCCACTCTGATAGGGAAAGAAATACAGTTGTACACAGAAAAAAAAAGGTGGCTCTGCTCTGTGGCGACGCGCTCTCCCCGGGTAGAGCAGCCCGAATTTCATGCAGAGAATTCTGACGTGACTTAAAGTGGTATAAATAAATAAAATCTGCAATACAGGCAGTCCAGGTTTTGCTAAGTCGTCCCTCCTTCTCGACAATGCAGTATAACACAAAACAGTGCAGAGACAAAGACTTTACACACCCAGCTTGAGTGGAGTGGATGTAGTTCTTGCTGTTGGTGACGCAGATGTGTTTGACGACGGCCGGGTCGGCTGTCAGAAGACGCTCCTCTCCGTACATGAAGTAGAAACGAACCAGACGAGATTTCAGCTTCGTCATCCATCTGCAACAACGGTAAAGGTGTGGGCCTCCTTTGACATTTATCAATAAAGCAGGAACTAGAACTTGAGAAAAGGAATGTTATCAGAGAATAACCCTGGCAAAACAAAGCTTAGAGCTGCTATGGTAACTGTCAATATTGGAATGTCCGTTCACATTTTTTCTTGATTGTTGAGTGTCTCATGGTTTTGATGTTCCAATGTGTGTGTGCGCTTTGATTTGTTGTTGTTTTTTTTTATAAGATATAGCGCTATATAAATTCCATTTATTATTTTTATTATTATTATGTTGTGTTATATATATATAACACAACATAATAATAATAAAAATAATATATGTATATAATATATATATATATGTTTGAATTTAAAACCCCACTTGTCACTACACGAATGCTATCAAATCATGCAAAAAGCACAGCAAAAGTTATTCCAGTGTGAAAAAAAGAGGCTTGGCTGTTTAAATGTATATGAAGAGATGGTAAAATTTGAGCGTTTTGTTAAAATATATGAAACCGATTTTTATCATGTAAAACAAATTGTTTCTCTGGCTTGTAGATGGGAATTGTACTGTTTTAAGACAAAATATGTTGAACATGTTTCATGCATATGTGGCCATAGTATAACTTTTGATCCTATATTAATATGCAGTATGCTGAAAAGTTACATACCTGTTCCTACCTCAGCATCATCATCAGCTATATTCAGTGTTCTTTTACTGAAGTATAATTTTTTCAAATCATTATTGCATAGTCCAATTGGTTCATTGTTATGATTATTATGGACTTTAAAGACATCATTCTGCGGTTTAGATTTTCTCTCGTTCGTTACGGTTACAAATAGTTTTATTGTTCATTCGTTAGATTCTGTTAGAAATTGGGATTTTTATCATTCTGTACTCAAGAATTATTTGTATTTACATTTTCTTACAGTTCTGTGTGGATTTAATTAATACATTAATCCCCTACCCCACTCCCAGAATTCCTTCCCCCTCCCCTACACTTGTTTTCCCTTAATGTGTCTAATATCACATTTTGTGAAGAGACGTAAAATGAAAATGAACAAACACACACATTCAACCTGATCAGCCCAGCTAAAAGAATTAATCCTTACGACAATTGATAATTGTAAAAAACAAAATTAGGACAATACACAACATGGCCCACAGTCCAAACCAACCTGATGGAATTTTCCATCGGCTCCTCTTTCAGCGCTTCAAACATGTTCCCTATGATGGGTTTGTAGGTTAGCCCTGGCACCTGAAACATTTATTATAAAGGGAATTTTTGTTTGTTTGTTTTGATTTGCTTTATCCTTCAACACATTCTCGTGTTGCGCAATCTTTATTTCAATTTCATAAGGAGTTTGTGTGTGTGTGTGTGTGCATTTGTGTGTGAGTCTGTGTGAATACTTCTATATACATGTGTGTGTGTGTGTGACTCTGCATGCAATATGTGTGTGTGTGTGTTGTGTGTGTGTGTATGCTGCATGTGTGTGTGTGTGTGAGGTGAGAAAGAGAGAGTGAGAGACTCTGTGTGGTGTTGTGTGTGTGTGTGTGTGCGTGCGCACGCAGGGTGTGTGTGCATGTGAGTGTGGGTGTTGGGGGGGGGGAGGGGAGGGGTTGAGGAAGGGATAAAGATGAAGGTGCTGAAAGGAATGACTCCCCAGCAAATAATGCCAATGGCGAAACTTTCCCCACTCTACTTACTTTTCGTAGAGGTGAAAGAAATGGTCTGATGAACAGTTTGTACACAACCCATGATGACGCAGTGATTAACACGTAAGGGAGAAGACTTCGTGCCGACAGCATCCTGATTTTGTTTTATCAGCAGTTTGTTCCCCTACACCGAACTTTCGTTTCCACAACCCTTCACGCACCTGCAAAACATAAAACCACAAACAACTGTTGCGATGAATAGCCCTACCTACCTCTAGTTTGACCTAGTAAAATACCACAGCTTGCACGGGTTTTAGCTGAAATATTTAATAATAATAATAATAATGTATGTGAAAATATTTCCCTCGAGCTTCCTCTTACATACCTTGTTTTGTTGAACTTTGCTCGGTGTTGCTTAAAAATTCGGATTCACAAGATTCACTGGAATCGGAATCAAACACTGCGAGAACTTTGTATAGTTCGTTGTAGGTTATTTTCATACATTTTTCAATCAGTTTATAACTTAGGCCTAGTCAAATCTGTTTGTAATTGAAAGAAAACGACGTTAATTCTTATCTGGGACAGTTCTTATCCGGTCTGCTTTCTTTCGCATAGTCCACAGCTGTAATTCTTCCAAAATCCTTAGATTTTTGTTTTGGTTTCTTCTGTTCTGATAGTTTAGATTTCTTTTTGCGGCCTCTTAAGGCTTTTGAAAATTAAAAAAAAAATCCTTTGTTTGATGTAACTTTCATAAGTTTATACGCATATTTTGAAAATACATCAATGGAAGAATTCAGAACCATTCTACCTACCAATAGATCATTAGCACATAAGTGCTTATTCCATTATCCTCGATAATTATAAAAGAATAGATTAAAAAATGTAGATCTATTCAAACATATCCATCTATCGGAGGGGAGGGGGCGTAATGTGTGTGTGTGTGTGTGTGTGTGTGTGTGTGTGATAGTTATGTGTGGGAGAGGGTTACTGGGGGGGGGGGGGGGGGGGGGGGGGGGGGGGGGGGGGGTGGGGGGGGGTGGGGGGGGGGGGGGGGATGTGTTACTGTTACAGTTTTTGTGTGGGTTTTTTGTGTAAAGGGGGTGGGCTTTACTACTTTCATAATGTGAGGGGTACCCCCCCCCCCCCCCCCCCCCCCCCCCCCTTTTCCCCCCCCCCCCCCACCCCCCCCCCCCCCCCCCCCCCCCCCCCCCCCCCACACACACTCGACATTAAATCCACCCCCCCCCCCCCCCCAAAAAAAAAGAAAAAGAACAGAGGTCAGCTAATGTAAAGTGATGAACAATTAAAGTGAAGTAAAGTGACGGAAAAAAAAGTAAAGTGAAATGAAATTCAAGTGAACTGAAATATCATATCATATCATGATATATAATTTTATATTGTGAGCAAAGCATTTCAAGGGAAGAAAAACATTACTCAGTGACAGGCCATGTTAGAAAAGTTGTGCCCCTTGTACCATTTTTTGCGTTCTCTCTCTCTCTCTCACACACACACACACACGCATACAGAGTGCTGGGGGGGAAAAACCCTATCTAAGCGATCTAAGGCATAGTTTGGTTTTGTTTGTTGGTTTTTGTTGTTGTTGTTTTAGCTTTCTCTATTATAGAGATAATCCTCTTTGCAGAGGAAGAGATAGCTTAGTGGTTGTGCGTGGCGCTCGTGATTTGACGGCCTGGGATCGAGCTTCCCCCTCCCCCACAAAAAACACACACGTTGGAGGGGAACTTTCCCCACTGGTGTTAAGAATTATCAGTACTAACTCCACCCCCCCCCCCCCCCCCTCCCCCAAAGTCTTTTGGATGAGATGATAAGCCGAGCTGTCTGTCTGTCTGTCTCTCTCTCTCTGTCTCTCTCTCACACACAAACTGAGCTCTCTGTCACCCCTCCCCTCTCTCGCTCTCACACACAAACTGAGCTCTCTATCTCCCCTCCTCTCGCTCTCTCTCACTCACAACACACACACACACACAAACTGAGCTCTTTATCTCCCCTCCTCTCTCTCTCACACACACACACACACACACAGAGGGAGGAAACTTGTCACTACCTTTGATGTGTTGTTCTAGTAGTGTGAATTCAATTCTCGGCCACCCGAGATAAAACTAATAAAAACCCAGAAAAAAGAAAGAAAAAAGGGGGAAAAAAAGGCGTTTCAACATTCTGTACGGTTTAGCACTAAAGAAGTCAATGACCAGCAGACTACCAGAGAAAATCGATAGATTACATGCCCCCCCAAAAAAGGAAAAAAGAAAGAAAGTTCTGCAGCAAACAGTAGCCTACGTCTTGCAGTAATCACCTCAGAGAGAGAGGAGGGGGGGGGGGGGGCAGCGGAGGGAGAGAGAGAGGGAGAGAGAGGGAGAGAGAGAGAGGGAGAGAGAGGGAGAGAGAGAGGGGGGAGAAGGAGACAATGACAATGACAAATTATTTTTTTTTTCGAGGATAATGAATAAGCACACATGTGCTTTTTTACATCCAGTCCCCGCCCGTTAGGGATACATCTTAATAATAATAACCCAATACTTATACAGAGAGAGAGAGAGAGAGAGGAGGGGGGGGGGGGAGGGGGGAAAGAGGGGGAAGAGAGGGAGATAGAGAGAGGGGGAACCGAACTCGAAGAACTCGAACTTTTTATTGAGGTAAATGGATAAGCTCAGGGCTTTTTTACACCATGCTTCAAAAAAAAAACAAACAAAAAAAAAACCCACACCCAAACCACCCCAACAACAATCAAAAACCACCAAAAACACAAAACAAAAAACCCAAACAAACAAAAACCCAACACAACCCCCCCCCCCCCCCCCCCCCACCCCACCCCACCCCCCCCAACCCCACCCCAATCACCAAACAAACACCACAAACAAATCATTGTCATTAACAAATAAATCAACAAACACATAAATGAGAACTAGATACAATGACGATGAATGTCATACAAGGGAGACAATGGAGAAGGAAAGAAAAGCAAACAAACAAACAAACACAGACAAACAAGTATTTTTTAAACCCCCCCCCCAAAAAAAAAACCCAAAAAAAAACCCCCACACCACCACACACACAACCACCGACTCAGAAACCACATTACAGAAGAGAGACAGAAAGAGACAAAGAGACAGACAGGCAGCAAGGACATAAGACAGCGGCAAAACGCAAAGGTAGTATAGAGAGGGGGGGGGGTGAGGGGGAGGGGGGGGGGGGGGGGGAGTTGCTTACAGAGTTATGGACAGTGTGAGGACAGAAATAGATCAACAGGGAAAGGACAAAAAACAAAACAAACAAACAACAGCAAAGAGACGTGAAGAATGAAATCGCATTAAACATGAATTGTGTGCTAATGACTACTACAGATAATTAAACATGAATTGTGTACTAATGACTACTAGAGATAAGGATTTCGAACACAAAAATGAAATTCCAATCATAACATTTCAAAAAGATGTCTGTGATATCCTTTCTTAAATGAAGACAAACTAGGCTTCTGTTTAAGATAATCAGGGATATTGTTCCATAGCGAGAGAGAGAGAGAGGGAGATAGAGAGAGAGGGGAGAGAGAGGGGGGAGAAAGGGAGAGAGAGAAGGGAGAGAGAGAGGGGGGAGAGGGGGGGGAGAGAGGGGGGGAGGAGAGGGGGGGAGGGAGAGAGAGAACTCTGAATATGTTTAATATGTACATTGGCCTTAGGCCACAGTACCGTCTAAAATCACTAAATGTGAATAGACGTTAAACCGAAGATATCACAATACATGGAGTTTGGGGGAAGGAGGAGAATCAATATTCTGGTATGTAAAGTACCAAAGTACATGGAGGAAAAAACAAACAAACAAACGGAACCAACCAAACAAACAAACCAACAACCGATTCATGTAAATTATGACGAAATGATCAAGTCTTGGACTATGACCTTGATAAACAATGATATTAAACTGTGTGAATATTGTTAATAGAATACATCAAAATCGGTATAAATCAAAATGTAATATTTCAATCCAGATTGATAGAAACAATATTTGTAAAAACAGTATGAATTTAGTCACATTATCACACAACAATTTCTTCCTTCTATTAATGGAATGGAATATGTATCTGGATAGATAATGACTTGTGTTCTCTATTTGATGTTTTGAGTAGCTCTGATATTGGTACATTAATACATTCAGTATCCCTTAAATCGGAGTACATTGAGCATTCAAACCAACCAAAATAGGACTTCATTTTCTAGTTTTGTTTTACAAAAAGGACAAAGTTTTTTTCTTGCTCATTAGCACTGTATCTACGAACGAGAGAGAGAGAGCGAGAGGGGTCATTAAATGCATAAACATACAGAACTACTTCAAAAGTTGATGAATCTTTGACCGCATGATGACTGACCCTATAGATACTCTACAGCTGACCCTATCAGTACTTTTTGGCTGACCCTACAGGTACTCTATGGCTGACCTTTACAGGTACTCTTTGGCTGATCCTATAGGTACCCTTTGGCTGACCTTATAGGTACTCTTTGGCTGACCCTATAGGTACTCTTTGGCTGACCCTATAGGTACTCTATGGCTGTCTCTATAGGTCCTATGGCTGACCCTATAGGTACTCTTTGGCTGACCCTGTACTCTATGGCCGACCCTATAGGTACTCTTTGGTTGACTCTATAAGCACTCTATGGCTGTCTCTATAGGTACTCTATGGTTGATCCTATAGGTACTCTATGGCTGACCTTAGAGCTACTCTTTGGCTGACTCTACAGGTACTATATGGTTGATTCTACAGGTAGTCTATGCTAATTCCATAGATAGTCTATGGCTGACCCTATAGTAATCTATGGCTGACCCTATAGTAATGTATGGCTGACCCTAAAGTAATCTACGGCTGACCCTAAAGTAATCTACGGCTGACCCTATAGTAATCTATGGCTGACCCTATAGTAATCTATGGTTGACCCTATAGTAATCTTTGGCTGACCTTATAGGTACTCTATGGCTGTCTCTATAGGTACTCTATGGCTGTCTCTATAGGTACTCTATATGGCTGTCTCTATAGGTCCTCTATGGCTGACCCTATAGGTACTCTTTGGCTGACCTTATAGGTACTCTATGGCTTTCTCTATAGGTACTCTATGGCTGACCCTATAGGTACTCTTTGGCTGACCCTATAGGTGCTCTATGGCTGACTCTATAGGTACTCTATGGCTGTCTCTATAGGTACTCTATGGACGACCTTCTAGGTACTCTTTGGTTGACCCTATAGGTGCTTTATGGCTGACTCTATAGGTACTCTATGGCTGACCTAGAGCTACTCTTTGGCTGACTCTATAGGTACTATATGGTTGATTCTACAGGTAGTCTATGACTAATTCTATAGATATAGTCTATGGCTGACCCTATAGTAATCTAGGACTGACCCTATAGTAATCTATGGCTGACCCTATAGTAATCTACGTCTGGCCCTATAAGTACTCTATGGCTGATCATATAGGTACTCTATGGCTGACCCTGTAGGTTCTCTATGGCTGACCATATAAATACTTTATGGTTGACCCTATAGGTACTCTTAGGCTGATCCTACAGGTATTCTATGGCTGACTCTATAGGTACTATTTGACTGACTGTATAAGTACTCTATGATTGACTCTATAGGTAACCTATGGCTGACCCTATAGGTACTCTATGGCTGACCCTATAGGTACTCTACGGCTGACCATATGGATACTCTTTGGCTGACTCTACAGGTACTCTATGGTTGACTGTATAGGTACCCTTTGGTTGACTCTTTGGTTCACTCTTTCTATAGTCTCTCCAGTGAGAGAGAGAGAGAGAGAGAGAGAGAGAGAGAGAGAGAGGAGAGAGAGAGAGAGAGAGAGAGAGAGAAGAAAGAGAGAGAGAGAGAAAGAGAGAGAGAGAGAGAGAGGGGGGGGGGGGGGGGGGGGGGGGGGGGTAAGGGGAAAGGCCGAAGCGAAAGGAGTGATAGAAAAGAAGAAGCTTTCACCGGAGAAATTCCAGAATGTGTGGATGCTATTTATACTGAAAGAGCCCACGGCACCCCCTCCCCACTGCGGATAAAAGCGGCGCACAACACGAAGCAATCTCTTTGTATCCCAAAGACAAGCACACACACACACACACACACACACAAACTCCATAAAGTTGCTGTCGAAGCAGAAACAGCAGCAACTCAAAGAAAAAGAGGAAAAGAAAGAGGAAATAGAAACAAAACTATGGAAAATGGTATCAACAGACACTGGGTCAAATGTAGTGTAGCTATCAATTATGGACGACAGTTTTTGTCACGTTGTCAACGTCAACATCGTAACTTTAACAGATATTATGACCGAGTTGATAATGTCTGACTTTTATCTTCGTGGGCATCTTCCAGGCCACGTTTCGTTTTGTTTTGTTTTGTTTGTTGTTGTTGTCGTTGTTGTTAATGATAAGGCTTTGTCTTCTTCTTCTTGCTTCTTCTTCTTCTTCTTCTTCGTGGAACGCTCAGACAACAACTATTGTTGTCCGTTATATGGGCGAAAATGCGTCACGCTGCCGTTAAGCGCCTGTCAAGTCAGGCCCAGTGCATCCGACTTCGACATAAGAGAGAATCGTTTTTTTAAAAAAGTCTTTCTGGGGGGGAAAAAAGGCAGGAGAATGGACGGACCAAGAAAGCAGAAGATAGACAAGAAAGAGGTGACAGGAAGAAAATGAGCAAGGTAGAAACAAAGAGATTGATAGAAAAGTGGAAATTCCTAGCACAGAATTTCCAGAAGGTTGGGATGCTATTTATACTTAACCCCCCCCCCCCCCCCCCCCCCATATAGCCAGGATTATAACTGAAGGGCAATTAATTGGTGGTCAGAACTCAGATTTGAAAATCTGTTCTTAAATTCATCATAGTAATTAACCGACAGAAAAAAACAAAACAATTCCTCCTTCATGCTTTCGTTCATGCATTATTTCTTCTCCCTTTCTTTTATTACGTTAACTTTTTTTGGGTTATTTGTTTGGTTTTTGTTGTTGTTGTGAGTGTAAAAGTTTAAAACACCCTGAGGCCTACTCCTCGCTACCCAACTTGTTTTTTAATCCCTTTCTCACTAGGACACAAAACAATCTGAATTATCCCCTCCCCCCTATTCCCACATCTTCTCTTCTCCTCCCCCCCTCCCCCCCCACCAAACTTCCAAATCCAACTTCTTCATCGAGGGGGGGGGGGGGGGGGGGGGGGGGGGCATCTCCCTCATCCTCATCATCCTAGCAGGGAAAAACCAACACATCATGGGCAAACTCACAAAGCGTGAAAGGTTATGACATTATCGCCTTCAGAGCCGGCAACCATCGGAACCACAGCCTCGGCCAAAAGCGAAGTCAGTGACGTCCCTCTAGACAGCGCCACCCAGTGATGTGCAAGCCCAAGACAAGGCAGGGCAGCGCGTCATACATTTTTCAACACTTGCCTCTCTTTGCTTGCTCGCGCCCCGTGTCAGCGCGTTGTGTCTCGAGGGGCGTTCCCATGTGATAATAGGTGGAAGGAGAGGGGGGGTGGGGGGGTGTCCTCCTCCTCCTCCTCTCTCTCTCTCTCCCCCCCCCCCCCCCTGGGGGGCGGGGCTTAGGGGCCACGAGAGCACGTGCGATTGGAAGCAGAATGAAAGTTTGATGAGCCCCAGACCCTTGTAATCTTTGTGACGAACCGAGACGCAAAACGCGAAAGAGTTTTGTGAGTGTGTGTTTGTGTTTGTGTGTGTGTGTGTGTGTGTGTGTGTGTGTGTGGATGGCTAAGAAGGAGGAGGAGGAGGAGGGTAGGGGGTAAAAGACTTCACCAGAAAGTTGGAATCTTTTCAGAACACTTTCGAAAACTTTCCTGTCTCTTTTTGTTTGTTTTTGGGCTCTCTCTCTCTCTCTCTCTCTTCTCTCTCCTCTCTCTCTCCTCTCTCTCCCCTCTCTCTCTCTCTCTCTCTCTCTCTCTCTCTCTCTCTCTCTTTTTGCCCACTCTGTGGCATTTTCAATCCTTCTACGCCAACCATGTATTATGGCCTAAGGCTGAGATACATTAAATTTCTGAGTTCTGAGTTCTGAGTTCTCTCTCTCTCTCTCTCTCTCTCTCTCTGTTTGTGTGTGTTTTGTGTGTGTGTTTGTGTGTGTGTGTGTGTGTGTGTGTGTGTGTTGTGTGTGTGTGTGTGTGTGTGAGAGAGAGAGAGAGAGAGAGAGAGAGAGAGAGAGAGAGAGAGAGAGCTATATATATATAGAGAGAGATCTGTCTGTCTGTCTGTCTCTGTCTCAGTGACAAAACTGATGATGACAAAATTGACAAAACTGCATACACACGGGGACTGGATGTAAAAAACCACATATGAGTGCTTATTCCATTATCCTCGAAATAAAAGAATAAAATAAATGAAACATAAATAAAATAAATACTGATCTCTCTCTCTCTCTCTCCTCTCTCTCTCTCTCTCTCTCTCTCTCTCTCTCTCTCTCTCTCTCTCTCTCTCTCTCTCTCAGAGACGAGATGAAAACAGTATAGACTCTATCAATGCTTATCTGTTAGGGTCTGAAACCATAAATCAATGTTGGTGACATGGTGACAAATATATTGATGATCGTAGAACAAAGGTGATAATTAATTATTGGTGATGCTGAAAAGGGAGATAGTTATATTGGTAATCGTTGGGGGGGGGGGGGGGGGGGGGGGGAGGAGGGGGGAGGAGACAATTATTTTGATGATCATGAAAAGGGAGTTAAGTATATCGATGATCATGAAAAACGAGATAATTTTATCGATGACCGTGAAAAACGAGATAATTATGCTGCTGACAGTGGGAAAAGAAGATAATCATATTGATGACAGTGAACAAACGAGACAATTATATTGATAATCATGGGAAAAGGAGATAATTATATTGAAGATAGTGAACCCCCCCCCCCCCCCCCCCCCCCCCCCCCCCTTCCCCCCCCCCCACAAGACAGTTACATTAATGATCGTGGGAAAAGGAGATAATTATATCGATGATCGAGAAGCGGGAGATATTGTATCGATGATCATGAAAAAGGATAAAATTATATTGATGTCTGTAAAAAAAGGAGATAATCGTATTAACCACTATAAAAAAAAAGGAGATGGTTGTATTGATGGCTGTTATAAAAAAAATGAGATAGATTTAGTTGTATTGATGACTGTAAAAAGGAGATAGATCTAGTTAAAAAAAAAAAAGGAGATAGATCTGGTAAAAAAAAAAAAGGAGATAGAATGGGTTGTACTGATGATCCAATTTGTTTTGTTCCACGCCTCAAATTATGATACCCACAGGACCACTAAAAAAAGAAAAAAGAAAAAAAAGCAGCACAGGAGCGTTAATTCATTATCCTCAAAACAAAAGAATTTAAATCTCGCTCTTCCTGAGTAGCTTCCCTTGCTCGGCTACCAGCCAGACGACTTTTGAAATGGCAGAAGACATTTTGTTTTTCCAACTTGTTTTCACGCCTCGATTATACCACGGATAGGACCGCCCACTCGTTTAGAGTACATGTTGGACATATTGTTACAGGAAATGCACCTGTCTTCGTTCAATATTGAAAGAAAAAAAATGTGCAAACTATTTTTTTGTTCTTCATCGGACCACATCATCTGGGCAACCTGTTACAGAGACAGTGAAATACCATTGCAAACGTCTGTCGATTTGGCTACAGATACAACAAGACGCACTGAAGAAGGCTGAGTTTCTTAAGATTGAGAGAAAGAACAGAAGGCAAGTACATCTTCACCTTGTTCAACTCTTGTTTCTGCTAACTTCCACAACAAGTTTATGCAACAGCAAAGGAAAAGGCTACAGTCTGAGACTGTTCCTTCAGGACAAAGCCCCTGCAAACAGTTCATGCAGTAAATGTGATTCAAGCACATGGAACACGTTTTGCCCACATGTCATCCAAGACAACAGTCGGCGTCAGTGACAGTGCAGCAGAATGCGCGACACTGACGCTAGATGAGCAGAGGAAGATTTCATCACTGACATCAGTGAACGAAAACGAGTCAGTACCACGGACATGTCATGGAGCAACACCTGACATGACACACACACATACACAGAGGAAGATTAGATTGCTGTTGTAGAAAATGTGCAGTTTCAGACTTGAGGTACAGGATAGGAATTGAGCATGTTGTGTGACTGTGTTGTGAACTGCTCCTGCCTTTTGAGGAGAGATCGGACACTGCAAAATGCTGCAGAATTTCCCCCAAGTCAGAGGATACCGGTTTGAAAACACGACAGGTGGAAACAGAAATCAGCTGGACTCAACTTGAAGGTAAGGATTTGTGTGTGTGTGTGTGTGTGTGTGTGTGTGTGTGTGTGTGTGTGTGTGTGTGTGTGTGTGTTGATGATGGTGGTTGTGGTGGGGGTGGTAGTGTTGGTGATGGTGGTGGTGGTGGTGGTGTGTGTGTGTGTGTGTGTGTGGTGATGGTGGTGGTTGTGGTGTGTGGTGGGGGTGGTAGGGTTGTTGTTGTTGTTGGTGGTGGTGGTGGTGGTGGTGTGTGTGTGCGCGCGCGCGCGTGCGTGTGTATTGTGTTGTGTTTATGTATGTGTGTTGTGGTTGTGTGTGTGTTGTGTGTGTGTGTTGTGGTTGTGTGTGTGCGTGTGTGTGTGCGGGCGCACGCGCGTCTGTGTTTGTGTTTGAGAGAGAGTTTTGTGATGTCTTGTGTTGGATGTTGTGTGTGTGTGTGTGTGAGAGAGAGAGAGAGGAGAGAGAGGAGAGAGAGAGAGAGAGAGAGAGAGAGAGAGAGAGAGAGAGAGAGAGAGGGGCGTGCGTGCGTGCGTGCGTGCGCGCGCGCGCGCGCGCGCATGTGTGTGTGTCTGTTTTCGCAACGACAATGATTGACCTTAATCTGAAATGTCTTGTGAAGATATTGACATGTATCCAACAGCATTGAAATTAAATGATTTGGATCGCATGTCACGGAGATTGTTGAAGTAGATTTGTTATGACCCATTTCAGAGTTCGTTTTCCCTCCTCCTTTTTTCTCTTCTCTCCCACCTTCATCATTGTGAAGATTCTGTAGACTATAAGGAAGGGGCGATGCTTGAGTATGGAGTTGCCTGAAGTCGAGTTTGAAGAGGGAGATGGAGGGGTGGGAGACTCGGGATTTGAAGCCCTCTAGGGTGGGGCTGTGTGTAGTTTCACTAGGAAGGCTATTCCAGTCTGATAATTATGGTCAGGACTGGGGAAGAAGGATTTCTGTCTTGTAGAGAGTCCTGTGGTGTGGGAGGTGGTAGGTTGCGGAGGGTGAAGGTCGGGTTCCTTTTGGTGCGGACTGGCTCTGGGTCTTAAATCCTGTGTCCATTTTGTCAAGGAGAGGAGAGAAGAGAGAGAGAGAGAGAGGAGATGAGAGAGAGAGAGAGAGAGAGAGAGAGAGAGCGTGCGTGCGTGCGTGCGTGCGGCTGTCTGTTTCCGCAACTGCAATGATTGACCTTAATATGAAATGTCTTGTGAAGATATTGACATGTATTCAACGGCATTGAAATTAGCAGATGGACAGAATGACGTCCTAGCATTCACGTTCGCGTTCCTTGTCTGTCTGACTGTCTGTCTCTGTGTCCGTCTGTGTGTGTGTGTCCGTCTGTGTGTGTGTGTGTGTGTGTGTGTGTCTCGCTCCCTCTCTCTCTCCCCCCTCTCTCTCTGTCTCTCTCACTCCCTGTCTCTCCCCCCTCGCTGTCTCTCTCTCCCCTCTTTCTTTCCCTCTCTCTGAGTCTCTTCCCTTCCCTCCCTCTCCTTCTCTCTCTCCTTCCATCCCCCTCTCTCTCCCTTTCTCCCTCCCGCTTTCTCCCTCTCACCCGCTGTCTCCCTCTCTCCCCCTTTCTTTCTCTCCCTCTGTCCGTCTCTCTCCATCTCTCTGTCTCTCCCTCCATCTGTCTCTCTCTCTCCTGCTCTCTGTCTCTCTCTCCCTCTCCCCCTTTCCCCCCTCTCTCTCCCTCTGTCTCCGTCTCTCTCTCCCTCTCTCTGTCTTTCTCGCTGTTCTGTCTCTGTGTCTGTCTATCTCGTTTCGCCACCCCATCTCTCTGTCTCTCCTCTGTCTGTCTCTGTCTCTCTCTTGTCCCCCCCCCCCCCCCCCCCCCCCCCCCCCCACCTCTCTCTCAGTGTTATGACCATTTCAGTGTTCAATTTTCATGTGTGCCCCTGTGCCCATTTTCAGGGCTAACAGCCTAGCACAATGAATGATTCACATGTCTCTCTGTCTGTATCTCTCTCTGTCCTCTATGCCTGCTTCTGTGTGATTCTCTCTCTTTCTCTGTCAGTCTGTCCATCTGTCTGCCTGTCTATGTATCTGTCTGTCTCTGTCTCTCTCTATCTCTGTGTCTGTCTGTATGTCTGTGTGCTTATTCATTTCTTTGTCCACCTATCTGTTCCGTCTCTCTCTGTGTCTCTGTCAGTCTGTCCATCTGTCTGCCTATCTCTGTATCTGTCTGTCTGTCTATCTCTTTATCTGTGTGTTTGTCCGACTGTCTCTGCACATCAATATTTTCTGATGTGTCAGAAAACTTGTGTGTATTTCTCTCACCTCCTTGGTTTGAACAAAATCGCTCGTTCACAAATCCTTCGTGCATCCTTCTGAAAAAAAAGAACCACTGAGCTAAAGAAGAGAAACTCCACCAACCAAACAAGCAAGCAAGCAAGCAAGCAAGCAAGCAAGCAAGCAAGCAAGCAAGCAAGCAAGCAAGCATCCAAGCATCCCTCCAACCATCCATCCAACTAACCAAACAAAACAATACAAAGCAAAACAAATTTAAAACGCTGAAACTTCAGGCAAGATGTAGACGTAAATAAAATCGGAAGATACAAAAAGGGACGTAACCACTAAAGAGATTTCTCTCCTCTTCTTTTTAGTCCGTTGGGAATTTCTTTTTTAATGGATTTTGTGTCTGACCCCCCCTCCCCCTCCCCCCCCCCCCCCCCCCCTTTTCCCCTCCTCCATCTTAATCTGTTCATGTCCCAGCTTCCCATTTATTTATTTTAGTTATTTATTTTTTGGAAAGAGTGGGGTGGGGACGGAGGGGGAGATGGGAGAGAGAGAGAGAGAGAGAGAGAGAGAGAGAGAGAGAGAGAAGAGAGAGAGAGAGAGAGAATGGCGATGATAATGGTTTATTGTTCATTTTAGCTTTGGATATTCACAAGAAATTCGTGTGGGTTACGAGAGAGAGACAGAGAGAGAGGGAGAGAGAAGAGAGAGACAGAGAGAGAAACAGAGATAGACAGACAGACAGAGAGAGGAGGAGGAGAGAGAAGGAGGAGAGAGAGAGAGGATGGAGGAGAGAGGAGAGAGAGGATGGAGGGAGAGAGGAGAGAAGAGGAGGAGGAGAGAGGGGGGAGAGAGAGGGAGGAGGAGGGAGGGAGGAGGAGGAGGGAGGGGGAGAGAGATGGAGGGAAGGAGAGGGGAGGGAGGGAGAAGAGAGAGAGGGGGGGAGAGAGAGACAGGACGAGAGACAGAGAGAGATGGAAGGAAGGAGAGGGAGGGAGGGAGGGAGGAGGAGAGAGAGAGAGAGAGAGAGAGAGAGAGGAGAGAGAGAGAGAGAGAGAGAGAGATGGCGATGATAATGGTTTATTGTCCATTTTAGCGTTGGAGACATAAAAAAAATTTGTGTGGGTTAGGGGCATAGCTGAAAAAAACAACAAAAAATCAACACACACAACACAAACACCACCCCCCCCCCCCCCCAAAAAAAAAAAAAAAAAAATCAACAAGTAAACATCGTGACACAAAATGTCACAGATAGATATCACAACTCCAGGCAGGCCAGTTTTCTACACTTACAGAGTCCATCCACACGTGCGTGCACACACGTAGGCAAGTACTGGCCCATGCACATGCACATGCACACGCGCGCGCGCGCGCGCACACACACACACACACACACACTCCAGCATTGATATATATATATATATTCTTTAAAAAGATTTGAAATTAAGCAATATTAAAAAAAATAAAAAGTGTTCATTTTGGGTTTCTTGCATCCAGCAGAACACACACACAAAACACCACACACACACACACACACACACACACACACACACACACACACACACACACACACATTTTACCCAAAATCACTCATAAAACAGGGTTCAAAATCAACTTTATTTATCCTTCCTTGTGCCATGCAATCTCATCATCAATAACTGCGATAGATAAAGACGAGACAGAGATGTAAAGGTTTTGAACACCATTATCATCCAAATAGGCACAACTCTCCAGTTTGAAAAAGGTAATTTCCATCACAAAATGGACCAGTCTACATCAAAGAACTATAGCTTCGAGTAAAATTTACGTCATTTATGATGTCTTTATCAAAGTATGTGAAAAGAAGTGGTTGAATAGGTTTTGTCAGAAAAAGTATGCGAAGTGGCGGTACCATAGCCAATGAAGTTTAATTAACCGAGGTGTACGTGCATAGTTGAAAACATTGAACATTATTTTTCCTAGTGCGAGAGCTTGTACG
Organism: Rapana venosa; assembly: GCA_028751875.1. Taxonomy (NCBI): domain Eukaryota; kingdom Metazoa; phylum Mollusca; class Gastropoda; order Neogastropoda; family Muricidae; genus Rapana; species Rapana venosa. The sequence continues at coordinate 31,482,410 of CM054167.1, read as the reverse complement.
GTCTTGGTTGGTCAACATGTGACGTACTTTGTGGGATGACGCATGAGCTGGTGATGTAAGAGTAGTCTCTTGTTGATAAATGACATAATTGCCGTTACTTTGCAGTTGTGTTTGTATCAAGAACACTCGTAACTATTCTGATCATTTTGATTTGACATGTCGCATGGTATTCTGGTAGAGTTTCTGAGGTAATGTCCCTAAGAGTTCTTGAAATTTCTGGAATGTTCTGTTATTTCTGGCGAACTCTTTAAGTTTACAGAAAGTTCCTGAAATTTCTTGAATGCTCTTTTTTTCTATTGTTGCAAGTTCTTGAACTTTCTGGAATACTTTCATATCTTTTGCTCTTCAGGCCTATTAGTTTATCTTAGATGGCTAGAGAGTGTCATTATAGAGTCGTGGTCCGTGAACTGCTTTGGCGATTAAAAGAATTCTCTTGAAGCTGGAGGTTACGTTTTCGTTGTGGATCTGATGTGTGGAGACTGGATATTTATTATTTGGAGATAAGTCAGCAGAATGAAAGAAACCAACACTTAATTCCTGGGCCAACTTGTGCTCTGTCCGTCTGTGATTTACGGTGAGGTAAGAACTGTTCTACGCCCGTTGAGAAGTTTGTCAAGACAGTGTTTTTCAAGAACCACACAACAGTTCAGTTTCAGTTTTACCAAAAAAGGGTGAGGTGGGCGGGGGGAGGGGGGTAGCCTGCTGGTTAGAGCGCTGCGCGCATTTGATTTAACGGCCCGGGATCGAGCCCCCCCCCCCCCCCCCCCCCCCTCTCTCTAATATATATATACAGAGAGAGAGAGAGAGAGAGAGAGAGAGAGAGAGAGGAGAGAGGAGAGAGAGAGAGAGAGATGGATGAGTACATGTTACCGTTCCATTTAAGGCTTACAAGATGCTTTATGATCTAGACGTCAAGGGGGAAAACACCTGGGCTTCACAAATACGTACCTGTTTATGTGAACTTGGTTTTGGGTTTGTTTGGCTCAATCAAGGTGTCGGAAAGTGTAGAGAGCTTATCAACGTTTTCAGGCAAAGATTGATTGACTGCCGTTGACAGCAGTGGAGTACTCATATACAAAGCAGTGAAAGATCTCAAATGTATAGACAATTTATAAGTTCACATGATGTCAAACCTTATCTAAAGCTTGAGATTTGAAAAGAATCATGTCTAACTTTAGACTTGGTGTATCAGACATAAATGTTCATAAAATTAGATATATAGAATATGATGTTGATGATCTCAGGTTGCTGTGCCCATTATGTAAGCAAGCAGTGGAAGATGAAGTCCATTTTGTGTTGTGCTGTCCAGTATTAGAAGATGTTAGAATTACGTTCCCGTAAAATATAGTAGACAGCCTAATTTATTTAGATTCTGTTTACTCATGGCGTATAGTCACCCTGAGATTGTGCGCAGCCTCCCTTTATATTAATTTTGTGTAAAGCCTTTAGAATAAGAGATATCTTGGTTTCTTAAGTCATATTTGTGTAACTGATTTTTGTTGTGGTGGTTGTGGTTATGTAATAACATTTTTGTTTGTTTGTGCTTTTCCTTATCTTTATTATTTTTGTTTAATACTAAAATGCTAAGCAGTTCGGCAACCCCCTTCATGTATGAGCCAATGGCCTGTTTGTGAATAAACCTTTCGAGTTCTCTCTCTCTCTCTCTCTCTCTCTCTCTCTCTCTCTCCTCTCTCTCTTCTCTCTCTCTCTCTTCTCTCTCTCTCTCTCTCTCTCTCTATTATATATAAGGGGAGGAGAGAGAGAGAGCTAGAGAGGATGAGAAGAGAGAGGAGAGACTGTGTGTGTGTGTGTGTGTGTGTGTGTGTGTTGTGTGTGTGTGTGTGAACGTTAAAACTGAGCAAATTTATAGTTAAGAGTAAAGTTGCATGAAACTGATAAAAAGGTTAACTTCATTTCCATTCTATCACGTGCAGTGTTGTAAATGTTTAAGCTCATGCAAACTACGTAGATCGAGTGTACGTTACAGTTAATTTTGTTTGCTGAAATCCTCCATGGCCCGGTAGGGGTCAAAGGCGAGTTAAATCTAAATCTAAATCGTGCGTGCGTGCGTGCATGCGTCGTGCGTGCGTGCGTGCGTGCGTGTGTGGTGTCGTGTGGTTGCTGTGTCGGTGTGTGGTGTGTGTATGTGTGTGTGTTGTTGTGTGTGTTGGGGGATGAGTGTGTGTGTGTGTTATGTTGTGTGTGTGTGTGTGTTGATCTAGATTATGTACCAAAAGAATGATGGGAAGTTATAAGCATTACGTTTGGCTCAAAGCAAATTCTAATATTTTTAGAAAGAGCTTACCGTTTAACATCGCGGAAATTGATTAATGGTCGCATAAAAACATTGACTTCACCCCCATGGAGATGCGGGAGGGAGGGGATGGGGGTGGGGGGCTGTCAGTTTAAAAACAACATCCCCACTTTCTGGAAATTCTATGCTAGGAATTCCCTCTTTTCTACCTCTCTCTTTGCTTATGCCTTGTTCCTTTACCTGCTGCCACCTTGACTGTTTTCTGCCTTTTGAGACCATTATTCCTGCCTTTTTTTTTTTTTCCCCCAGAAAGACTTAAGATGTAATAATTATTATCTGCCATGCCGAAGTCGGATGCGCTGGGCCTGACATGTCAGGCGGGTTAACGGCAGCGCAACGCATTTTGACTTACATGACAGACACCAATAGTTGCTGTCTGAGCGTTAAAAGAGAAGAAAAATGGACTGTTTGCATGGTAAATGTAGCCTTACTGCCTGACTGGTGATGATAGTTGGTGTTATTATAGTGAAATGTCAACTTAAACAGATGTTAGCTTGTGTTTTCAAAATAGAGATTGCTTGTATTGTTTTTGGAGATTTTCTATATGGTGCAAACTACTGTCCCCCCAAAAAAAAAAATAAAAAGAAGAAGAAAGAAAGAAACAAAAAAAAAACAACAAAACAAACCAAAAACACAACTATTTGTTATGCAAACATCTCTATTTTTCTAGTAAAAAAAATAAGTTTCTGTGGTAAAGATATCCATTGCGATAGTGAACATTTCTGTCTTCATGTGAAGCTCTTTGTTAAATCCTTGAAATGACTCTTATATATTATGGTGAAGGAATTTGTGTGTATTTGCTTGTTTTGAAACCAAAATATTGATGTGATGATGATGATGATACTACTATATGTAATAATAGCCAGGCTGAACTGAATGTATATTTTTATACACAAATTAAGAATCCTTGATAAAACTGTTCATATTCTTTATAAACAACAAAGAATGGAAAAGGGAGGGAAGGACAAAAAGAAGATTTTTCGGGGGTACCACTCCTAAGTCAGTCTGAATTGGGTTCGACTGGCATTTGTCAAAAAAAAAAGTAGCAAAGGCAAAGAAACTCCAACCCCCCCCCCCCCCCCCCCAAAAAACACACACACAAACCCCACAACAACCACACAACACACACACACACAACACACACACACACCAAAAGAACATTCCTATAAAATAAAAAAAAGAGAAAAAAAGTTACACAGAAGTCAAACGGAGTATTAAAGGATATTAGATATGAAGTTACCGCAGACGAAATGTTAGCCAATTGTCGTAAATCAGATGTCATAAAAAGTGGCCCCTCCCCCCCCCCAGAAAAGAGAAACGAATGTGGATAAAGTAATGGACTTGTCGAATTAGCGAGCATTCAGTAGTTAAGGTCCCTACCCTCCTATCTCTTTTCACCATTCTATCCTTTTAAATGAGTTTAAATGTCGATGGTAGGACGTTAACTTGTCGGGACAGAGAGGAGTAAATCAGTTAGTGTAAAAGAAAAAAAAAAGAAGAAGAAGAGAAACAGTTTTCCATTAGATAGATGGAAATAGTAGTACTAATGAGGTAGGGGGTTGGGGGATGGTAGAACCGTGTGTGCGTGTGTGTGTGTGTGTGGTGTGTGTGTGTGTGTACTTGGGCACACACAAAGTCGTCATCAGTCATCACACGACCACCACAATCACTATTTTTTGTTTTTTTTGGTGGATAATGTAGTGATGGCTTACTTGAAATTGTAGTGCTCTCTCTCTCTCTCTCTCTCTCTCTCTCTCTCTCTCTCTCTCTCTCTCTCTCTCTCCTCTCTCTCTCTCACCCCTCTCTCTCTCCCCCCTCCTTGCCCCCCCCCTCCCACCTACTTACTTGCTAGTCCAGAAACCATCCAATGTAATATAATCATATGAAAGCCAGTCACAGACAGACAGTAAACAAAGCAGCGCATGGAAAAAAAAAGTAAAAAAAAAGAGTACCTACCTACAGTAAAAAGAGAAGCCCCCAATGCTGACAAAAGAGGCCCCCTAAGAAAGCCCCCAACCCCCACTGACGCCAAGCAGGCAAGTACCCTGAAGGCCGAGGGGTCACCCATAATTCCCGACAACTCTCGCCAAACCACCGGGCATGCGCCCCGTCAGCGCTAACGGGAAGTGACGTGTGGCTCTGATCGCCTCTCCCAATCTTGATACGTGGCCAGTACCGCCGTGTCCCTCGTGACGTCACCATCCGGGTTCTCCGGGGACGTCTGTTTTCGCTGTGTGCTCCTTCTCAAGCTTCGTTTGGTCCGTGGGTGGCGGTGGCGGGAGGACAAAAGCCGGTTATGGGGGGGGAGTGAGGTTTTGTATGTTGTGCATAATTGTGTGTGTGTGAGGTGGGGGGGGGGGGGGGGGCGATAGGAGCGATCAGGAGAGAGAGAAGAGAGAGGAGAGAGAGAGAGAGAGAGATGATTCAAGCAGTTAATTCAGTGTGTGTTTGTGGGAACGTGCCACGACCTAATAATATCTCTAGTTGCATACATACATGATACAAAACAAAAACTGAGCTGCACCAAACAAACCAGGATTTGAAACTCCGCTGCAGAGTTTCGTTAATTAATAAGGAATGAAGATTTGTGTTTCAGCTCAAAGCGTGCAGACATAGTACTCACTGAATATGTAAAAAAACAACAACCCCAAAACCCCAAACCCAAACCAACCAAACAAAACAAACATGCACATGGAAACAAACAATCGCAAAGACCATTACAGACTGAAATTTATGAGTATGGTTGATGGGGTTTGGAAGCAACACAACTGACAATTGTCAGCTGAATTAATTAATCAGGCTGTTGAAAGAGTGAGACATTAAAAGCTTCCATTTGTGTCATCAACCACTCTGACCCAACTAGATTTTCATCTAAGCGAGTGTTAAAAGGACATGAAAAAAATGTTTTTAAAGCGTTCATTAATGTATCCACTACACAGATGATGCATTTCAAAAAAGCACGCACACAAGATATCAAAAGACTGCTAATTGTACGAGGGTAATTTGTATTGAATACCCGATTTCTTGATTCTGGTCGACATGTATGCACTTTTTTGCCGTAGAGAAAAACGAGCTTAAAAGGGCACAATATTGTTATCGAGAATATCTCCCCTGTGGTCTTCGCTGTGTTAAGTATGATAAAGCAAGAAATCTGTCATCTGTAATGTAGTCTTCGCCAAGTGCAGGCTAAGCTGTGAACGATATAATTTGAGTTGTCTTTCATCCATTCTAAATTAAGAAGATCATCTGAGTCTTGACAACAAAAGAAGATACAGGCCTTTAAACCAGACAAGAAAGTTTAAGAGAAAAATCCCCAACATATTTCTTCCGATGATTTCAGTTTTCAAATTTCACATAATCAATGCTATACAGCTCTTTACGAAATGGAGATGCCATGCCAGACGAAGATCTGCTTTAGAATAGGTGTTTAATTCAGATAAGTAAATAGTACCAAATTAATTTACGACTGTATTTTGCACAGACATATATTAGAATATATCAGCAGACTTACTGAAAGGAATAACTATAAGCAGGAACATAGTTTTCTTCTTCTTCGAACGCTCAGACAGCAACTATTGTCTGTCATATGAGCGAAAATGCGTTACACTGCTGTTAAAGCCCCTGAAAAGTCAGGCCTAGTGCATCCGACTTCAGCTTGAGATGAATAGTTATATTTAAAGTCTTTCTGGAAAAAAGGCAAGAGAATAGACAAAGAAAGCAGAAAATAGACAAGAAGGAGGTAACAGGAAGAACAGAAACAAGGTAGAAAAAAGAGAGTGATAGAAAAGTGGGAATTCCTTGCACAGAATTTCCAATGCTTTTTTTGGATGGTCGCACAGAATTTCCAGAATGTGGGGATGCTATTTATACTAACAGGCCCCCAGCATCTTTACTGGGGAGAACATAGTTTTGAAAACCGTAAAGCTGTTATTTAAAAACGCTTCTCTATTAAAAGAAATTGTTGCTCTTATGAACAGTTACTCTCTAGTGATGTATCAGATTAGTGTTACGGTCTGATTATTCCCCACTGAGCCTCTCGTTTTTTTGTTTTGTAAAAGGTTAATCTTATAGAAATTTCTGTCAGCTGTTCTCAGCAAAAGTAATACCTCTCAAAATTTACACTGATTTACCAATATTATGCAGGTTTGCTTCATGTATCACTTGAAGTTTTGTATGCATAATAGATAAGTTTAACAATTATTTTCTCCTTATTTTTTCACTCACGAATAGCGATCTCTGTCTCTCTGTTTCCTTCATTTGTTTATCCAGTCAATTTTTCAAACACAGACGCACGCACACATCCACACATCCACACCCACGCACGCACACACACAAACTGACAACCGCATTTTTACCCTTGGTACTTCTGACCAAACTGCAAATGGTATTCTGTCTGATCCCAATACATCAAAAAGAACAGTGTCTTGGTGATGTATAACTGACCTAGAAACGCCAGAACTAGAACGTGAGCAGAAGTATCAGGGGAGCGAGGATGGTTTTAGCACTATGTGTTTTAATGCTTCGAACCTGCATGATTTCATCAGTAAGAATATACTGGCAAAAAACAAATTACAAACTTTTTCCCAACAGTTGAGAAAACTTGCAAGAGACAGAGAAAAGAGAAGGTGGACAAAGGCGTTCAGCTGAACAAGCGCAGTATCAACATAGCCATCAAGTGTAAGCATGCAATTGTTGTAACATGCAACACAGCAAAATCACTCACGACAAGCGGGTCATTCTTCTGTCTACATCTCATATTTACCCACCAAATACAATTACAGCTCGGGGAATACCAAGATGGCCGCAGCGGCTGGACGTCTGCTGCGCCACCTAGCAGGGGAGGAAAACACAGGGGCGACAACTCCATCATGTAATGGACCGTTGGATGAGCCACTGTTCCACAGTTGCGTGCCCCTGTCCCCGCCGAGTGCTTCTCTGGAGAGTTATGTCTCTTTTCAAACAGCAGACTAATGTTTTAGGACCCAGCTTTAATGCAATCAGCAAAATCAAAGATTGATGGAGAATAAAGCTCCCTGAACGAGATGTCTGACCAGCAATGGTTCCCACGGTGACAAGGGAGATAAACGAGGCAGGAAGGAGAGTGCTTGCTCTTCACCTCTGGCTCATCTGGTCCATCTCTCAGTTTCTCTCTGAACGCTTTCCTCCCCCCTTCTTTCTTTTTCATACCACACCCCTCCTCCCTCTTGTTTCTTTCTTTCTTGTTCATACCATACCCCTCCCTTCCCACCCTCTTTTCCATCTCCTTTTTTTCTGTTGCCAACGAGAAAAGAAGAGGTTGTGTGGCATCTGTAGTTTCCTCTGATTGCTATTGTGGCTGAGAGACCGTGATGGCCGATGAACTGTGGAGAGAGAGAAACCAGGAGATTGAATTGCAAGATCAGATTAACACCACTGTTGAAATCTCGTTCTCATTTTTAATGCACGAGCTCCCTGCATGATTTAGTGATCAATTCCTCGGATGTTTGCCTTTTCTGTTTTAATGTTTTTGTGGAGTTAAGATGGGCAGCTGAATGGACCCCAAAAGGGCTTTGCTAAGACTCAGGCACCGGCGCACAGTTGCCACAAATTAATGGAGAAAGCTGGTGTTCTACATCTGTCACAGTGAACCACATGAAGTGAATCGAAAATGTGGAAGAAAAGATCTGGTGATATTTTTTGGGCAGTGCTCTACATGGAATCATCAGCGGATATGTGAGCAATATTTTAAGAACTGTGGTTAGGTATTGAAAACTATAGGATTTCATCAGTTAAAACAAAACAAAATAGGATAAAACACAAACAAAACTAACACCCTACCCTTTTACTGCCCCCAAAATAGAGAAAAAAAAGAAAGTAACAAAGAGAACATACACACCCCTCATCCTGCCTTCTCTGTAAGTTTCACAGTAGAGAGAACCATTGCGTGCTGTCCCTGACAAAAGAGAAAGCTAGACAGAAGCGATGGGATGAACGACATCATCATCAACAGAGCCATCAAGTGTATTCCTGCAATGAATACACTATGCAGCACAGCCAAATCACTAGCGACACCCAGATCATCAGCCTCCCCTCCCTGTCTGCCTTCCATATTTACCGCAGCAAACGAAATGACAGTTGAGGGAATACCAAGAGGGCCACAAGGACTGAAGTCTGCTGCTCCTACTGAGGGAGAAAAAAACCACACACACAGGAGCAACAGCTCTGTCATGCCATAATCTATTGGATGAGGGGGTGCCCCACTAAGGGCTTCTCAAGAGTGGGGCCACAATTTGAGCAGCAGACAATTAGGAAAATGAAAAACTGATGTAGGCTAAAATGTCACGAGTGATCAAAGAAGTCTGACCTAACACTTTATTTACAAAAGAAATTGTGTCAGCAAAAGAGAATGGTAAATGCTTGCATATGTCTTTTCAGTTAGTTCAACCTGTTCCACATGTTTATTAAGGTTTTGTTTCCCCATGACTTTGTTTATTAATTTTAGGTTTAACGTGGAAGGAAATATACAAATTTTTGTCAGTGAAATAGCAGTGAGAAGGTACAAGAAAGTTTGTTTTAAATTGCATGTTCAGTCCACACATGATTTTTAACTTGAAAAAGTGCTTTTACAGCTTAGATTTGCGGAAATTTTGACACCCCCAAGAACAAAAATCCTGCCTCGCACATGATATGAACTGATTAGTAAAGCTATATTTCTGACCAAAGAATGCCTCTCCCCAAAAGTTGGTTGATCCTCTTTATCAAACGCTTTCGACAGAAAATATTGTTGTCTGACAAATGAGCGAAAATGCGTTGCGCTGCCGTTAAGCACCTGACAAGTCAGACCCAGCGCATCCGACTTTCGTTAAGTTGGTTGATCTGATTGGGAGAGAAGAGGATTACGGTTTGCTTATAAGTATAAAGGAGAATGGGGTGGAAGGCCAAAAAAGAAATCCCCCCCCCCCCCAAAAAAATCGGCCAAAATAAAAGAGATAATAGAGAAAAAAACAACAACAGAGAAAGCTGTAAAACAAATAGTATCTGGCATAAAAACCTCCAGATTGGGAGGTACTGTTCGTAGCGAAAGAGCCCATGACATCCCACGAGGAGGAGGACAGACTGGAGGAGATGCTTTGTTTTCACCGATTGCCGAGGTGACCACTGGGAGGGAGACTGTGATGGGCGATAAAGTGTGGAGAGACAGGAGAGTGGATTGCGACACCAGATTAACGCCGATGGCTAAATCTGGTTCTGGTCCTTTGAGCGTAAACTTCTGCATAATTCAGCAACATTCTTTGGCTGTTTTCACCCCATTCCATCTTGCCAGGGTTTTATTTGCTTTTTTCTCTTTTTAAAAAAAAAACACCTTTCTTTCTTTCAAATGGGCACAACAGTTGAGTGGACAAGGTGACTGGATTCTTACCCTAAAAGGCCGGGGGTTGTGAGCTGTGGGTTTAAATCTGGGTAGCAGCTGGTTGATTAAGGAGATGTAGTGATTTCCCTGGTCAAAGTATGTAAAGGCATGCCAGTGCTTCACTCCCCATTTGTGCAGAGAATCAGTTATGCTTAAAGATTCCAGAACCAAGTTTGCTGGTTGGCTGAAAGACAAAATTACTCAGGATGCCTTAAAACCTTACCAGTGCATTGGGATGTACAATGGATGAATAGATTTAGAATCTGTCGGGTAGATTCTTTTGGCCAACAGGGTGTAGTGTGTATGGATCATTCTGCAGTCTGTGGTTTTTGCTAAAAACTGAAAACCACAACTCTCTCTCTCTCTCTCTCTCTCTCTCTCTCTCTCTCTCTCTCGTCTCTCTCTCTGTAATTTTTCTTATTTACAGGTGTCATCTATGTCATTTCAAGTTTCTGAAACTATAAACAGGAGTTACGTACTGGCAGATTTGCACGTAATGTGACCTGGCTGAGGATAAACTCGCCATCCTTAAATTCTCAAGCCCCTGACGATGTTTGAACCTGCAGCTCACGACTTTGGAATCATAAAGTTTGAAACCTTTGTCTTGTCCACTTGCTTGTTGTTCATGAGTTGAAAATGGAAACTGAAACTGCAGGAAAATTGCATAAGATCAGACAACAAGCAACTCAGCAAATATTGCCCAAAAGGCATCCATGCTGTATTCTGTCAGTATGTCATACTTGTCCATCAAACAGCAGTTCCAAACATTCCAGTGTCGTCACAGTAGATGGACAATGCCCCCTACTGGGAGAAAAAGCACAGGGACAACAACTCTTATCATACAGATGGACTGTAGGACGAGTCGCTGTTCCACAGTTGCGAGCCCCTGCCCCTGTCACGGCTAGACTCCCGAGAGTTGTGTCCCTTTCCAGACCTGTGGGGAGGGGAGAGAATGACATGTACAGTTTTCTCTGGGAGTTGACTGGGCGTCTGTTGATGAGCACTGAGCTGTGGAAACAGGTGACTGTCTCGCCAAAACCACGGTAACGCTGCTGATCAAATCTGGTTCCACTTCATGCTCTAATTTTTACATAACTTGAATTTTGTTTCGTTTTCTTCGTTTCTCTGGCTTGTTGTGTACTGTTTCCTTCCTTCCTTCCTTCTTTTCGCCCTTTCTTCATTCCTTCTATTTCCCCCCCCTCCCTAGATGTTAGCTCCTGTCTCCATACTGTTGGCGTTTGTTTGTTTTTATGTCTCTTTCTTCTGCAAGTTTTTGTTTGATGTTAGTTTTTATTGGTTTGCTCTTCTACACATGATTATTACACTTCTGTTTTTTTCTTTTGTTTTGTTTTGTTTATTTCTTTGTCTGAAATTTAATGTTTTTTTGGGGTGGGGTGGGGGTAAAGAGATTGTGTGTATCTTCTTTTATTTGTTTTATGGTGTTGTGGAGCATTTTGTGTCACTTTTGTGCGTGTTTTATACTATTTTGCTGCCTTATTTTTTGTGATTTCCCAGTGGTGCTACTCCTCTGTAGCTCATACCTATCTCATCACACGCACGCGCGCGCGTGCCAACACACACACACACACACGCACGCACGCACGCACACACGCACGCACACACACACACACACACACACACACACACACACACACACACACACACACACACACACCACACACACACACACACACATACACACAGAGCTTGTTTTACTTCATCTTTTGGGGCCATGCGCCAGTAGTCAAAATGGAAAGTTGAAAAAGGTAGGACATTGGACTGGGTAAGCATAAGTTCAGCAGGGGAGAGAGAGAGAGAGAGAGAGAGAGAGAGAGAGAGAGAGAGAGAGAGAGAGAGAGAGAGAGAGACACACACACACACACACACACACACACACACACACACACACACACACACACACACACACACACACACACACACAATGGGAGTGATAGAAAAGGGAAAATTTTCAGCACAGAATTTTCAGAAGATCGGGATGTTCTTTATACTGAAAGAGCTCCTGGCATGCCCACGGGGTAAGTGCCAGTAGAAAAAGAACACATACCTTTTAAAGGTTATATACTAAAAGAATTGTACTTCTACACAAAGGCTAATCCCACAAATGACTGTTACAGAAGCACTTCTTCACATTCAGGTAGTAAGTACATTTTGACAGTTTTGTTGCTGAATTTAAGATGACACAGAGGAATGTTTTTGTCCTCATCCCCAGAAACTTAAGACCATTCCGCAAACTAAGAACACGAAACAAGAGAGAAAGAGGGTGAGATGAAAATCAGAGAAGGGGAAAATCCAAACTCAAGACAGAAAAGCAAACGGTGAAAAAAAAGGGGCTAAATTGTTTAAAAGTATCATACAGGATTTCATTACAAGATTTATTCTAATCCTGCCATCTTCCGCACTTCATCACCCGCCACAAATTCCAGTCACCTCAGCAGAGGAAACCAATCAAAATGTTATCTAATCTCTCCCTCTGGATCTGACAGTTAGCAAAACCACAGTAGTAAGAAAAGTACAAGGAGCGTGTTTTTAAAGAAAACCAGACTAGCAGCCTTTATCATGTCTTGTTTATTTCTCCTGTTTCGTTGGAATCATTGCTGGTCAGATTTCTTCACAGAGCCTTTGCCTCCACCAATCTTTGATTTACCGATTGCACGGAAGCTGGGTCGGTCCTGAAACATTCTTCTTCTGTGTGAAAGGGACACCATTATCAGGAGTCAAGCTTCACGGGGCCACGGGGACACAACTGTGGAACCGTGGTCCATTATGTAATGTAGTGGCTTTTTCGACCACTTGGGGACACGGTTGCAAACCGTACGCTAGTTTGGCCATCTTGGCATTTCCTGATCTGTCCTAGTGTTTTAGACTTCATATTATCACAATAATGACAATTGTGAATTTTGCCAGGGAAAATTGAAGAACTTGTGCCAGTCTAGTTTAACTGGTGAAATCAAATAGTTTCTGATACTAAGTCACGTAGTTGTAAATCTCATTCCTATATCTGTACATGCGGCTACTTTTGGCTTACAAGAGCACGGTAACTAAATCTTACCACGCCAAATCCTGCAATCAGTATTTTATAAACACTTTCTTACTTTCTCAGACAAGACCAGTGACCTCTGTTTCGCTGTTACAAGTGCTCTAATACGTGGCTTCTGAAAACTGGAATGGAGGTACGGTGAAGTTTTAAAATGAAAAAAAAAGACAAATATTTTTACTTATAAATGAACAAAATACAAACCACTACTTTTTGTTTTACAACCGTCACTGAATCTCCCTGGAATGGACGGGTTTAAGTTTACTGTCTGAGTCACAGATATATCCGTCTATTTAAATTAAAAAACAAAACAAAACAAGAAGACACGCACAGAGACATGAATACATCTTAGCTGCTGCTGCCATCATTGATAAAACTTTATAATTTCACCAGGCAGTGCAATGACATGACGAAGCTATCAGGTTTAGATTTTTAAACAAAATTTGAAGACAGTTTCGGAGTTGATCAAACTTGTCAGAGACCCGAGACAGACGATCAAACAATGGCTTCTGGTTGAATGAGTAAGCATACCCTACCGTTTAAAGTGCGCAACGGTTTTAATTTACAACAGATTCAAACCAACTGTGACACGCAAGTTTATCCCTCTGTCTACATCTTCCATCCCTTTATCAAACAAAGTGACAGTTTAGGGACTACCAAGATGGCAACAGCAGCTTGACTTGGGCTGTGCCCCCACCGTGGAAGTAAAAGCCACAGAGCAACAAACCCATCACATAATGGAACACTGTTCCACAGTTGTGCACCCCGTCCCCCATGAAGCTTGCCTCCTGAGGGTTGTGTGTGTCCCTCTCTCTCAGCAGAAGTGTGTTTTAGGATCTAGCTTCAAGGCAACTGGTAAAATCAAAGAGTGACGAAGAAAAAAGCTCTGTGAAGGAGGTGTCTGAGCAGCCATCAACCCCAAAGCACCGAAAGAGAGAAGCAAGACACGAAACAAAGAGTACTAGTTTGTAAACTTTGCGTTTTCCTTTCCAGAATATTTTATTTTTTTATTTCTTTGTTTCTTTTCTTGTCTTTGTTTCTTTTCTTTCTTTCTTTTCTCTTTCCTTTTTCCTTTTCTTTTTCTTTTCCTTTCTTTGTTTTTTCTTTTCTTTCTTCTTTTTGTTACCTAATCTTTTGGGAAGTTTTTGGCCTGCTGTTCCTCTGCCACATATTCATATTCTCTGCCTTGGCCATACCTTGCTGGGCTTATTTTGTATCCTCAAGGTCAGAAGTGTACGGAAGCTTCACAATGTTAGGCCGCTGTGGAGCCACCAGCCAGAAGGTCCTTGTGCTACTGCTGGGTAACTTTGGTACCTAATGGTCAGTGATGCCTGTTCTAAGCTAACATATACGGAACACCAAATACTAACTAACCCCTCTACTGACAACAATAACAGCTTAGGTGTAAAGCTAGAATGAGGCACTCACTTGGGGAGGTGGCCACCTCGATGTCCCTCAAATGATCTTTGCCTGTTTTGAAGATAGCAGCGATAGCTAACTGAATATAGATTACAGGCTTCAGAGTTTATGTCCTGAAGGCACAGATTCACTTTTCTTTGGTTTGATCGCATTGCAATCCCAGCAGAGATATCCGATTTAGAGACTGTACCGTCAACCAACCATCTAATTTTTGGAGATGGCAGGCGAATTCCATTCAAGTTCAGTGCAGGTCTGCCAGTTCTACTCGTCTTTGTTTCATTCTGCTTGTGAAACGGGATAAAAATATGAATGAAGCCCGTGAGGGCATGGAAGGAGACAGGCTTTTGGTTTTTGCAAAATGCTACATAATATAGAACCATCTGCCTTGAAACTCCATTTCTGTGCTTTGACTCCAACTCACCATAGGCACAGATATGTTTGAGAAATCCACACCGAGGTCATCAGGGATCAGAGTAACAGGGGCCACTTAATGAAAGGCAATTTTCCTTTGTTGCATGGTAATCAGTGGTGATGAAGATTTATTTATTTTATTTATTTATTTATTTATACCACTTTTAGTCACGAGATTTCACTGCGTGAAATTCGGGCTGCTCTCCCCGGGGAGAGCGCGTCGCCACAAGAGCAGCGCCACCCATTTTTGTTGTTGTCTGCATCTATTTGTTTCCCTTTCAGAGTGGCTTTTTTTCTAAGAATTTTGCCAGGGACAACTCCCTTGTTGCCGTGGGTTCTTTTACGTGCGCTGAATAATTTTGTGCAACACACGGGACCTCGGTTTATCGTCTCGTCCGAAAGGCTAGCGCCCAGACCACCACTCATGGTCAAATGGATGGGGGAAAAGTTTCGGGCCCAAACGGGATTTGAACCACCGCACACTTCCGACCCGGACTTTTCGCTTTCTAGACAGGCGCGTTACCTCTAGACCACCGATCCACTGCTGATGATGTGATGATGCTGTAGATCATCAACTTTTAGACTACTTGTCAGGGTTGTAATCAATGATTATATTCCAGCGTCAGCCAGGCCTCAGAGATACAAGTGTATGCTGTGTTGGTCAAATAATTTGACCAGCATTCTCAACATCGGATCTGTAAAGTAAATGATGCTCGATTGTGTGGTTCCAGTCATCCCAATGAGTGCACAGCAAGTTTACTGTGAGCAGGAGTCTTCCAGAGTCAGAAAAATCGTTTGGCTCTTCATGGGATCCGAACCCTTGGCCTTCCAGCCAGTAAATCAACACATTGATGACTGCGCCTTGCATGGTCGCTGGGAAAACATTTTGTATTTTTCTTTATGTTAGTTTTCTTACTCAGAAGACATAAAAAGGCATCTTGTGCAATTTAAACTGATTGCTGAGGTGACTGAGAAATCGTGATAAGTAGACCATGAAACCGAAGAGGTGCGGGTGATTACATTTTGCTCTTAACTATTAAATGATTCAGTACTACTTTTTGAATGTTTGCTTTTCTTGCTTTTTATTTTTTGCATTTCATCTCTGTGCATGTCTCCTTAATTAAGAGCTGTTTTTCCAGGGAAACAAAGAATCAAACTAGTCTTCTTTGTCATTTCTAATTATAAAAAATTGTACTGACCACAAAGACATTAGCCTCTGATTTGATATTTTTGGAAAGGTAATGTCGTTTCTGTTTTAAAGGTTTGTGGAAACTGACCCCTTCCCACTGTGTGTTAACATAACAAGGCACACCCCAGAATCAAAACCTTGGAAGAAGCACTTAAAACGAGATATCTCACGGGGAAAGATTTTCACCAGGACAGAGGAGAAAACTAATCTATAAGAGAGTGCTCTCTCCTGCATTGTATTTGTCTGTCTGTTTACAGAAATTCATCCACTTTTCTTTCTGAAAGTTTTCAGTTCGTTTTTGTTTGGTTGGTTGTTTTGTTGTTGTTGTCCTTTTTGGAGGGTGTTGGTCAATGTGAAGAGGGACAGGACTAGATGGAGTCGGTAGTTTTCCTTGATTGCCATTGTGATTTGAAGACTGCAGTCACCGGGCGGGCTGTGAGCTGTGGAGAACGAAAAGTGGATTGCCAGACGAGATTAATGTTGGCAATCACATCTGGTTCCTCTTCAAAATGCGCAAGGTTTTGCATAATTCAGTGCCATTCTTCCCCAATGTTTGCTTTTAGTTTTCCTTTTCTTTTGTGTTCGCGTTCATCCCTTCTTTTATGGGTTGAACCACATCCTTTTCTCTGCTTTAAGTGTGTGTGTGTGTGTGTGTGTGTGTCTTGGTTTTAATGTCTGTCCATTAGAAAGTGATTTTAGACAGCCTGCTTTAGTGTGTGTGTGTGTGTGTGTGTGTGTGTGTGTGTGTGTGTGTGTGTGTGTGTGTGGATTTTGGGAGAAAGATGAAGAATCGGCTGCTCACCTCTGAACCACTCTCAAAAAGAGTGCTTATTCCATTGTCCTTGAAATAAAAGAAGGAATAAATATAACTAAAATTGAGCCAGTAGTGAAACAGGGTCACACAACAGCCTGAACAAGACATGCCTGTAGATTACGTATGCCCCCCCCCCCTCTCTCTCTGTGTGATGGAGAGAGAGGGAGAGATTCACCTGTTCATCACTGAATGTATTAAAAAAAAAAGAGAGTTCTTATTCCATTATCCTCGAAATAAAAGAATGAATAGATACAACTAAAATTGAGCCAGTAGTGACAACAGCCTGGACAAGACATGTCTGTAGATTCCCCATGGCGTGTGTGTGTGTGTGTGTGTGTGTGTGTGTGTGTGTGTGTGTGTGTTTGATGAGATGTATTTTTAAGGTCCAAAGCAGCAATAGTTAGAAAATAAGGTAGCTAAGGCAAGAAAAACAAAGCTATAGCCATCGCCACACTTAATAAACACATAGAAAATCAAGAAGTAAAAGCAGTTCCCTAGAAGCACCAAAAACACCACCAACAACAACTTAACAATAAACATAAAAGGTATATAACGGAAGGAAAAAAAGAAGCAACAGCAAAATAAACAAAGCAGAGAAAACAGCAAAGAAAGTGTATCCAAATAATTGTTTTATGGAGACAAAAACAAATCTGTAGACAAAGGTCAATAGAAAGAAAGAACATCTGTTTGAATGGACAAAAAATAAAGATAATTTTTTTTTAAAAAGCGAGATAGGATGAAAAATGATAAGATGAATCAAGAGAGAAACAAACAAACAAAATTAATAAATAGATAAATGTTATCAAACTTATACAAGACTTAGAGCATGAGGTGGAACCAGATTTGATCAGCAGCGTTACCGTGGTGTTGGCGAGACAGTCACCTGTTTCCACAGCTCAGTGCTCATCAACAGTCGCCCAGTCAACTCAGCAACCAGGAGAAAACTGTACATGTCATTCTCTCCCCTCCCCACAGGTCTGGAAAGGGACACAACTCTCAGGAGGACATCTATGACTGGACAGGGCTCGCAACTGTGGATCAACCACTCGTCCTACAGTCCATTTATATGATAAGAGTTGCTGCTCCTGTGTTTTTTCCCCTTCCCAGTAGGGGGCATTGTTCATCTACAGTGACGATCCTGGTATGTTTGGAAATGCTGTTTGATGATCGAGTATTACATGCACATAGACAGAGGAACACTGGGAATCTCGAGCAAACTTTGCTATACCACTCTTTCTGACAATTGTATGCCTGCAGGTTGTTTCAATTTTCAAGGCGGGAGCAAAAGTCTAAGGGAGAAAATTACAGTCTTCAAAGCTCATGTTCTGAAGTCACTGATCCAATGTTAATTTTTTTTTGGTGTTGGCAGGCAGATTAAAGATGGGGGATGTTACAATATCTCAATCAAATTCAGCACAAATGTACCTAGCCCCTGTTCTCCTTTGTTTCAATTTTTTTGTGAAAAAGAGATTAGCTAGAGCTCTGTGGTTTGAATTCTAACCAGAATACTTGATCTTCTGCATGAGGAGGAGTAGGGCAAAGGCATGTTCAGACCTATATTGGAGTGGAAGATCGTGAAAACCCTCGCTCTTAATGAGATTCTTCTTCTTCTTCGTCGTCAAATGCTCAGACAGCAACTATTGTTGTCTGTCATATGAGCGAAAATGCGTCTGCCCTGCAGTTCATCTCCTGACGAGTCAGGCCCAGCGCATCTAATTTCGGCGTGGCGAGAGAATTGTTAATATAGTCGTTCTGGAAAAGAGGCAGGAGCCTCAGAGGGCAGAAAATAGACAGGAAGGAGGTGACATGAAGAAAAGAAACAAGGAAGAAACAAAGGGTGGGACAGAAAAGAGGTAACTCCTATCACAGAATTTGGAGAAGGTGAGGATGCAATTTATACTGACAGGCCCCCACCCCCCTCCCGCAGGGTTAATCAGAGATTCGAACCCACAATCTCTGACTACAGGACCATTAGGATAAACCCTCTTTGTCCACTGGATCATTACACCCATCTGCGAAGGAATAATACAGAGAAAAATCTAACAAAATGAAATTGGAAACATCCAAAGGGTGTAACTGAATTATGCAGAAGTTTACGCCAAAAGGACCATAACCAGATTTAGTCACTGGCGTTAATCTGATATTGCAGTCCCCTCTCCTCCCTCTCTCTCTCTCTCTCCACACGTTATCGCTCATCACAGTCTCCCAGTGGTCACCTCTGCAATCAGAGGAAAACATATCTTGTACAATCTCTCTTTTTCTCCTTTGGGAATGCTGGGGGTTCTTACAGTATCAGTAGTATCCCCTCCCCTCTTCCCCTATCTAAAATGCGTTGCTTTTCTTTAGTTTTTGTTTCCCGTCTGGTTGTTTGCTCGTCTGTCTGTCAGAAATCCGTCTTGTCTGTCTGTCTGTCTCTCCCCCCTCTCTCCCACTCCCCCCTCTCTCTCTCTGCTTCCTATCTCTTGCAGACAGGATTAAAAACAACAACAACAAAAGCAAACACCTTCCCAAATAACAACAAAAAGGCGGCCCTTGCAGACAGACGAGCTTTGCTTTTAAATGGGCAACGTTTCATGCACCAGTTGCGATGATTCTCCCCTGGGAGAACAGCATTGATTTCACGCAGAGAATTCTCCCATGAGTGGAACACAATACCACCCAATAAAATGCAATACAATAGCTATGACTGAGAGTGGTAAACTTTACATTGCACTGCACGGCTCAGCACTGCATTGCACTACACTGCACTGCACTATACTACACTGCACTACACTACACTACACTACACCACACTACACTATCTCTGTTCTTTTTTTTCACTTTCCTAAATCTGTAGCTTTTTTTTTTCATACAAGCCTTGACATGTTCTCTCTCCATGTCCATGATTGTCAAGTCACCAGGAAGATAGCACTCTGGTGCATGAAAAAAAGGTTGCTTCATTTGTGAGGGATGTCTCGCAGGCTGCAGCATTCCGCCGTAGGCATCAGAGCTCTAGCAGAGCTGCACCTACACAAACTCTTTGTTTACCACGACCATTTTTGCACGGACTGGGATGCAATTGTCGCCTCAGTTGGAGCAGCAGACTTCAGTCCTTGTGGCCCTCTTGGTATTCCCGCAACTGTCATTTCGTTTGCTGCGGTAAATATGGAAGGCAGACAGGGAGGGGAGGCTGATGATCTGGATGTCGCTAGTGATTTGGCTGTGCTGCATAGTGAATTCATTGCATGATTACTCTTGATGGCTCTGTTGATGCTGTTGTCGTTCAGCCCATCGCTTCTATCTAGCTTTCTCTTTTGTCAGGACCTCCTGCAACTTTTTGTGTTTTACCATGAAGCTGTTGAGGAGAAGTTTGTAATTTTTGCTTGTTAGTGATGGAACTGTGAAAAGAATGACAACGCAGTTTTCATTTACTTTCTTTGCAAAACAGCTGGTGCACTATGTTTATGCTGTACTCGTAACAGTGCAACTGTTTTCCAGTCACTGGGAGAGCTGGTTCAGTTCAGTTTGGTTCAAAAGTTGGGAAACAAACAATTGTTACTATGTTGTTAATATGTTATATTGTTTACTCGTAGGACTTGTTTTCTCGTAGGACTTACCATTTAAAGAATTTTCATAATTATAGTGGAAATGGTAAATTTTGGTTCCTTAACATTGAAAAAGTATTTTTTTTAAATGGGATATCTGTCCAAATTCTGTAAACGTTAAATTTGAAAAATATTTTATTCAACGCATAAAAACTTTTAAAAAAGTAAAGGCAATGTCGGAGTCAGACGCAAAGGAGTCATCTCTATCAAGGAATTCTTTTAGATGCAAAGATTCTGACACACAAACACAAATCAATTGCAGCTGCGTGTACAGGACACTTCAAACCTAAATCATGCTAGCTTACTTTGATTTTTCAAGCAGCTGAAATACTGCACACGATTAAATTTTGGTACCTAGTTGTATTTATTTCTTCATTTTCTCCCTTTTGATACCTACTTGGAGACATTTTCTGTTGAAGATACTTAGTTATTGTGTTAAACATATGTGTTTTTTCAATATTCATTATACGTTTGTTGCTTGTTTCTGTTTTTCCGTGAAACACAGCTATAATATTTCGGAAAAATCTGTGTGTGTGCGTGCGTGCGTGTGTGTATGTGTGTGCGCGCGCACGCGTGCAAAGCAGTTGATAGTGGGCAACATTAGTGTTGAAGTTAGATCCATGAATACTTAAAAGTCGGAAGGTAAAGTGTTCACGCCCATTCTCTCGGCTAACTTTGTCCATCTTACAGACTCTGCCAAGTTTTTCACTCTTTTTCAAAATTCTCCCATCTACTCCTCTTTCCCCCCCTCCCCGTCCCCCATCCATGTCCAGGGGGAGAGAGAGAGAGAGAGAGATTGGATGACATTTCTGGTTTCCTCTGATTGCTGAGACTGGGAGACTGTGACGGGTGATGAGCTGTGGAGAGAAGGGAGTGGATTGCGAGACCAGATTAATACTGGTGATCAAATCTGATTGTGGTCCTCGGTGCGTAAGCTGTTGCATAATTTAGTGGCATTTTTCTGCTGTTGGTTCTTCTATCTTGTTCATCTGTGTTGTACGCCTTGATCTCTCTCTGTCTGTCTTTTTGTCTGTCTCTGTCTGTCTCCCTGTCTGCCTGTCTCTGTCCCTCTCTCTCTCTCTCTCTCTCTCTCTCTCTCTCTCTCTCTCTCTCTCTCTCTCTCTCTCTCTCTCTCTCTCCCTCTCTCTCTCTCTCCCTCTCTCTCTCTCTCCTCACTCCCTCCTCTGTGTCTTTGTCTATCTGTCTCTCTGTTTCTGTCTCTTTGTCTCTCTTTGTGCCTATGTCTCTGTCTGTCTATCTGTCTGTCTCTTTTCCTTTCTAATCCCGCTTTCAGATGTTTTTAGTCAGTATGTTTTCTATTTCTTTTGAATGTTTCTGGACTATAATTATGCCACATGAAGTTAAAAAAGAGTGATTATGAAATCACTTTCAGTTCAATTTCCCTCTTGTTGTCTCTCTTTCTGTCTTTCTGTCCATTCCTTTTCTTCATGTCGCTCCCTCCCTCCTTCTCCCTCTTGTCACATAGAGGTAAAGTAACAGACTGGTGTAAATTCCTAGAAGTAATGAACAGATGTACCGACATTGGCATGAGTGGCTTTAAGAGAGAAAAGGGGTAAGGGGCGACTATCGTACAAGATTGTGAATAGTCAGTTATTCATTCCCATTGACTCTTTTATGATGTAGCTACCGTAGCCCATCCCTGTTTCTCCCATATGGTCCAGTGTGCACGGTTTTTTTGAAACCTGCATTGGGAATCAAGCCAAGTATCCACTTATTGTCTGTTTCTATAAGCTATTGATTTGTAACTGTCCCCGAATCGGAATGCGGCTACCTTAATGTAGGTAAAAAAACCCCCACCCAGTTAGATACGCTAAATTTCACCATTGGTGAACCTTGGAGCTCCAACCGAGGAACGGAAAAAGACTGCAGCATAAAACTGTGTTTACAATGCCGGCAAATAAGCTGTGCAAGTGCGTGCATGTAATCGTCACATCAATATCCAAAACAAAAAAATCAGGAACTGCAACTAATATTTAAGAGACAATTAACAGACAAACAGAACATAGCAGTGAACATTAATTTCACCAGCTTGTAATGAAAAAAAAAGGGGACCGAGTCCCTATAGAATATGTTGCTTGCAAAGCTACAGTCCTTAACACACACGCTTGAAAAGGCAGCACGAAAAGCACACCGCATTAGAGAATGAAATGAGAATGAACGTGTACTGGAGTGAATCTGGGAACTTGAAAAAAAGAAACCCTCCAAAAATAATTCAGCTGAAAGAGCAAACATTTGAAGAGCAGCACTAAATTATGCAACAGTCCTGGACCAGATTTGATTGCCAGTGTTAATCTGGTATTACAACCCATTTTGCTGTTTGTCCAATGTTTTTTCTTTCATCAAGAAGATTTTCCAGTCATCTTGGCAATGATATGAAACGATTGACATTTTCCATTTCCCCTTCTGACAAAAATCAGAGTGAAAGATGAAAAATGAAAGAAAAGAAGCAACTCCTTCCTCTTTTTCAAGAAAAAATTCGCGACTTTGAGAGAGGTTGTTCTCTGTTCTGCCTCAAGTGTCTCTTAAGTTGCTCTCGGAATAGCTGTTGGTCAGATATCTTGACCAGAGGGCTTTCCCCCTCCACGATCTTTGATTTTGTTGAGTACATTTGAAAACCATGTTCTACAACACTAGTCGGCTGTTTGAAAGGAGGATGACTCTCAGGAGAAGAGCGTGCCGGGGCAAGAGTTCACAACTGTGGAACAGTCACTTATCCCACGGTCCATTACGTGATGGAGTTCACCCTGTGTTTTTCCTCCCTCTGGGGGGCACAGCCCAAGTCAGGCTGCTGTGGCCATCTTGGTATCCCCCTGAACTGTCATTTTGTTGGATGGGAAAACGAGAATTGTGGATCAGAGAGATGACCTGGATGTCAAAATATATTTGACTGCTTTACATGTTGCAATAGTTGCACGTTTATTCTTGATGGTCTTAGTGATTCAGGTGTGTGTTCAAATACCATTTTATTTCCCTTCCCTCTTTTTGTAATCTGCTTGTAAAAAAAATGTATCAGCTATTAACCCCTTAGAAGAAAAGCATGCATTTTATTCTATTCAACACAGCTTTACTGACAAAATAGCTGTTTTTATGAATAAAATGTCAAAAAAGCTTCAACATTACTAAGATATATCTCCTATACTTCCGATTGTCCTGCCGGTTTGGATTATTTGCAGTAAGTGTTATTTTGTTTGAGGGGGAGGGGGTGTTTGAAACCAATTCTGATTAGTGATACTCAAATATTGGATTTGTCAATTCTTCAATCGTCCATTACCATGGGATGCTATTGTATTTTGTAAAATGACATGTGTACACTACGGTTGTGTTGCTATAAGAACGTCTCATTTTCTTTTATGTAAATGGTATACAGGGCTCCAAACGCTCTTCAAACAGAGAAATGACATCCAGTATGTCAAACGAACAAGGCCCAGCTAACTGGGGCTTGCAAAAAACTCTTCATCTCATCCTCTTGCTTGTAAAGAAAACTCAAAAAGGCAAAGAAAACAAGAATTTCGACTAGACCTAGAAGAGAACGCAAAGTTGGAAAAACAGAAGAACAAAGAAGGCAGAAAGGCAAACATAGGAAAAAGCAGCATTAAATTATGCAAGATTTGGGACCAGATTTGATTGCTTGTTTTAACTACCCCTTTTTTCTCTTCTTCCTGTTGTTTGTTTGGTTATTTGTTCGTTTGTTTGTCTTAAATTTATTGTGCTGTTATTTGATTAAAAAACAACTCATCACAGTTTTCCAAACACCTCAGCAGTCAGATCAAATAATGTGCGTTTTGTACTTTATAGGCTTTCATTCAATATATTTATTTATTTATTTCATTCTTTTATATCGAGGATAATGGAATAAGCACCTATGTGCGTTTTTACATCCAGTCCCCGTGTGTATGCGGTTTTGTAAATTTTGTCATCTGTTCCCACCGGCACACAATGGCCTACTCTTACGAAAAGCAGAACAGGATTTAACGTGTGCGCAAGATGTTCTGCGTACGTTCGCACACAGGGCCTCGGTTTATAGTCTCATCCGAAGGACTTTTGGGGAGAGTGGAGTCTGCACTGATATTAACTCGAGGGGAAAATATCCCCTTGAACGGGAATCGAACCCAGGTCGTCAGATTGCCAGCGGAATGTTCTAACCCCTGTGCATGATGTAGTTTTAACAATAGCTTGTTTAGACTTGACAGCTCTGATAATTCAAATTTTTGTTTACATGTGTTGGCCAGTGTCTCTACATTTTATTTGTTGCAAGTTTTGTTGTTGCTGCTGTGAAGGTATCAGGGGAATATTGTTTTCTCTTTCAACATTTTCTTACTGATGAAATTAATTTAAAAAATGAACTCCAACGCTTAAGCACTAAAGCTCTAGTGTGTCTCGGCCATTTCCTTTTTACTTTATATTGCAGCTTACTTTTTAAAGATTTGCATACTGAAAAGAATGACATGCTTCTTTTAATTCCATAAACAGTTATAAAGATGATGTTTATAAAAGTTCTAGGGATCTAATAGATATTTTTTTAAATGCAGAAAGCATTTTTGATATCAGCATATTTTCTTAAAATAAAGAAGAAGAAGAAGTAATAAGCTATGCAACTTAATGCTATTTTACGTACATGTTCTTTGCTATCCTTCCCCCCGCCCCACCCCCCAAAAAGAGTAAGAAATAGATTCCTATTTGTTATCGACCAAAGAAAACACACCATGAGAGTTTTGTTAAAAAAAAGTATAACTTAAAGCTGCCGATGCCTGCAGATAGACTCTCCCTGTCCTCATGCGTGTAAAAGCAAACCGAGATGCAGACAAAAGAACACACACAAAACAAAAACGAGCACATGAAAAAGTGGGAAACTTACAGAAAACAAAACAGAAAACAAAGGAGCAAACATTGGAAGAACAGTAGTAAATTATTCAAGAGTCTGGGACTAGATGTGATCGCAGTCCTAATCTGATAGTGCAGTCCTTTCTCCCATCTCTTAACTGCTCATCATCTGTAACCATTTTCTTATTCCCTTAGCATTCAGAAAAAAATAGATAGTCAAGTCTCTCCTTCCACCTGGACATGAAAACCCCCCACCTACACACAGAGAAGAAAGTAAATTTGAAAAGGGTGAATATCTTGAAGTAAACAGTGTTAATTCAGGGGCAAGTACCCACTATTCTGCACCACTTGTCTCCCATGCTGCTGTAGACAGCACTTCTGGTCAGACATTTTATGTGTATAGAATTTTTTCTCCATTTCCTTTTCAGTCTTTGCTGATTTCATAAACGTTAAATCCTGATGAATTAGCGTAGTCCTGAAATGTTAAGATGCTAATCTAGAGCAGTCGCAACGCTCGAGATAAGAGCTTGCTTCACTGGGCAGGAATGCACAACTGTATAACAGTCACTGATTTCCGGGGCCTTGTAAAATGGTGAACTACATCACCGGTGTCTTAAAAACTAACTTCTCCAGCGACATCTTGCAAAACTTAAAAAAAAAATCTACTTGCTCATAAGAACAAAAGAGAAAGCAAACAAAACAAATCACACAAAAAAGACTTAGGCATTTAGAAGACTGAAAGAACATTTCAGTACAAAACACTATGGTTGCCCAAGCATTCAGGGAACATTACTTAAATCAGACAAGTGTCTGAAGCTGGATTTGATTACAAGCGTTCAAAACTGTTTTCATTTTCCCATTCATTGTTCATTGCAACGTCCCACGCATGTCAGCAGACAGATGAAATATTAAGTGTCATCTTATCTTTTTGTAGACACAGCAAGAAAACCCCCCTGACAAAACATAAACACCGTTTTAAAACAAAAATTAAAATTTCGGGACCAGACACCAAATTCTCGGTGTCACTTACCTCCTGTATTGTTTTTGAGAATGTATGATGGTCAGGCATCTTATTCATATAGCTTTAATCTTCACCAATATATTATTTTTTTTACTGATTCCATGAAAAGCAGTGTCCTGCAGCACTTGTCTATTATTTGTCTCCCGTGGGGTTGCCAGGGGGCTCGTCAGTATAAACAGCATCCCCACCTTCTAGAAATTGTGTGCTGGTATATCGGTCTTTTCTATTCCTCTCTTTGTTTCTGCCTTGTTCCTTCTCTTCCTGTCACCTCCTCTTTGTCTAGTTTTTTCCTTCTTGGCCCATTCTTCTGTCCCCCCCACCCCCTTTTTTTTTTTGGAAGAAAGACTTAAAAAAGCATAATTCTCTCCCACTCTGAAGTTGAATGCGCGGGGCCTGACGTGTAAGGCACTTAACGGCAGCACAATACATTTTCGCTGATATGACCAACAATAGTTGCTAAGTTTCTGAGGAAGAAGAAGAAGTCTGCTATTTGGAAATGGACAAAACTGTTGGGAGAAGAGCATGAGGAGACAGGATCTAAGCGCACCACTGTAGAACAGTCATTAACTCTGTGGTCCATCATGTGATGGAGTTTACCCTGTGTTTTTCTCCCACTGGGTGGTACATGCACAGCCCCAGTCAAGCTGCTGTGGCCATCTGCTATTCCCTGAACTGTCATTTTGTTTGATGTACAAATGTGAGTTGCAGATAGAAATGTCATCTGGGTGTCAAAATCCATTTGGCTGTACTGCATGTTGTAACAAGTTCCTGTTTACACTTGATGGACCAGTTGATTCAGTTGGTTGGTCAAATGCCTGGCTTTGTCCTCCCTATTTCGGTCAATGGCAAGTTTTGTCCATTGTGAAAGTATCAGATGAAAAGTTTGTATGTTGTTTCAGCAAATGTATGGCTACTGATCGAATCAGCGTTTTTGGTGCTACAACTCACAGTACTCAAAACAATAGCGTGTCTCGTGTACATATAATATTTTTTTATGTTACTGTCTGGTTGTGCTAGATCATTGGTATATCAAACGGATTGGATAACTCTTTATCATCTTTGTAATATTTGGATTTACACAGCCTGTTAGCTTTTATTTGTAAAATTTTCTTTCATTGTGCACTAACATTAGTTGACCTTCAAACTGTAGTTCGGCATACCACTGACTATAATCATTCGCGGAGGAAGATGTAGTGGCCAGTAACATTTCTAAATACTCAGTGATGTCACTTAAACGAGCTTAGAGTGATACTCACAAGAAATCTAACCCATATGGTTACGATCACAAAAATAGTCCTGATAAGAGGAAAATATATTTGTTTCTATCTTCAATTCATATGGAAAAAATCGAAGAAGTTTTCAGTGCAAAAGTCTTTTATTTCTTTTCTGTGTTCAATGTTTTTATTTATTTTCTATGAGGAGGGAAGAAGGGGCATGCCACTGA
>CM054167.1:31432427-31449927 GCA_028751875.1 Rapana venosa | reverse complement strand
CGTTCCTCCTTTTGGAAGAGCAGGCCATTTCATGCTGGTAGGAACAATGACAAATTAAAGGTGCATGTACACTGGCGTTGTGTTTAGACATCATCCCGAAAGTCAGAATGTGGCATCCTCAGTGATGAGCAATAACCGTCGCATACGCAAAATCTAATCGTTGGTGAACCTCGGAGATTTAGGCGAAGAATATTTAAAAAAAAGAAGTGAGAGTGACATAAAGAAACCAGACTGGATCACCTTATCTCATCTCATCTGCTCCCATAACCTCCTCCAGGGTCGTAGGGACACTGCAGGGACGAACGTTGTTGCACCAGTTGGCTCCATTTGCGCAGTTGTGGGCAAGTGCCTTGATTGTGGAGCTCTTCCCGGTCCATTCAGTGATGTTGTCTGCCCATTTCTTCTTCGGCCTGCCTCAGACTGGATCAGAAAGTTATAATATTAATAAATATGTGAAGTACATGTATGGATTTTAAGTAAAAAGGATTTTGATACTGCAGACAATGACTTCGACAGTTAAAACTGTACCGACCAGTAGAACAAAAAGCGAAATTTTCTCATGAAAGAGTTACAGTCAAGACAACTCGAGAGAGAGAATGCAACCAGAAAAAGGTGGGAAGGAGACAAAACATCACTTGAACACACTAAAATCATCAGGTGTTCACGCACATTGGCTCCAAAATGGAAAAACAGCAAAATGCATTCTGACACCTATGTTGTGTGTAGTCCACAATTCATTTGTCCATCCAACAAAATGACAGTTCAGGGGATAACAAGATGGCCACAGCGGCCTGACTTAGGCTGTGCCCTCGAGTGGGAGGAACAAACACAGGGGAACTCCATCACATAATGGGCCATAGGATAAGTGACTGTTCCACAACTGTGCACTCCTGCCCTGTCAAGCTCTTCTCCAGACAGCTCCATCTCTTGCTGATCAAGTTACTAATGGTTCAGAACTAAGACTAAGTTTTCAGGACGAAGCTGTAATGCAAAAAGCAGACTAATGAAAACAGATCTGTAGACAGGATGGCTTATGAATAATTATTCTCAAAGGACTTGCGAGATTAATGAGTCTGGAAAGGGTGTTTGCTCTTAAATTGTCATGAAACCATTATATCTATTCTCTATTTGTTCTGTGGAAAGAAAGAAAAACAGATGATAAGGTTTTGAATATTTCTTCTGCTTTCCCAGGCAATCAAATAATCTGAAATCAGTGACAAAGATCGGAAAGACGGAAAATGAAAAGCAGTCTTACATGTTCTTCAATCTTGAACAGTTTAGCATTATTCTGGAATTGGCCGCCCTTCCGGCGCGTCCCTGGGTCGTTTTTTGGTCAGCTTTATGTAGGCAGAGATTATAATTATTTTCCGTTTATTGTTTTAATCTTTTTTTTTTTGGTACATCTTTCTGTGTTGTGTGTCTTTCCAAGTATGAGGATAAGAAGAACTGTTAATACTGACAACATTTGCGAAACATTTACAAACAAAAAGGGGAAATTGCAGGAATACTAACACCCCCCACCCCACCCCACCCCCGTACCAAATCAATTGTACTGTCAAACTTGTGTAAGTACGCAATTACAACACGTAACACGGCCAAATGCAGTCTGACACCCTGGCCACCTGTCTGCTTCACAATGCATCTTTATCATCAAACAAAATGACTATTCAGGGAATATATGACGGTCACAGCATGCAGTCTGACTGGTACTGTGCGCTAACCAGTGCCAGGAAAAAACTGGGTGAACCTCATCGCATAATGGACTGCTGATAAAGGGACTGTTCCAAAGTCGTGCATTCCTTTCCGAACAAGCTCTTCTCCTGAGACTTGTGTCTCTTTTCAAACAGCAGACTGGTGCTGGAGTGCCCATTTCAAATGTAGTCAGCAAAATCAGTGATAAATGGAGAGGGGAAGAAATTGTGAACGAGATATCTGGCCAGGAATTCTAGCTTAGCAAAGTGTAAGATATGTGCTACAGAATGCTGAACGATTGCTGGTAAACTATTTTTCTCCAGACTGTTTATTTCACTTTCTTTCATACTTGCACCGGTTTCTATCAAAAGGAGGGAAAGGATATGATAAGTTCAATTATTTCGTGTCATTGCAACCTAATTTGGAAAATGGGTAACACATTTTGGAGAGACTGCTAAATGGATTATAACATCAGATTAACAGAGGAAATCAGATTTGGAACTTAGCTGTTGCATTATTCAGCGGCGTTCTTTGAATGTTTACTCGTTCATTTAGTTTGTTCACTTTGTATTATGCCTTTTTGCAGGGCTTCATATTCACTGTTGCACGGGTTCTATGTCATTCTTTTATTTCGTTTGCTTTGAATGTTGGCTTTTCAAGTGTGTGTGTGTGTGTGTGTGTGTGTGTGTGTGTGTTTGTGTTTGTGTGTGTGTGTGTGTGTGTGTGTGTGTGTGTGTGTGTGTGTGTGTGTGTGTGTGCGTGCGTGCGTGTGTGTGTGCGCGATGAGGACAATGATTTTGCCAGAAATTTATGTCTTGGAAAATTACTCCTTTCTTCATTACATAGCGTCCATGTGGATGTTCATGTTTCTGTTCTGTTCGTCTGTTAACTGTCTCTTCAAAACTTGTTTAACCCTCTAGAGCCATGCGTATCAAATTTGATACGTAGTGAACACACACTCCATGAAAGGAGACTGGAGATGGAAATGCAATGGAAGCAACTGCTACTATTCACATGGAGGTAGACTTAGCCAGTGTTACTGTTCTTGGGTTTTTCTGGCACCATCTACCTCTCTGCATCCTACTTCAATGTTTCATGGTGCCACATGCTTCCAGAGTGCTGATGTGATACGAACAAAATCCAGTCTAATCCAAACCAAGGTACGTCAATCTTCCAAATCATTATATGTTTTCATGATGTGATGATATGAAATATGTTATACATATAATAAATAATACTGTTGTTGCAAAAATAAATGACTTAGAATTTTTTCAAAACATGTGTATCAGATTAGATACAATGGGCCTGAGCACTTTCACTGTGTATCTTATCTGATACAATGGGCCTTAATGATAACAAAATGTAAGTACTTACTATAATTCATGGTAATGGTTTACTTATTTGTAGAGCACAGTTATACTCATTTTTAGCTCCTGAGCAAAGCTTGGTGAACTATTGTTTCTGTCTCATCCATCCATGCATGTGTGCATGCGTCTGTATGTCCATCTGTACGTCCATTCATGTGTCTGTCCGTGCAAATTTACTTTGGTCTTGAAATGTTGTGTACAAGAAAAAAAGTGTTAATTGTCAGTGCAGTAACATGTTTATAAAATAAGGGTTAATTGTCAGTGAAGTAACACAAGTTTGAGAGCCCAGTAGACTCAAAATACAATTTGTATGTCTGTACAGATGTCAACTACTGACAACATTCAAGACATCATGGATGCTGTTGGACCTGATGACAGCGACCACAACTCTTCAGGCGATGAACACATCCCCAGCAAAGCTGAACTAAGAGAAATGGAGGGAGAAGAAATGGATGATGGCCCCAGCACATCAAAGAGAAAGACTTACTGAAAGAGAAAGCTTGAAGTAGAAATGGAATGGGATGAAGAAGATGACATTCCTTTGTCTGGCTTGCAAGACACGAATGAAGATGATATTCCATTGGCAGTTTTGCACGGAAATGGCAATGATTGGGAAGAGGAGGAGGATCTCCCCCTAGCCGCCATTTTACTTGAAGCAGATGGAGATGACGCTGATCTCAGAGATGTGATGCAAAATCATATCTGGTTGAACGTTGAGTTTCAACCACCAAACACTCAGTTTTCGGGAGTCCTTGAACAAGCCTCAGAAAATGGACGTTTGAAAACACCCTATGAGTACTACAAACATCTTGTAACCGATGAGATGCTGGACGAAGTGGAGTCGCAGACCACTCTGTACTCTGTACAGAAAAATGGGATCAATATGAATACGTATCTACCTTCGCATGGGTGTTGTCAAGGCTCATTGTGTTCGAGCCTACTGGGATTCAAAGACTCGCTATGCTCATGTGGCTGATGCTATGGTGAGAGAGACACTGACAGCTCTGTACAAATACACCATGAAATCACACAGATGGTACATCTACATTTTTCTCCACAGTCTGTCCATCACTTATGTCAACGCGTGGCTGTGGTACAAGCGACACTGAGCTGCTGAAAGAAAAGCCCATGAAGTTATCAGACTTCCAGAGTGCTGTGGCCAATGCCCTCATCAACTGCAAACGACCGGTTGGACGTCCATCGTTGGCATTTGCTGCATCACCCACACCTCCACCCCCAGCTAAAGTCATCAGGCGAGCACTGCTTTGACAACATGGACCACCTGCCCAAGTGGGGACCAAGAGGCCGCTGCCAGCAGGGACACTGCAATGGCCAAACACAGGTTTCCTGCATCAAGTGCAACGTGGTCCTGTGCCTGAACAAGGACAGAAACTGTTTCCTCCTGTATCACAAAAAATAAGGCAGAAAAAAACAAGTGCCCACTGTATCAAATATGACACACAACTTTTGTGGGTACTGCTAAAGGCCTGGCGTATCAAATTTGATACAGTATCAAATTTCAAGATTTGTTGACAGATCAACTTTTTTTCATCTTTTTTGTTTTAATATGATTATAATGGAATGTTTTATAAAGTTGTACAATTTTTATTAAGATAGTTCTATATGCTGGCTCTAGAGGGTTAAGTGTATGATTTACCGGTACACTAGTGCTGATATCCAGTGCAGGTTTCTACAGATTCCTAAATGTTAGACAAAACAGAGGCCTGGTCAGAGGCTCTCTTGCGTTAATGATGCTATCTCTTCTCTCTGTGTGTTTTTCTCTGTCTTTGTCTCTGTGTTTCTGTCTCTTTTTCCCCTGTATTTATTTACACACACACACACACACGCACGCACGCACGCACGCACGCACGCACGCACGCACGCACACACGCACAGAGTCAAAGAGAGAGGAGACAGGCAGGGAGGTAGATTTTTACATAGAGCAGTATTGAAACCTGGAAAACACCTGAAGTAATAATTGATAGAAAGAGATTTCTATGTGTGTGTGTGTGTGTGTGTGTGTGTGTGTGTGTGTGGTGTGAGAGAGAGAGAGAGAGAGAGAGAGAGAGAGAGAGAGAGAGAGAGAGAGAGAGAGAGAGAGAGAGAGAGAGAGAATGAATGAATTACCTGGTTCATCCTTCCACTGCAACGTTCACCCACTTACTGACAGTGGGCACACACTGACCCCTCACATCACACTGAACTGTTGTTCACAGACATCGGCAGCGTGGTGAGTGTGTTCACTATCATGTGACGGTGAACAATTCATATTTTATGCTGCACATTTTCCATACACTGACCTTTAATTGCAACCATTGGCTCTTGTATTCACAGTAATGTGTTCTTTTCTTTTCTGGTAAAGCATGTCTCTTTTGTGCCCGTCTTTTGAGGTATGATGCAGTGAACTTATATAATCCCTGTCCACATTTGTCCCCTCAACCACAACCACACCACACCACACCACACTACACCACACCACACCACACCACACCACACTACACCACCACCACCACCACCACCACCACCACCACCACCACCACCACCACCACCAAGAACAACAACAACAATAACACTTACCCACACAGTTACACACCACAAACGGACACATACAAACACTAAACAGCCACTACCCCCACACACGCACACATGCATATGCGTGCAACCACATGCAAACACATACAAAAACATTCACACACATTCACACACACACACACACGCGCGCGCGCGCTCACACACAGAGCTGAATAGAAACGGGTTCTAATAGATTTTTTATTTGGAATGTACTCATCTTAAATCAGAAAAAAAATATAGGTAAAAGAATCAATAATACAAAGTTTAAAAAGCCACAATTGTGCAGGACAAAAATACCTCACATGAGAACACATTGTGGACTGAGAACACATTAAAGTATTCTTCGAGTAAGATAGAAAAATTTCCTTGAGCTTATGCAGTTATGTTTAAGAAAATAGAGTATCTGAGCTATTTAGTAAATAAAAACAGTATAAAGAGTATAAAAACTATATCTTATATAGGTTAAGGGGAACATGTGCTGTATACAACTGCATGTAAATAGGCTGCTGTTCAGATGATTTTATTATTATTATAATCATTATTATTATTGGACCTGGAGAAGTGTGGAAAACATTGTGAAAAATTACTTTCCGATTGCCTGACTTTTGTATTGCTTATGTACAGTTTGAAAAAGGGATGCTTAGGATAGCAGGCAACTGATCATTACTTTTGCTCTTTATTTTTCAAACTCCTCAGGAATAGATTTAGGGCACATTTTGTTTTAAGACAATCAGTTCTTCAGCATTTGTAACCAAATTTATTATTTCCATTTTGAAAGCCAGTATTGGTTGAATTTTCT
This sequence comes from Rapana venosa, assembly GCA_028751875.1. Lineage (NCBI taxonomy): Eukaryota > Metazoa > Mollusca > Gastropoda > Neogastropoda > Muricidae > Rapana > Rapana venosa. Next base: position 31,443,498 of record CM054167.1, on the reverse strand, counting down.
GAAAATAAGATACACAAGGAACAAATTCTACAACATTTCTTATCAGTTGGGTTTTTTTAAATACCAAATTTGTACGTAAAGTAAAAGGAAATGTACGTATAATCTGCTAATTGGGAAAATTGTCTTTGGTTTAGGGATGAAGTATACAAGGAAAATAGCAGTTCTGTTAGAAACTAAACTAAAATGCAGTCTTACAATGGTAGGATTTTTTTTGGGTATCTTGTATACATGCACAATACTTATTTTAAAAAGATGTTTACATGAATTGTACTTTTCGTTCATCTTGTCATGTTAATGTAAAATATCTTCCACTTTGATTACATGATAGATCTGTATTCCTCAACTATGAAAAAAGTGATTCAGATGTTAGCTTGTTTTTTTACAAATGGAAAATGGAAATAACTCCAATAAATGTTCGAATAATCGGGGTTTTCTTTGGGAGAAAATCGTTACCTCAGATAGAAACATTGTATTAAAGACAACATTATTTATATGCACCAACACGACGCATGCTCACACACAAACATGCGCGCGCACAGACACAGACCCCCTCCCCGCACACACACACACGATCGCGCGCATGCATGTAGTCATGGATCTGTATTTTTCCTTGAAGTGAACTAACGTTTTAGAAAAGAACACATGTAACTTTAAGAAGTAATACATCTTTATTTACACTATGCCTATTGGTACACAGGGCTACAATAGCTTACACCCCCCCCCCCCCTCCTAAAACAAAAGCAAAACAAGTAGAAGGAGATCTGTCCATTTTGTGGGAAACAATGTTGAAACTGATGGTAGCCTGACGCCTGTTTGAATGGGATATTTATAATGAATGTCATTTGGATACAGACAGGTGTAGATCTTTTTCATGGATGAAGTAACTTCTTTCTGCTAAAAATATTATTTGATTGATAGTATTCAACATTTTGCACTGATGTCTAGCTTTCCCCACGTGTGACATAACAAGTGTTGGTGTAAAGTTGCTTTTAAAATAAGTTTTTCTACAGTCTGAACATAATTATAATATGTGGTTTCTGTCCTGTGTGAAGAACACTGTGATTGTTTAAACTAGATTCGTGTCAAAACTATTTCTCTTTTTATCTGCACAGTATGTGATCTTTGTTCAGCGTGAATTAGAATGAGTTCCTTCAAAGACCATTTATGCCTGAACATCCTTCCATTCTCTTTACAGATGGTTTTTGTCCTGTATGAATTAAATTGTGTCTGTATTTAACACAAAGATTTTCCATGGTCTGTGTACATGCAAATATCGTGTACAGGGTGACTTATACTGTGTTTAGACATGACTTTTGTAGGTACATTCTTCTGCAATCTATGTATACAGCTGATTTTTCCCATTCTCTGTGTGAACTAATCTATAACTGTGTAAATGAGCTCCTTGTCTAAACCTTTTACCTCAAGCTGTACATACATGTAGCTTTTGTCCTGTATGAATCAGCACGTGTGCATTGAAATTAGGTTTGTATCTGAAGGCTTTACCGCAGTCTGTGCATACATGCGCTTTTGTCCTTTGTGTATGAGTACATGTGTATTCAAATTAGACTTGCCTCTGAAGGCTTTACCGCACTCTGTACATACATGTGGCTTCTGTCCTGTATGAATCAGTATGTGTGTTTTCAAATTAGACTTGTGTCTGAAGGCTTTACCACAATGTGTACATACATGTGACCTCTGTCCTGTATGAATCAGTATGTGTGTTTTCAAAGTAGACTTCCTTGTGAAGGCTTTGCCGCAGTCTGTACACACATGTGGCTTCTGTGCTGTGTGAATCAGTATGTGTCTTTTCAAATGCCATTTCCTTTTGAAGGCCTTACCACAGTCTGTACATACATGTCGGTTTTCTCCTGTATGAATCAGTGGGTTTTTTTTCAAATAAGATTTGTCTGCAAAGGCTTTACCGCAGTCTTCACACACATGTGGTTTTTGTCCCAAAGGAGTCAGCCTGTGCGTGTTAAAGTTATGTTTTCTTGTTAACATTTTTCCACAATGTGTTACATACATGAGGCTTCTGTCCTTTAGGAATCGCCTTGCGTTTGTCAGGGTCACACTTGTAGCTTAACACATTCTCACCCTCTCTATATGTACCAGTTATCTGTTGTGTAGGAATTGTCCTTTCACCAATTAAAGCAGACTTCAGCTCAAATGTCTGTCCACTGCCCGGAAACAATTCTGGTTTTTCGTACGTGTGTGTTAGCATATGGTTATTTAGGCCTGCGACCTGTTCAAATGTCTCTTCACAATATCTACAAGAATGGGGTTTCTTTATTAGAGTTTGAGGTTTCTGTCCCATGTGGACTAATTCATGTTTCTTCCTTACAGATCTGTGTCCAAATGACTTGTGTTCTCTGTGAATTAGCATGTGATGATTTAAAGTGGTCTGACTGCTGAAAGTTTTAGCACACGGTATACATTGATGTTGTTTTTCTTCTGTTTGTGTAGTCTGTCCATGTGCCATATTGCAGTTGCCTTGTGTGGTAGTAAAATTATCAACAATCATAGTTTTGCGGTTCCCAAGTCTATTATGAGGGACTGTATCTCCATTAGAATCTGATTTCGTTACATCATCTGGAAATTCCACTGTTTTAAGGATGTGTATACCTTGATTATTGCTGGATTTACTGGAGTCCTGGTTTAATGGAGCTTGGTCACCATTCGTCAAGGGGACAGCTGGGCTGTATCGTTGTCCCTCTGGGCTGGATCCCTGTGTGGCAAGGAAGGGTCTGACTTCACTGTTATGTTGGATGTTACCGTGCCTTTCCCTCTCAGTGCTGAAGCCTTGTCCAGCTAGATCGTCGATGTGGCTGATAATATGATTGTTATACTGTGTTGCCTGATGGATAGGGTCAGTAGTTGTATGGATGCATTTAACAGTATTGTTATGGTATTTAATACTGGGCCATGTATGCCTATTTGTATCATCCAGATATCCTGATACTACACTTTGTCCAGGTATATTTGTCTCAGATGTAGTTGGAACTATAACAGACTCAGGCGTATGTGATGTGGGAATAGCAATATGTGGATTGGACTTGGATACATTCCAGGCAGACTGAAACACTATTTGTGTCAGTTCCTTACCATCATTAGCCAATTTTGTTGCATTTAGCGTGCATGTATTTCCATTGGAATTGAGTTTATCATTATATTCATCTAGAACAGTTGAATTTGAAATGGATGTTGGTTGATTTGTCCAACTTGCATAAAGTATGGCACTATCTGCATTTAGAATAAATGTATTATTATTTACATTTACCATTTTTGTATATAGATTAGGTCGAGATATTTGTGGAATGGATCCTGTTACAATTGCTCCAGGTATGTTTGTAAAAGCTTGATTGGATTCCGATATAGATGCATTTGCAGCAAGCATGCCTGTTTGCTGCACCATCAATGTAACTCGGTGTCTCACTCACATGTCCAGTACAGGCATGGCAGCATGGGGTGATATTCTGATGATATCCAATGTGAACAGGCATGACATAGGTGTGTCCATTGATGCGAGGATTACAGTGGCTTAAGTCATGGACGTGTCCACAGGTATGAGGGACATTTTCACCTGACACAAGTATGCATCCAGAATGACTATGCATATGTCCTGAGATACCCCAGTTTTGTTCCATTGAACCACAGGTATGCTGGACATTTCCACTTGACACAGGCATGCATCCACAAGTGCTGTGAGCATGTCCAGACACGTTATAGGTTGTCCATTTGTATCGTACATGTTCAAAACTGTAACCAATGAAATAGCCGTGTTGTGTGAGGTTGTATTCATAGTGCTGATTTGTTCAGGTTGGGAGACGAGGGTGTCTTGGGTGGCTGCAACAACACACATTTAGAAAGACAGGAAGTTAGCACCCTGAATTCATTTTTAAAATGATTATGGAATAAAATTTGGGTGAAACGAAAAATGCATTAAATATATTATGCATATTGAGTTTACAGATACGTATGAGCAGGAACAAGCTAAAAGCTTACAGTGTGCTTACAGAAAGGAACTGGTGGCTTTTGCTTGGTAACACTGTCATAGTAAGTGATAGCTTTGTTGGTTATTTTGTACCAAACCATCAAAGGGAACACAACTCTTAAAAGTCACTGCATTCATCTTATTGTGGACAAGCTTTTTGTGCCGATCGCTACTCCATTCCGTCACCGTGCCTTAGTGTGTTACTCTTAGTAAGTGTCTCTTGTGTGTGTGTGTGTGTGTGTGTGAGTGTGTGGTGTGTGTGTGTGTAGGTGTGTGTGTGTGTGTGTGTGCGTGCGTGCTGCGTATGTGCGTGCGTGTGTGCGTATGTGTATGTGTGTGTGTGTCTGTCTGTGTGTGTCTGTGTGTAAATTAAATATTTTTAATCTTATTTGTCAATGGCCACATACACGTGAATGATTTGATTTGTTGGCTCTACGAGATTTGTCACTGTCGAAATTCTATGTATATTTATTATTATGATTACGATGGGCTTCACAATAACTCCAGACGCCAGATGCGACACAGAAATAAAGAAGAGAATCGCTTTGTCTAAAGACACATTCACCAAGATGAAGCCCATCTTTACCAACAGAAATATAAGACTCAGCACCAAAATCAACACTCTGAAAGCCTACATATGATCCATCCTTCTGTACGGATGCGAATGCTGGACGCTGACAAAAGACCTCGAAAGAAGACTTGAAGCAGCAGAAATGTGGTATATCAGAAGAATTATGAGAATATCATGGACTACGAAGAAGTAATGGAAATGGCCGGGTACAAAAGATCCCTACTCAAAACCATCAGAAAAAGACAACTACAATTTTTTGGGCACATAAACAGAGCTGATGGAATAGAAAAGCAAATATTGTGTGGAAAGATTTGTGGTACCAAAGACAGAGGAAGACAACGCACAAAATACACAGACAGTCTGAATAGCTACGCAACGAGGAAAGAATCCCCCCAACAATGAACTCATCAGGAGAACTGACAACAGAGAGGAATGGAAGGCCATGATCGCCGATGTCTGCAACAGACCTGGCAGATGAAGAAGAAGATTACGATGATGATGACGATGATGGTGATGATGATGATTACTATCATCGTCATTGTTGTTGTTAATTTGTACGTCAGGATGCTTGGTTTTTCAGGAATCATTGCATGCTAGATTACACTAGCTCTAGATGCATATTATTTTTTTCTTTTTGAACAACTTGCAAACTTTTAAAATATCGTTCTATTTTTTCGTTTCAATTGTTACAAAAGACTTTCTTTTTGTGCAATTTAGTGATTCTTTATGGTTCTTCAGCTCAACAGACCTGCACCACCCATGCCGCCTGACATCCCCCCACCTACTGAAATCCTTGGCATCAACACCGGCCCCCCTACCAAGAATGAGATCACCAAAGCCATCAAGTCGCTCAAATCAGGCAAAGCAGCAGGCCCAGACGGTATACCACCTGAAGCACTGAAGGCAGACATCCAAACTTCCACTGAGATGTTATACCCACTCCTAAACAAGATCTGGGAGCAAGAGAGTGTACCAGAAGACTGGAAGAAAGGCCATCTCGTAAAGCTGCCAAAGAAAGGGGACCTGTCCTCATGCAACAACTGGAGAGGAATCAAGCTACTGTCCATCCCAGGGAAAGTACTGACAAGGATCATGCTAGACAGACTGAAGACAGCACTGGACAAGACACTTCGGGATGAACAGGCAGGCTTTAGGCAAGATAGATCATGCACAGATCAAATCGCCACAATGCCCATCATCATCGAGCAGTCCCTGGAGTGGCAGACCCCCCTATATTCAGTCTTTGTCGACTTCCAGAAGGCATTTGACAGCGTCGACAGAGATGTCATTTGGAAACTGATGCATCACTATGGCTTTCCACCAAAGTTCATCACCATCATCCAGCAGCTATATGAAGATGCCACCTGTCAAGTCATCCATGAAGGGAAACTGACGGAAGCCTTCTCCGTACAGACCGGTGTTCGTCAGGGCTGTCTGTTGTCGCCAACCATCTTCCTGTTGGTGGTTGACTGGATAATGCGGCAGGCCACAGCAGACAGGAGAACCGGCATACAGTGGACCCTCATGAAGCAGCTGGAAGACCTGGACTTCGCAGACGACATCAGCCTTCTCTCCCACAGGCAACAAGACGCACAAGAGAAGCTTTGTCGTGTTGCTGACGAAGCTGAAAAGACTGGCCTCCAAATCAACATCGGGAAGACGGAGTTCATGAGGGTGAACAACAAAACACATGACTCAGTGCGACTGCAGCAAGTAACCATCAAAGAAGTCAGCAAGTTTATTTACCTGGGCAGTGTCGTCAGTAAAGATGGGGGAACAGATGAAGACATCAAGTGCCGAATCAACAAAGCCCGTCACGCCTTCAACACCCTTCGGCCAATTTGGAGGTCAACAGCCCTCTCATTTCAAAATAAGCTTCGGATCTACAACACCAATGTCAAATCGGTCCTACTTTATGGCTCAGAAACCTGGCGGGTAACAAAAACCAACACCCACAAACTCCAGTCTTTTACCAACAAATGCCTCAGGTACATCCTCAACATCAGGTGGCCGGAAATCATATCCAACAAACAACTGTGGGACAGGACCAGACAAACCCCAATCGAGTCCATCATTAAACAAAGGAAGTGGGGATGGATCGGCCATACACTCCGCAAGCCTGCGTCAAATGTCACCAGACAGGCCCTTGACTGGAATCCACAAGGGAAGCGGAAAGCTGGTCGACCAAAGCAGACCTGGCGCAGAAGTGTTGACGAAGAAACGAAGGCAGCCGGAATGACATGGGCCGAGCTGAAGAGGATCTCCCAAAACCGAGTTCGTTGGAGGGGTGTTGTTGCCCAAGGAACCAAGAGGCATAAGTCAAAGTAAGTCAAGTATGGTTCTTCAAAATTTTGTAATGATTGGTTTAGACAGACAGGCAGACAGAGAGCCAGACAGAGAGCCAGCCAGCCAAGCCAGCCAGCCAGATAGATAGAAGGGCATCAAAATTGATGGAAAAGGCACAGATGATAATAGAAACAACATATGTTATATAGTTAGGACATTTCAGCTATAGCAAAACATCATAAATACAAGCACAATATGTAGATTAGTAGATGTATGACATGTACAATGGAAATGATTAGAAAAAACAGTAATCATACCAGCAACAATCCATTAATCTACAAAATTAAGGGTGGCAAAAGCAAATCAGTAGATTTACGACATGTACAATGGAAATAAGTAGGAAAAACCCTACTAAAACCAGCAACAGTCCATTAATCTAAAACGAGAAGGGTGGCAAACGGAAATCAGTTTTACCAGCAGCTAAGTTTTGACTGTTTGTTCAAAAAAATCCCACGCGGTTTTCAGATTAGGTAGTTCATATTAGTCTCTACTGAATTAATGCATGTGCCTTTGAATGATCAGCAACATTACGTTGTCATCATCTGTGTCGAGAGCTCAGAGACGTGGACAGTCATTTCCAGATTTGACTAAAGATATCACTAGCCCAAAATCGTGTGTGTGTGTGTGTGGTGTGTGGTGTGTGTGTGTGTGTGTGTGTGTGTGTGGTATTTGTATGTGTGCTTATGTGAGTGAGAGTACACATGTAGACAAAAAAAAAAAAACATGCACGTGGTGTGCGTGCTGCGTGTGTGTGTATTTGTGTGTTGTGTGTGTGTGTGGTAGCTTCAAGATATTTTTAATATTATTTTTTGTTAATCATATATATAGATGTAGATGTGTGTGTGTATGTTTGTGTGTGTGCGCGTGTGTATTTACATCCATGTGCTTTGTTTATGGGAAAAGAGGCAGAGTGATAGAAACAGTCGGAGAGGCCCCCCTCCAAAAGTGAGAGAGTAATTGAGAGTGTGAGAGAGAGAATTACCTTATCTGCCTCTCTGCCACAGGACTCACCAACCACTGACAGTGGACACACACTGACCTCTCACAACACACTGACCCGTTCGTTGTTCACAAGCGCCTGTTGTGTGGTGAGTGTGTCTTGTGCGATGAAAATACAATTTCATGCTGCACGTTCTTATTGCATAGGTCTTTCTTGCCATCTGAAGCAGATAGAGTTGATTGTCATTTTAGATATAAGTATTCTTGCATACATGTAATATATATATATATCTCTCTCTCTTTCAAGGAATCACTCGTTGCTATGTTTGTACAACAAACTTTAATCACGAAGACACTCGGGAGTATGCTGATTGACTTTCAAAACATTATGCAGCTAGGAAACTTTTCCCCCTCAAAACTAAACTTTTGAAAAGACAGTTGTGAAGAGAAAACAAGTGCAGATAACCACTTACATCTATACCATCATTTTGAAAATGATTGATCGAAATTAAAAAATAAAATAAAAGAAACACCCCCCCAAAACCGATTAAACCTCTTTTGTTTTGCCATGAATAAAACATATCTTGGTGAACATTTGTTTGTACTGTTATGAAATACAGATACGTTTAGTTGATCGGTGGTCTAGAGGTAACACACGCACACACACCTGCCCGTTTGAGCTCAGAATTTCCCCCCATCCACTAGAATTTGAGTGGTAGTCTGGGTGCGAGTATTTCTGATGAGACTATAAACCCATGTCCCGAGAGCAACACGCATTCAGCACACGTTAAAAAAAAAAAGAAAGAACCCAAGGCAACAAAAGAGTGTGTCCCTCGCTAAGGTTTGTAGATAAAGAAAGCCATTCTGATAGGGCAACATGCAGACAGAGGGAAAAATCATGGGTGGCGATGCAAGCTCTCCAGCCCGAATTTCACGCAGAGAAATCTACTGAAATTTTAAAGTTGTGTATGGTACAGTATATTTGCTAGAAAGAAAACAAAAATACCGCCTCCAAAAATGTCAAAACTTTACAAACAAAAGTCACAACCATCGCCTCCTCTCTCATCCGTCCCTGTCCTCCCCCCCAAGTATACATGAAGAAGCCCGTGTGTAACAAAACAAAACCAAAACAAAGAAGAAGAAGAATCAGGGATTCATGAGGTGATCTCACACTGAAACTTCATGAATGAAATAACACCCGGACACCCCCCAAAACAACAAAATGGTACCCAAGTCAAATGACACCTCGTCCCTACTCAATTCACGCGCAGGTGAGAATGACAGGACCCCTGTCGCCATCTTGGGGCCCATTTCCAGTCAATAATTAATCGACCCCCTAAACGGGGGGGGAAAAAAAAGAAAGGGGGATCTGCCCTGCATATTATTATGTCAACCCTTGCACGTCATTCCAAGGGGAGCTAACTCCCACAACGTAATCCGTCGATTGTAGTTGTCACCCTTGCTCCGAGGTGAGGTGCAGTCTCTAAGCGAGTTGTCGTTGTTTTTGTCCGGTGTCTGGTTTCAAGGAAATGGACGCTCGTGTGTTTGTGTGTGTGCGTGCGTGCGTGCGCGCGCACTCACTCACGCAGACATTCATCCACCTATCCAAGCACATATTACATCATTCAAAGTCAAGTAAGAAAAAACGAACACATGAAAAAAAAAAAGATGAGAAAGGAGGAGGAGGAGGAGGACAGAGAGAAGAAGGAAAGCTATAAAAAAAAAGCGAGTGAGCGAGCTTAGCGGGGGATCAGAGAGGGGAGGGGGAGAGAGAGAGAGATGGGGGGGGGGGGGGGGGGGGGGGGAGGTCATAGGTTTTGGTCATTTCATGCTAAGTTATCTCAAAATGTAAAAGCAGTCATTGGTAATGTCAGTGCAGCAAAGCAAAAAGCAAGTACAACGTTAAAATAGTGATTAAGCAACGAAGCTAAGAGAGAAGGATGACTGAATTATGAAGTTTGTGTATGTGAGAGACAATGACAAATTCTTTTATTTCGAGGATAATGAATAAGCACTCATGTGCTTTTTACATCTAGTCCCCGCCCGTAGTCATCAATGCCTTTGTGCCTTATTGGCACGTAGGGCAGCAACAAATGTTCTCCACTCCTGTCTGTCCTGGGCCAGCTTCCGGATGGTTCTCCAGGTATGTTGGAAGGTCTTCAGCTCTGTTTCGACAGTCCGACGCCAAGTGATCTTGGGTCGTCCTCGTTTGCGTTTTCCCTCTGGTGTCCAGTGGAGCTCGCCCGTGGGGATACATCTTAATAATAACCCATTACTTATACTCTCGCACAGTAGAAACAAAGGGAAATAACCCTTTAAAAACACACACACTAAATAAAGAAAAAACCAAAACAAAACAACAACAAAAACAGTGTCTTTCTTTTGTGAAGAGAAACTATAACTGTCCAACTTGTCTGCTAATTCTTGTGCAGCTTCCATTATTGTCCTGATGTCGTCAGTGGACAAAGTGCTGTCATTTCTTTGAGAGAGAGAGAGAGAGAGAGAGAGAGAGAGAGAGAGAGAGAGAGAGAGAGAGGAGAGAGAGAGGAGAGAGAGAGAGAGTGAGTATTGCTGACATGCATAAACGCTACCCTTCAACATAATCAGATCGAGATGTTCAGTGTCAGTGTGAAAGAGGAAATTACGTAATAAGGGCATGAAATCTCGGGAATCCGTCCTTTGAAAAATACGTGGAAAAAGCTGAACAATATGTGTGTGTGTGTGTGTGCGCGCGCGCGCGCGCGCGTGTGTGTGTGCGTGAGTGCAGGAAGAAGAGGAAGGAGATGGATCGGAAAGGAGAACTTTCAACTTCCAGTTTTTTTTTCATGCTTTCCTCTTTGAGGGAGGGGGAGATGAGTGGGATATCTGGCAAAATTCTGTATAAAAAGGCCACTCTGATGGGGAAACAATTAGTCGCAGACAGGAAAATAAGTAATACTGGGTGCCATTGCTCTTGTGGCGACGCGCTCTTCCCGGGGGAGAGCAGCCCGAATTTCATACAGAGAGAGATCTGCAGTGACTTAAAGTGGTATGTAAAATGTTAAAAATGGAAAAAAAGGGGAAAATATCTGATTTTTGTTTGGTTATATATCTTTAGGGGACGGGATAGCTTAGTGGTCGGAGCACTCGCTTTCCCCCAGCCAAGTTAAGCAGCGTCGAGCGTGGTTACCACTTGGATGGGTGACCGTTTGCGCGCCTTTGCTTCAGTACAGTTCCCCCAGTTC
>CM054167.1:31409927-31419927 GCA_028751875.1 Rapana venosa | reverse complement strand
GGAGTAGAGATGAGAGAGAAAGATAAGAGAGAGTGGAGAGAAGAAAGAGAGGAGTGGGAGAGAAGAGGAGGAGGAGAGAGAGAGAGAGAGAGAGAGAGAGAGAGAGAGAGAGAGAGAGAGTAAGTAGAAAGACGGAAAGAAGAAAAATAACTAGCCAGTGACGCTGACATGCAGTCTTTGATATATGCTCCCTTTCCACTTGTCAGATCGAGATGTTCAGTGTAAATACACAAGCGGAAGTGACGTGATCAAAGCGTGAAATCTCGCGAGACTGTCGATAGATTGAAACGTGGGGTGAAAAGCACAGTACCGAGCATGTGTATATGTGCGTGCGTGTGGTCGTGCGTGCGTGCGTGCGTGCGTGCGTGCGTGTGTGTGTGTGTGTGTGTGTGTGTGTGAGGTGTTGGGTGTGTGTGTGAGGGTTGAGAGAGAGAGAGAAAGAGAGAGAAAATGAGTGTGGGGGATGGGAAGTGGGACCCCAACTGTGTATCATAGTGTGTGTGTGGGGGGGGTGGGGTGGGTTACCAACTGTCTATCTTGTCTTTTCTCTTCTTTTTATTTCTCCCCCCCCCCCCCCCCGAGAGTCCCGGGTGGGAGGAGGGGAATCAGGGAGGGTGTGGTAGAGATGTGTGGATGGGTGGGATAAGGGGTGTTTTGGTTTTGTCTTTGAATAATCTGGGTTTTATATTTGTTGGTTTTTTTTCTTTTGTTTTTTGGCCCTTGGTCTGTATTTAAAAATAAATTGGGTGGGGGGGGGGGGGGGTTTTCTTACCCTGTGACTGAGGTTCTTTCCTTCAAATTGCATCCATGTGCGCGCGCGCACACACATACACACACACACACACACAACACACACACACACACACACACACACACACACACACACACACACACACACACACACACACACACACTCTCTCCTCTCTCTCTCTCTCCACTCTCTCTCTTAACTCTCTCTCTCTCACTCTCTCTCTCTCTCTCTCTCTCTCTCTCTCCTCTCTCTCTCTCTCTCTCTCTGTCTCACTCACTTCCTCCCCCCTTTCTGTGATCACCACCATTCCCTTCCATTTACATGCATTTTCGATACCCCCCCCCCCCCCCCCCCCCCCACACACACCACACACTCTCTCTCTCTCTCACCCCCCTCACCCCCACACCCTTCCACTTACATGCACTTTTCGATGAAAACTTCCCTTCCTGTTAACAGATTGAGACGTTCACCCCATGTGAACACACAAAAGCGGAAATGACGTGATCACACCGCCAAATCTCGCGAGGCTTGTCTGTGTCTGGTGAAACATGGAAGGTAGAACAAACACTGCGCTTATTTATTACGAGTAGGGATGAAAGGAAGAAGGATGATAGAGAAAGAGAGAGAAAAAAACAAAGAATACAAGGGGAAAACAAAAGATATATCTGCTGTTTATTACTTTACGATTGTTCTATATAGACATTCTTTTGCTTTCCCTTCCCTTTTTGTTGTTGCCCCCTTGCTTCCATTTTTATTTCACTGGTTTTCCGTCGTTGCTTCACGTTATTGTTGTACATGCAATCCATTTTTAATGACAGAAATATGTCTTTTGTTTTGTTTGGGTTATGTGATGTCTCTTTGTGTCTTTAAAAAAACAACCCAACACCACCAAAAAACAACAACAATCGATGTGGCGTGAATTTTGATGCTGACAAAGAAGCAGACTAGGTGTCGTAAACAAGGGACACACACACACACGCGCGCACACGCACGCACATACACAGACACACACATGGTGACAATCGGGTGAGACTATAAACCGAGGTCCGTGTTCGAACGCATGCAGAACATCTTGCGCACAAGTTAAATCCTGTTCCGATTTTCGGAAGAGTAGGCCATTGTGTGCTGGTGGAAACAGATGACAAACTTTTTACAAAACCGCATACACACGGGGACTCGGCCCTTCCCTGCCCCGGATGCTTTTAAAAATAAAAAAAAAGCCACATGAAAGGTCCCTTAAAATTCCTTTAAAATTCCCTTTTAACCGTTTTATAAAAGGGAATAAAATAAAACCCCCCAAACAAAACCAATTCCCATTAAAAAAAAATATTATGATAATCAGAGTAGGCAGTTAAAAAATTGAAAAAAAAGAGGTACAGTGGAAAAGGGGAAATGGGGGGGTCGGGGGGTTTTGGGGGGGGTTTTTTTTTTTTGGGGGGGGGGTAAAGGATCTGAGAAAGCCCAACCCCCTCCTAAAGCTAAGCCGGCGGAGAAAAAAAACCCCAAGTAAAAATCAAAGAGAAAAAGAAAAAAAAAAAAAGGGAAAGTGTTTGGGGGGTGGGGGGGGGGGGGGGGGGGAAAGAAACAGGAAGGAAATAAAAGGCAATCTTCAAAGGGAATGCACAGAAAAACATACGGGACTGACAAGCCAGCGAGGATTATAACCAAAAACAAAACAAATATAGCAAAAAGTAATTTTAAAAAAAGGGAAAAAACACAGTTTAAAGAAAAGGCCCGAGAAATGATTGGGGTGGGTGGGGTTGGTGGTGGAAGAAGAAAGCTTACGCCAAAGAAGGGAAAGAAACAAGAAAAGCACAAATATGATAAAAAAAGCAAGCTCCCCCCCCACTCTCCTCTCTCTCTCACTCTCTCCCTCTCTCCTCTCTTCCCTTCTCTCTCTCTCCTCTTGTCTCTCTCTCTCTCCTCTTGTCCTCTCTGTCTCTCTCGTCTCACAACACACACACACACACACACACAACACACACACACACACACACACACCACACACACACAACACACACACACAAATACACACCTCCCACAAAACTTTCCAATAAAAAGGACCATAAACCCCAAGCTGCATAGAGCTCTGATTTATCTCTTGACGTCAAAATAATCAAACACGACAGACCAGTCGCGCATAAAAGACGGAAATGACGTCAGCAGAAAAGCTCGGGAAAGCCTCACGGGAGCGTTTGGCAGCCATGAAGAAGAGTGGCATACCCCCCCCCCCCACCCCCCCCCCCCACCAACCATCACACACCAAACACCCACCACACACACACCCTCATCACCACCACCACCACCAACCACCACCACACACCAGGCGTAATCAATCTAGTTTGTGATCATTAATTAGCACTTGTCACTGGTGGTCTTTGTTTTTTTTTTCCTCTCTCTTCTCCCCTTCTCTCTCTCTCTCTCTCTTCTCTCTCTTCTCTCTCCCCTTCTCTCTCTCTCTCTCTTCTCTCTCTCTCTCTCTTGTCTGTCTGTCTCCCTCTCTGTCTCTCTTCCTCTCTCTCTCTCCTTCTCTTCTCTCTTTCCCCAGGCTGGCCCTTTATACTACACTGGAACAAAGGAAGTTGTTAACTACAATTGAAGACACAAGACTATTAAAACCCCTTTTGATGACTTGATAGCTCCCGAAGTCCTTGAGGAATTAAAGTGTTTTGTTGTGGGGGTGTGGTTGTGTTGGTTTTTTTTTGGGTGGGGGGGGGGTTTGGGGGGGGGGGGGGGGGGAGCACTGGGATTGGCTTTTTGTCTGGGCCCGAGTATGACTCAAGCAAAATGAAGAGGTCCCCCCCCCTCCCTTCTCCACCCATCTTCCAGGTCGTAGGGTGCATGTAGGGTATGCCAGGATAACTCTGATTGTTGCTGTGGGTTCTTTTACGTGCGCTTAATGCGTTTGGATCTGTGGTCTAAGGGTAGCACACCTGCCTAGAAAGCAAAAATCCCAGTTCGATCTTGGTCCGAGTTGGATCCCCGTTTTTTCCCTCCCCCTCCCCCCCCTTATATCCAGTAGAATAGAATAGAATTGGTTGTCTGGGTGCTAGTCTTTCGGGTGAGACGATAAACTGAGGTCGTGTGTGTAACACGCGTTGAGTGCGCGTAGGAGAACTCGCAAGAGAGTTGTCCCCGGTAAAACTCTATAGAATAAAGAAACCGCTCTGATAGAGAAGCAAAATACACGTGCAGACAGGAACAAAACAAAACAAAACCAGAAAATAATGGGTAATGCTGCTCTTGTTGAGACGCGCTCTCCCCCAGGGAGAGAGCAGCCCAAATTTCACGCAGAGAAAATCTGCCGTGAGTTAATGTGATATACAACTACAAATTATACCAAACACAACATGTCCGTTTCGTCCATGCTAATACACACACACACACCTAGGCAACTCTTCTGTGCAAGATGGATAGCTGTTTAACGTGTGTGCAAGATGCCATGTGTGAATTTACACACGGGACATCAGTTCGTATATACATGTATTATTTGATGGAGTGGCAGGGAAATGAGATGGAACGAATATCAAGTCTAGGAGGGTGGGTGGATGAGTGGTGGGAGCTCTACTTAAATGGACTCTTGGGGGAGGGATAGCCTAGTGGTTAGAGTGTAGCGCTCGCGAATTGACGGCCCTGGATCGAGCCACCACCATTCAAGGGGATTTTTTTTTTTTGGGGGGGGGTTGCCTCCCTGGGGCTAACATGAGTACTGACTCCACCACCCCCGAAACTTCTTTGGATGAGATTAGAAACCGACGTCCTGTGTGCGAACGCTCGCAGAACATCTTGCGCACACGTTAAAACCCCGTTCTGCCTTTCGGAAGAGTAGGTCATTCGTGCCGGTAGGGACGGGTGACAAAACATTTATAAACAAAACAAAACAAAACAAAAACACACCCCACACACACACACACACACACACCACACACACACACACACACACACACACACACAACTCCCGCATGCACACTGGTGTTGTGTTCAGACGTCAACCCGAGAATCGGTATGCGGCCATAGTACCTGAATATGTGTCCATCGTGTTCGACGATGACCTCCAAAACAGCAGAGGAGGCAGCTGCTGTTTCGGAAATTGGGCAGAAATTTTGATTATAGTGGAGATGCCTTGCCCACAGTACATCCCCACTCTCTCGGCCAAGAGGGTATAAGAACAGTCAGCGTTGGAGATGCTCTCCAAAGACCAACTAGCCCCCCAGGGCTGCAGCACATAAGGACTGTGCAAGTCAAGCCTCCTAGTCAGAGAGTCATAGTCGATCCCTAAAAGACTCAGCTTTTACAGTGGAATTCCACGAGTGGGAAAGAAAGCCACTGGTCATACATACAGCCTGTCCTCACTTTGCTGTTGTTGCCCCCAGCGTCGTCAATGGTTTAATCAGGAACTGTGATAAAGCCCAGGCGCTGAAGGCATGGTGGGCAGAAACTGTGGCATACGCAAAAAAAAAAATCTCATTATTATTAGCGAACCTTGGAGCTCTAGCTGAGGAACAGGGGGTGGGGTGGAGGAGGGGGGGTGGAGGAGGGGGGGGGGGAGGGATGCAGGACTCTCGGGCGGATACTTAAAGTCGTCACGTCTATTGTCATTAGATCGTGGGTTTAAAACGCTCCAACCACTGGGCTATTCCCATTCTGTCCCATCCCCATCCTCCATCCTCCGCACTCTCACTTGTAATTACCATCATTATAATCATGAAAGCCTTTCCTGACAAAATGACCTCCCATAAAGAGCGTTTAATGCCAGAGAGAGAGAGAGAGAGAGAGAGAGAGGAGAGAGAGAGAGAGAGGAGAGAGAGAGGGGCGGGATGGGGGAGAGAAGGGGAGAGAGAGAGATGAGGGGGAGGGGGGGGGGAGAGAGAATGAATGAATGAATCTTGAATGAACGAATCTTTTTGTTTAGGGAAAGGAATAAGCACACATCACAGCTTTTACTTTTTTTAAAAAATCCATCCCTCAGTCACGGAAAATAAAGGGGGGGGGTTGGAGAGGGGGGAGAGGGAGAGAGAGAGGGGGGAGAGGGGGAAGAGAGAGAGAGAGAGAGAGGAGAGAGAGAGAGAGAGGAGAGAGAGAGAGAGAGAGGGGAGAGAGAGAGAGAGAGAGAGAGAGAAAGAAAGAAAGAAGAAAGAACACCGAGGCTGTCCTCTACACATACTGACACCCCGTTTATTCAAGAGAAAAGCTGTTCCCAAGAACACTATAAATTTCGGTTTGATTTTTTGTTTGCTTGGTGTTTTTTTTTTTTTTTGGGGGGGGGGAGGGGGTGTTACTGTTTGTTGGGTTTTTGTTTCTTTTTTGGGGAGGTAAGGTGTTTGGAGGGGGATGGGGGGGAGGTGACATTTCCAATTTTTTCACAGTTTTTTCCCCCACTTCTCCCCTTCCACTACTTCTTTCTTATTATTTTGTTTGGTTTCATTTTGATTGTTGTTGTTTGTGTGGATGGTTTATTTTTGGGTGGTCTTTGTCTAAATGACTACCTTTTTTTTGTTTTATGGTAGATGCTTCCTTCCCAGACAGTGTTTCCACTTTCTTTTATCTTACCTTTATGTGTGGAACCAAGCAAAAAGCCTCGCTGCCTGCTTTTTTTTTTATGGATTTGAAACGTACGTCAGGGTTTATTGTTGCTCCAGTGTGTGGCTGCCTGCGATTCTATCACCACGTGTTGATAGCCATGGCCTCCTGTAATTGCCATTACCTCCTTGTCAGGGTTTATTGTGGCTCTAATGTAAGTTGCAGATTTCTAACTGTGGGGAGAAGGTGGATAAGGGGTGAGGGTTGGTGGGGAAGGGGGGGGGGGGAGGAGGATTCTGTGTGGGTGAGTTTTTTTTTCTCCCCCCATTCTTTATTTAGTTTGTACGGTACATTGTTTTGTTTTTGTGGTTTATCTGTTTGTTCTTTGGTTAGTTTATTGTGTTGCTGTTTTTCAATATTGTTTGGAGGCTGATTGTAATATGGTTTGGTGCTACATTTGTATTACAGAAGGAAAAGAAACACAAAAAGACTTGAATAATATTGCAACAACTGTAAGCGCGCACGTTCGCACGCACACGCACGCACGCACGCACGTACGCACACACACACACACACACACACACACGCACGCACAAACACACACATACACACGAACATAATGATAATAATATTGCAACAACTGTAAGCGCGCAAAGTTCGCACGCACGCACGCACGCACACGCACACACACACACACCACACGCACGCACGCACGCACGCACGCACGCACACGCACAAACACACACACACACACACACACAGAGATTCACAAACATAATGACAATTTGTGTGTGTGTGTGTGAGTGTGTATGTGTGAGTGTGTGTATGTGTGTGTGTGCGTGCGTGCGTGCGTGCGTGTGTGCGTGAGTGAGTGAAGTATGGCTTTTCGTCCGCTGTGACCGTTGTTTATGTCATTTTATTTGTGTGTTGTTTTTAAGACTGTTGCTGTTCTAAGCCTCGCTCGCCGTGTAACGTGTTGTTGAATGCCCATCTTGTCTCGGGACTATTTGTCACAATGTGACCTTTCCACAGCGGGCATCCCTGGGGTCTTATACTTCAGTTTTCTTTCTTGCTCCGGCTCATTCTTTTTCTTGATTTTCTTTCTCTCTGTCTCTGTTTTTTTCCCCGTTTCTTTTCTTTCTTCTCTTTTCTTTTCTTCCTTCCTTCCTTCTGTCTGTCTCTCTGTCTCTCTGTCTGTCTCTCTTTCTGTCTGTCTGTCTCTCTTTCTGTCTGTCTCACTCTCTGTTTCTCGCTTTGTCTGTCTGTTGATTTTCTTCTCTTTCTCTTTTCTTCTTCACCTTTCTTTTCTTCCTTCTCTCTCTCTCTCTCTCTCTCTCTCTCTCTCTCTCTCTCTCTCTCTCTCTCTCTCTCTCTCTCTCTCTCTCTCTCTCTCTCTCTCTCTTTTGTCAGACTTTTAAAAAAAAGTCATCATTCTTTCATATCTGGGTTTTTATTTTTATTTTTATTTTTTATATAGGCCTGTTATTATTCTTTGTTTATTCCCTAAATTCAACCGCGTTTATTGCTTTAAATTTTTTTTTTTTTACATCTATCAATTCATTCATCATTCGTTCATATGTATATTATTCCTTTCTTACTGCTGGATGCCTGCTTCTTTTTTTGTTAGTCGTCATTCGTTTCTTTATTCATCCATTTATAAAATGTTCACTCATTCCCAACTGCTACTTGCGGTCAGGTTGGTTATTTCGTGCAGATTTTCGGTAATAATAGCACATTTGGTACACACACACACAACACACACACACAACACACACAACACACACACACACACACACACACACACACACACACACACACACACACACACACTTTCTTTCTCTCTCTGTTGTGCTGGGATGTCCATGTCCATGGGATATGATAGGGACCAGTGTTGTGAAAGATCTTAGTATAGACTAAGTTCTGTGGACATTATTAGGATAATGTCAGTTGAGAGTACTGAGGAAATGATTTTCCAAGTTATTTTGTAGTCTTTGGTTGTTTGATTTACATTTGCATACTCTCCATTGATTCTCTAGGATTAACTTGGTATTTTGGTATGAGTGATGAAAGGAATTCGTTTTTTTTTCATTCGGCTAGACGACGATATAGCTATTTGCTGTGTGTGCCTTTTCATTCATTATGAGTACCTCGTTAAATATGGACAGAGTAGTTACCTGAATCTCATGTTTGTTTCAGGTGTGTGTTGTTTGGTAGATAAAAATAAGTGTTACCATAACACCCCTGCCTGGCCTCACATCCTTCCTTTGAGTGCCAGGGTCCTCTAACATCCCCTATCCCCGAACCTTCACCCTCCAACATCGGAATGCGGCTACCTTAATGGTTGGGTGTGCAAAATTCTCACCAGATAGTAAACCTCGGATCGAAGATCTAGCCAAGGAACAACACACCCGCCACCCCCCCCCCCCCCCCCTCTCTCTCTATCTCTCTCACTCTCTCTTCACACACGCACACTTTCTCTCTCACTCTCTCTTTCTCACACACACACGCACGCACGCACGCACGCACCACGCGCGCACACACACACACACACACACACACACACACACACACACACACACACACACACACACACACACACCACACTTCAGGGATCAAACCTGGTAACTGCGGAGGGACACAGTGTCATAGCCTTTAAACCATTATAATGATTATGATCTTTCCGTGTATAGTAGCCCCAATTTCATGCAGAGAAATCTGCCCTGATGTTGAATGTCACACAACACAAAAGGGTAGTTGCCTGCAGGAATGTGAGGTCCACAAAGCTGCCAGTCCTGGTGAGTCACAGAAAAGTATGTCCATTTTACTGCCGATTGGTAAGTTAGGTCAAAACTGATAAAAATTCAGATCACTTTCAAGGTCAAAAATCGGGGATACCTCAACCACAGGCACGTTCATTAAGTTTATTTTTTAAATTTTTATTTTATTCTTTTATATCGAGGATAATGGAATAAGCACTTATGTGCTTTTTTACCATCCAGTCCCCGTGTGTATGCTGTTTTGTAAATTGTCATCTGTTCCCACTGGCACACAATGGCCTACTCTTTCGAAAAGCGGAAGAGGATTTAACGTGTGCGCAAGATGTTCTGCGTGCGTTCACACACGGGACCTCGGTTTATAGTCTCATCCGAAGGAGTTTTGTGGAGAGTGGAGTCTGCACTAATGTTAACTCCAGGGGAAAATATCCCCTTGAACTGGAATCGAACCCGGGTCGTCAGATTGCGAGCGCAATGTTCTAACCACTAGGCTATCCTGTCACCTCCCCCCCTCCCCCCCTTAAGTGTGTGTGTGTGTGTGTGAGTGTGAGTGAGTGAGAGAGCAAGAGAGAGAGAGAATCATGAGATATAATCATGAAGAGAAAGAGGGGGGGGGGGGGGTAGAGATGTATATTATGAGATAAATTATACTCATAAAAATAAAAGAGGATGATGAGAGAGAGGAGAGAGAGGGGAGAGGGTAGGGCGGAGGGAAACAGAGCGATATATTATATAATATATATATATAATATATAATGAGAGAGAGAGAGAGAGAGAGAGAGAGAGAGGAGGAGGAAGAGAGGAGAAAGAAGAGAGAGAAGAAGAGAGAGGGAGAGAAGAGGAGAGCAGATGTGCATTGTGAGATATAGACAGGAAGATAGAGAGGAGGAGAGAGAGAAGACAGAGAGAGGAGAGGATGAGTAGAGAGAGGAAAAGAAGAGAGGTCAGAGGAAGT